>JABFTP020000001.1:61864515-62464515 GCA_013387265.2 Cryptolaemus montrouzieri
ACGAGCTACAATTCTTTTTATATATTCCTCAAAAATCGAGTTTATAACAAAAATAATTAAATCTGTCAAAAGTTTTGACAGATAAGTGCCAACAACTTGGGTATTTTAACCCTTGCTCAAATGTCGGTTCTAGATGTATAATAAAAAAGGTAGATTGACATTTGAAATAACAAAGTGATGACCCACTTCCGGTATAACCGGAAATGGTATCACTTAAAAGTTTTCACGGTCGGTGGACATTCAATATATATATATATATATATATATATATATATATATATATATATATATATATATATATATATATATATATATATATATATATATATATATATATATATATATATATATATATATATATGTATATATAATATATATATATAAATTCCAAATCAAAATTTATCACTCTTATTGTGGTCCTCGTTACATTTTATGCAATTTCCGAAATTTCAGTGAAGTATCAGGGCAGAATGAAAAATAAATCTTCAATACGTTATGTACTTACTTGATCCCTCAAAAATTCATCCGCAGTTATCAACTGCATTTGCTGGAGATAATCATTTATCAGTTTAGACTACAATGAAATATATTTAAATAATATTTTTTCACTTGGTATTTAACTCACATTGTGTTGAATAGAATTACTAACATATATAATAAACATGAGAGAACACATATAAAACGAAAACCACAAATGAATTATAATCAAGAGTTCTAAGGAATTGATTTCATATTCGCTATTTCGAGGTTGGAAAATGTGTATAAAGAGTACTTGAATAATTGAAAAAAGTAATCTACCGTTTTCAAAAGTATGGGCAAGGAAAATACTGATATGATCTTTTGGATAACTGAATTGATTTTCGAATTTATACCATGAATTTTTTTCATGTTTTGTTTAGTGAGTAATACTTCTGTAATTTTCAAAAATTCAATGAGATGTCTTTGTTCGTAGTTCAGAGCTATACTCATAAATATAAACAATATATCAACTTGAGTAATAAGAAATGTACAGAGATAATATAAAATATGTAACATGATTCAAGGATACTATGATGATCCACGAATGAAAAGTCAAGAATGAATACTAACAATACTTGAAAAATTGGCACTAGGAAGCAATAAAATACAATATTCGGAATATTCGTTTCAGCTATAAAATCTGAAATGTCTACATGAATTTTGAAATAACATCTAAAATTAGAGTTATATCATTCAAATGATCTTTATAAATCCAAAACAGTAACATAAAGAGATGTAATACTCTACAAAATATGAAGAAGGTAAATATCTTTTATCAAAATCCGAAACATCCCAATCAACAATAAGCACCAAAATGTAAAAAAATGCAAAAGACCAACATTTTATTTCCCGTATTAATGTCGATTTCAAGATAAATTTTTGTCTATGCTCGTCGAAATGAAACTCGGGCAAAAACTGCCCGTACTTCCATATTTTAAATATGAATTTATAAGTGTTGTTCAGTTTTTGTAGTTCTGAATTTGTAGATAATTCTTTCATTGTTGAAATATTGTCAGAGACCAAATATTCATCATATAAAGTGCGTGACATAACTATCAACATATATTTTCGTCATACTTCACCTCATTGTATTCTTCCACTTATCGATAATTGAAGAATTCGATCCATTCTAATTCAATTTCGAATTGATAAATTATGCTTGGATTATTCATTCATCGAAAATGACTGAACTAGTCTAACAAAGTTACGATAACCTCCCACTGTAATATTTAATATAATTGTTAACAGGAAAAATACCCCTACTACAGCGCTAGGTATTGTTGGGGTCGAACTATTGCTTCTTACAGTCGTTAGCAGGATAGTTTTGACTGCATATCCTCTAAGGACGGGGGATACGTTTGCGGTCGGTGCAACACGTACCTTGTTTCCTGAATCAATTAACAGCGACCACCTCATCTCAAAGAACCACGCCAAGGTACCAATTCGGTGCTAACATGGAATTGAAAATCTCATCCAAATAGGAGTAAGGGGATAGTAAGGATTCCTTGCCAGGTGTATGGCGGCTCGAAGACCAAAGAAGGATCTGGTAGCAGAGTTAGCTACCAGAGAAATGAGGGAGGAGGGGTTGTACCTCCCAAGATAAACATGCAACAGTTTTCCACTCGGAAATTATGGCGATACTTGGCTATGCTCAAAGGCTAACAGAATTGGGCGCAACAAATGATTGGGTTACGATCTCTTCCAATAGTCAAGTTACTGGCCTGGGCGCACGCATAATAACGTCCATGGTGTTCTAGAAGTGCGTTCAGGTACTGGAACAACTGACGGTAAATAACTATATCCGTCTCCTCTGGGTCCCGCGTCACACCAGGATCGGAGGATATTAAATTGCGGATAGGTTGGCCTGTCTAGGAGCTGAGAATGCTCTAATAGGGACTGAGCCCTTGGTCGGGATCTCTGCTTGTGTTGTAGGGATAAGGAGTTGTTAGCGAATCAACATAGGAATACCTGGTTGAATACTTGAGGTTGCCACCAGTCCAAAGCAATGCTAGGTACATCACCGAGTAAAACCTGGGGAAGGTTGGCACTTGGAAGATATTGAACTAATGCACGGCACAAATAATTACGAGACATGACAAGTTCAGATATCAGCCCTGCAAGATATGGAACTGGAGAATAAGCATAAGTGCAGCGATCTGAGATACCACCTGCTCTATTATAGACTTCTTTGTAAGGATTTAGTTGGGGATGCAGTTACAAGGGAAGGAGAGACAAAGAGTCATAGGCGCAAATGCCGATGTCCATAGCGAACTCCTTGATATAATCCGTACTATATGTTAACTATTGAGTTCATGTAGGAGAAAATTCCAAGTGTTAAACACTGGAAAAAAAATTTTATTCCAAAGTTATTTGAGGAATAACTAGGAAGATACAATACACGTTTAGTATTCAAAATATTCGACTCCTATAGAGAGCTGCGGTAACTAGAATAGAATAGAATAGAATATATATATTGTGTAAACATAAAATCTTATGTATCACATTGTCAAGATTAAAGATTAATTCAAATAAACAAGTGTATGTATATCATGAATGAAAAACATGTAGCAAAACATGACAACAAATACACGTTCACATCTACAACAGAAAATTTCAAATTAAATTAAGAACTCGTCAACGTTATAAATTGTCTTATTGAGTAGTAACTTTATAACTGTTTTTTAAAGCAATAGGAAGCTTATTGAACAGCTTTATGCCCTGGTGATTAATGCCACGTTGAGTAGCTTTTATGCGGTTACACTGGATGGTCAGTTCATCTCTTTTTCGAGTACCATAATGATGGAGATCACAGTTCCGCTGGAACTTTCCTCTGTTGTCATAGACGAAGAAAAGTATATACAGAGCGCCTACGGTGAGTACTCTAAAGTGTTTGAACAAACTTCGACAACTATCATGGCATTACACATCAATCTGACACATTTTTTCTGAAGTTTCAGCACCGATTCGACGTGTGGACTGTTTCCCCTGATGATGATACCATAAGTCATTCTGCTCTTAAAATTAGTGTAGTAAGCAGCCAGTGCTGTTTGAATATTTGACAGTTGTACCATTCGTCTCACCGTAATTACCACTGTAGACAACCTCTCGGTAAGAATTTCTGTGTGCTTGTCCTATTTCAAGTTCTGCTGAAATGTAACCCCCAAAAATTTAATATACTGTTCCTCAGCTGATGAAGATGTGGAGAATGCAAGAATTCGAGTTCTGGTTCTATTAAGCTGGAGTTTATTTGCACTGAACCAGTTTATCGCAGTTCAAAGTGTAGCTTTAGTTTTGATGATAACCTGCTGCGAATCCTCTCATTCGTTAATAAATGTGATGTCATCTGCGAACTTACACGTTTCCAAACATGTAACATAACATGTAAACATATATCAGGAACAAAATCGGTCCTAATACAGAGCCCTGGGGCACTCCGCATGATAACTCACTTTCAGTGGAATAGTCTGCTACAAGTTTCCCTCGCTCCTTGAGATAGGAGGTGAAAAGTTTCAATGGGAAACCTCTAATTCCATAATACTCTAGTTTCTCCAGCAGAATACTATGGTCCACTGTTTCGCAACAGGCTATCTGAACAAAACTGTTTTCATCAAACCCACCTAGCACATACTCTATCAGGTTAATTTTGGCAGTAATAGTCGATTTATTTGCTCTGTAGCCATGATGGTATGGTGAGAACAAGTTGTACCGTTCGAAGAAGTCAATAAATCTATTCTTGAGAAGAATTTCTAGTAGTTTGGTCAACGCCGGAAGAATCGAGATTGGTCTATAGTTCTGAGAATCATCTCTGTCTCTTGCCTTAAAGATGGGCGCCACCTTTGCTGCTTTCATACACGTCGGAAAAACTCCAGTATTAAAACATCTGTTGACTATGTGTGTTAATGGGGAGCTGATCACTGGTAGAATACTTTTCATCATTACTGTGCTATGCTCATAAATATCCCTAGTATTCTTTGATTTCAGCTGTTTTCCTATGCCTATAACGAGCGATGCGACGTATGGATGAGAAAAAATGCTGGACCTCGGATAACGGATCCCTTTATTGCTGGTTTGGTCAATGAAATATTTACAGAAGTAGCTCGACTGGATATTGCAGTGTCTGGATTCAAATGTACAGGAATCTAATTTGTCGATTTGAGAGACATTTGTTTAATGATCTGGATTATTTGGCTACAGATATTACTAATATACTACAAGAACAAACAGAAACTTCGTCAAACCCAGTAAATAGCGGACAAGCAGCTGTCTTATTGTCGACTCAGTCATTAAACAGCTAGGAACCTCTTCAAATATACCGAATATTGAAGAAGCGTTTTGCATGAATCAGCTGTTGCTGGCGGATCAGTTTCGATCAGTCATGAAGAAATACCTAGTATTTCAGTTGATGACTAATTTATGGGTGACCCTTGACGATTTGTTAGAGATCCTTCAACAAGTCTCAAACCGTCGACAAGTTCAGGGCCACATCTTGTTCAGATAATCCATAACTTATCACCATTGCCTGACGCTGCAAGAAAAAGAACAACAGCTCAAAAAGAAAATGTGAACGAAGTGAAATTCTAACGTCATCGCCATTCAGAAAAGTAACAGAAGAAGAAGGAAATGATAGGCAAAAAGAAGGAGATAGGATCTGAGTTTAAAGTAGAAATTGAAGGCAAAGGAAAGCAAACCAAAGGAATTAAAATCAAAGGAAACAGTGTGAACAAGGGAAAACAATGTAACGAAAAAAATGCTGTTAAGAAATTAAACCATTAACTGAAACATCCAACACAGACACAACAATTTGTGTAGTTTACTTAGAAGATGATGCCGAAGACTGGGTACAGTGCTCATCCTGTCATGGGTGGACACATGCAGCATGTGCAGATGTTCCAGAGTGTGGAAATGGCTGAATTTGTGATTGATGCAAGCTATTCTGAATTTAAATAATTAATTTTTCCTTGCCAAAGTTTAATTGATGGTATTAATTATTTTTAAAGCAGAGGTTATGTTTTTTCAATCAATTTAATTTTTAGCTTTGATAAGTACTCTGAATCAAAAACAAGTAAACAGTTTTTTAATAATTTGTTATTTTATTTACAAAAAACCTTAGGTGTCCGCCATTAGGGCACTCTCCCTAGGTAAGTTCTTGTTCATTAAGATCTTCATTGCTAAACTTGTTCCTTAGTTAAACCGTTACCAGTCATTTTTTTTGGAAGATTTACTGTACAGCTCTCTAACTGTTGTAGAAAACAGTTTTCATAACGCATTCTTATCTTTTTCAAGAAGTCGAACCATTATTTTAATACAACAGTAACTCAAATAGCTGTTATATTGCAATCAAGGGACAAAGGAACACAGAATTTCACGATGAATCAATCACAAAGTAGGAAGCTAATCGTTCACGCACGATTTGTTTGATACTGAAGGATAAAACAAATATTGAATAACCGTTCGTCAATTTTCGGTTTGGCCCACTATGATCAAGATCTGTCGAACTGAGCATGGCTTATTGTAGAGACGGCTAAGATATTCACCTGCTGTACCAATAGACTTGTTCGAAAAATAGTTTTGCGGTATGGGTTACTAGTTATTCCTCAATTTTCTCCCCGTTCAAGAAAATTTTGGTCTAAATTAGGACCTCACATTACCAGGATTTTGGGCTTGAATGGAGTTGCGTATAGTTCATCACTTTAATTTTTATCCTTGTTTACTTAATATCAGAAATTTATGTTCGAATATCAGAAGGCAGAATGAGAAAAAAATGTATTATACTTTGTGTACTTACTTGATCGCTCGAAAATGCATCCCCATGTATCAACTGCATTTGCTGAAGATAATCATTTATCAGTTTAGACTACAATGAAATATATTAAAAAAATTTTCATTTGGTATTTAACTCACATTGTGTTGCATACAGCTACTAGTATAGATAATAAATATGAAAGAATACATATAAAACAAGAAGATCAATAGTATTTCAATCAAGATTAATAAGGATTTCATTGTATATTTGATGATTTCCGGATGAAAAAGGTACAAGTAAAGTAACTGAATAATTGAAAAGAAGTAATCTATCACTTTGAAAAGTTGGGGAATGAAAATACTGAAAAGATCTTTTGAATAACCAAATTCATTTCAACATTTATTCCATTGGTTTTTTCAAGGTTTGTGTTGTGGGAAATACTCTAGTAATTTTAAATTGTGCAAAAATTTAATAAGGTGTTTTTGACTGTAGCTTAGAGTTAATGCCATAAATATGAACAACATATCAAACTGCGTGATGATAAACGAACAGAAAAAATATAAAAATGCGAAGAACAATCTAAAGTTATTACGATAATGCGAAAATGAAAAATCGAAAATTATTATAAAGAATGCTTGAAAAATCGGCACAAGACAACAATAAAATGCAATATTCGGAATATTCAATTGCGATAGGGAATCTAAATCTGCAAAAACTTTTGAAACAACATCTAAACTTGAAGTTATATCATTCAAATGATTTGTATAAATCCAAAACAATAACAGAAGAATATGTGATATTCTACAAATTATAAAAAGGTAAATAGCTTTTTATTAAAATCCGAAATTTCCCAATCAATAATGATCATCAAAATATAAAAAATTCCAAAGACCACACATTTCATTTCTCGAATTAATGTCGATTTCAAAATGAATTTTTGATGTCGCTCATCAAAATCAAACTCGGGAAACAGTTGCCCATACTTCCATATTTTAAATATGAATTTAAAAGTATTATTTACTTTCCGTAGTCCTGAACTTTCAGGTAACATGTTCATTGCAGTTGAAATCTTGTCAGGGACTGAATACGGTTCCTAAATAGTGATTGACTTTATTGTCAAAACATATTTTCAACATATTTCAACTAATTGTGTACTTCCACTTATAGATAATTGAATATTTCGATCCAATCTATTTCAATTTCAGATTGATCAATTATTCAAAGATTTCTATTTGCACATCTGAAATAACTAAAGTGTTAAAAACAAGGTTATGGAAGGCGGCTAAACTCTTATTATTGAAATGATTAATTGAAACAATTGGAAGAAGTTTCACAAAAATATATTGAAATAGTCGACTTTTGTTTCGGGTTATGGGACCATTACCAAGAGTAATACAATACTGACACACACAATAAGTGGTTTCACTCAAACAGAACGGCATTTTACAACAAGGGATAGGCCGAAGTCTGTTTGCTCTGTAAAAATTTGGTGGTTTTTCCTACGAGTGGACTTGATTTCCATCCCTTCTAAAATATCTAACTTCTTTCCTTCATTACCTGGAAATATGAGTTCAATTCTCTTGAAATCTATGAAATGATTTTCATCTATATAGTGGTCACATAAACCAGAATTTTCGTTTTGAATAATAAATCTATTAGGTTCTTCAATTATCTTCTCGAAACATTTTCCGATTTGGCGTATATGGAAAGTCTCGTATTCACTACAGTGAAATACTTCTCTTTCATCCAATAATTTCGTTTTATCTTTATTATTAACGAACAATGAACCCGAATTCTTAGTACTGATGTAGCTGATATTATTTCTTTGCAACCTATTACATATCTTGTTGCTAATATTAGGAATAAAATCAATTGAAATAAAGGATAAATACTCTACACCAGGGCTGCTCAAACTTGAATTGCTGGAGATGTACTTCAATATTTTTAGACTACTTACGATCGACTTTGAGAGGCTGCAAGTATGTGTAATGCAGGCTTGTCGTACATACACGATACACCCTACCTATCTACCTACGTAGGTTGTACCTTAGCATATATAGATATTAGCTTTCCGCACAATATACATTATTTAAGCCAAGGTTTGGGTTAGGTTTAGTTAGGTTCTCTATAATATCAATGAAAAAACTCATAGTTAGATCATAGTTTATTGGATGTTACAAAACAAAAGAGTTACATATGGTGTTAAACTTAACTAATGAGTGACTTTGGATGTTGAAGCGTGGCAATGTGTCCTCAGCATACTTTTCATAAGATGGTGCGAAACCACTGAGTGCTAATTGCAAGTATGATGACATATGATCGTCTGTTAGTCGATATTTCGACTTAATTTAATTAATTTCATTTCAGAAAGTGCAGACTCGCACAAGAAAGTTGACCCAAACATTGCCGTCAGTTGAAGAGCGATTTGCCTTAGATTTAGATATTTATCTTCAGATATAAAACCCAGAAATTTGTATCAGATGCTGTAGCTTTGAGATGCATATCTGATATAATCTGCAGCAACTCATTTTCAACAGAACATGGGTTTATATTTAACTGACTTGCTATTTCAGTAGCTAATTCCTCAATGTTTTTACATGAAAAAGGATAACTCTTAACTGATGCTGTATTTGCCAATTTACTGCAATTAAAAAAACGCATTTCGAATTGTCCCAAACTATTTGATGACTCAGTCTCATACGTATAATAATTCAACTGAGGATTCCTTGCTTTCAAAGACGGAAAACTTTTCAGATCCTTTCTTTTCATTTTACCTATCATAAGTTGCAATTTACTTTTGAATGCGTTTACTGCTCTAATCATCTCAATAATAGTTTTTCCTTCAACTTGAAGATCCAAGTTAATGGTGTTCAAGTGCATTGTGCTGTCGTCAAAAATGCCAAATCAATTAGCCATTTTTCGTTTTTCAGCATCTTAGTGTCATCACCTCTTTCGTCTAGAAAAGGTGTTATTTCGGGCGATAATTCTTGAAACCTTTCAAGGAGTTTTACTCGACTCAACAACCTGACGTCCGTGTAAAGACCTAAATCAGTGTGTTCAGTTGACTCCCTATCTTCCAACTGAAACTTAAAGAGCCGCCGTTGCGAGCTATGTGCACGGATGGAATTCACAATCTTTGTTGCAATGCCTATAATTTCCTTCGTGTTCAAGACTTTTGAACACAAAACTTTTTGATGTAAAATGCAATGGAATGAAAAAAATGAAGGAAAATCTTCATTAGCTTGGCACAATGCCACAAAACGTGTTTTACACTGTTTCCAGTCATTACTGATGTTCCATCGGTTGTAATGCACACTAATTTATATATTGGTAGCTTGAAGTTCTTCACAAAATTGAAGAAAACGTCATATATATCTTCGCCACGGGTCTTCCCTTTTAGAGGAATGATTTTCAAAAATTCTTCCTCAGCCAACATTTCACTGAATACCATCCGAATAAAAATACACAGTTGGGCAGTGTCTGCCATATCGGTAGATTCGTCAAACTGTAAAGAAAAGTATATTCACTTCGTGATATCATGTTTAAGTATCTGCTATGTCCGGACTCATGACTTCAATACGCCTTGTGACAGTCGGATGAGATAACTGAAGTTCTCTAATAACATGATTTCTGTTTTATTTTAATCTCCAAATGAAGTCTCATCCACTTCGATAAATGCTACCTTCGCAACTGATCCATCTTTGAATGGTTTCTTGTGTTTCGCCAATATATGAAATATTTTAAATGACGCGATCGTAGCCGATTTTGATTGTGTGTCCTTTTTCAAACAAAATATCAAATCACGTGCGTTTTGTTTTCTTAATTTACTCTGTGGCGGAAAATCCTTTTCATAGTTTTTATTAACCGTTTTATGATGCGTCTTTAAGTTACCTCGCTTAGGTATTGCAACTGACGCACGACAAATAAGACAAATGCACTTATCCTTCACCATACAAAAGAAAAATTTTTCCTCCCAATCTTATCAAAATGATACGTTTTAGATTTCTTCACTGTACTCATTTTGTATTATTTAATAATAAACTTTGTATCGACGTAGTATTGCCTTCAAGTTACAATTCAGAATGACCCCAATTCCTGCAGCCGCAACATTTATATCGATCTCGAATGTTCCCGTCAAACGCGCCGCCTGAAATTTCTAGAAAAGTGGTAAGAATAAAAAACGCGACTTTTCTTTGACAAGTAATGCGTATTCCTTTGATAAAGCCGCCTTTTGTCGCTAGCTGAGTGTTATTTTATTACGTAATAAATTTTTGCAATTTAGTTACCTACTTATTAAAAAATTTTTTTGTCGAGATCTACTCAAAAAGCACTCGCGATCGAATGGTCAATCGCGATCGACCGTTTGAGCACTCCTGCTCTACAGTAAAAGTCAAAGTCGTTGTTGTTTCATTAAGGTGTCAATTGAATTCGGTCCATAGCCGTTATTCTTAGCTATTAACTTTAATATTTAAACTTGATTTTCATTGACTCTTATTCAGAGTTATCTATGGGCAGATGAATGAAAATCTCACATTTTGATATTCTAGGATTGAGAAGAATATCGATAGATGAAAAGAATTAAAGAATTGTAAGAAACTATTCAGTTATCCGTTCTTGCCAATCCAAATACAGGACATATCATCTACATATCTTTTTCATGAAAATACATTCTTAATTAAGCTGAAAATAAAAAAAATGCTATTTTCTAAATTAATCATAAATACAGGTAACAGAAAAAGAATATTTCGCTTAATAACTGAGATAATGAAGAGCCCAACAATGTATTTATTAATATGTTTTATTATTGAACTTGAAATGACTTTGTTGGAGACATAAGTTTAAAGCTGGCATTGTTTATTCTATGTAATAGAGCTTAATTAGTTTGAAGTTGATTGTTGTTGATTGTGGCTTTGAAAACCAGGTAAGGAACAGACGGATATAGACTAGTTATGTCGAAAAGTACATACTTAGCATTGAACTGAATATTTAGAGATTTCAAATAAATTCTGTAGAGTTTTTATTGAATAAATTGGATTGTCATATATCAAATTTGGAATTGTTTCAATATTTACATAATTTGAGAGCTGGAGCACTTACATATAAAACAATAGGTCTCATGGGACAATCTACCTTACATATTCTAGATAATATATATAAAATTGGAGCTTCAGGATTCATAAAAGTCAACTTCAACTCAACTTTTTGAATTGATACGTAAATTTTTGTATTTTGTGTTTCAAATTGTATTTATTTTATTGATGAGAATGAAGCTCTAATATTGATTTCTAACAATTACGCCTATGAACCGAATTTGATTGTCACCTTAATAAAACAAAACGATATAAACTTTTACTGCAAAGCATTTATCCTTTGCATACTGAGAAGTCGAATAGGAAATTTGAAATTAATTCTATTCCTGATATTAGCAACAAGACATGTAAGAGATTGCAAAAAATTATATTAAGACCATCAATTCAAATAAAAAGAATTTGGGTTCCTTTTAGTTAATCATGAAGATAAAATTAAATTATTGGATAAAAGGGAGTATGAAAAATACACTGCAGTGAAAGCGAGACTTTCTATATACGCCAAAGCTGAAGATGTATCCAGATGAGAATTGAAAACCATAAAATATCAATTATTCAAAACAAAAATTCATCAGTAGCAAGTGCGGAACACCTGTGATCGGTCGCATCTCCGTGAGCCGGGCGTTCAAAAACCGTACACGTGTTTCTAACAATACGATAAACAAAATAAATTATTCGGAATCAAGTGAAATTCAAAACCGATAACTGAAATCCGGTATATAAAACCCTGGTGGGCCGAGCCAGTTGTCAAAATGGCTCCACCAGGGACTCCAACGAAAAATCAAAACTTAACGGAACAAAGTCAAGTGAATTCAAGAACTTACGCTAAGGCTGCTCAGCGGTCTAACTATCCGAAAGGGAACAGGAATCGTCATTGATTCTATAGATGGTGCACAAATGCGTGAATACATGTTAGCAATTAGTAAAATACTCGATGTTACTAAGGTAGGGTGGATCTCTAGAATTTCAAATTCTAGAGTCTGCATGTTCCTGGATTCGAAAGAGACTGCAGATCTTATTATTGACAAGGAAATTACTGTTCAAGGTCAGTCCCTCTTGATAAGACCGTGGCTAACGAGGAACAAGAGAATTGTACTCTCAAACGTCTTTCCTATCATTCCTAATGAAGTCATTGAAGAAAGTTTAGACAAATTGAATATCAGAAGAACTTCAACGATTACATTTATGAGAGCGGGACTTAGTGACGAAGAGATATATATGGGCCACATTAAAAGTTTTAGACGCCAAGTCTACATTCATCCTGAAGATGTGGCAAAACTTCCTGAAACCTTGAAAGTAGAAATTGATGGTTTTGCCTTTTGGATTTATGTCTCATCTGACAATGGAACCTGTTTCCAATGTAAGGAAACAGGTCACATTGCCAAGAATTGCCCCTCTATCTCCACCAATCCTCCCAGAGGAACTTGGAAACAGGGACACACAGAATCAAGAAACAATTACAGAAAATTCAGCAATCGAAAGCAATCCACTGAACATGTCTACGTGTTCAATGAGCACAGAACCATTGAGCCAAAATGATTCGTCTCAACCTGCATCGATTACCAAAGTAGTCTTCAAGCGACCACTGTCGCCTTCTACTTCAACAGATAAATCTGATGTTATACCTGAAGATCAATTATAAACGAGAACAACAAGATAACAAAAATACTAGTACAAAACCAAAGGCCAAACGGAAAAAACCAAGAAATATCCCCAGAAGAAGAAGCTCAAAAATACAGAATACAATCGATTTTATTAAAGACCAGATAACCGACCCCACAAAAAAATATCCTCTTAACGTCACACAACTCAAATGTTTTTTGGAAAACGCGAAAGGCAAACCTAATGTCAGAGATATAGCCCTGCAATTCACAAACGACATTCATGAATTAGACATTATGCTTACAGACCTTTATCCATACATCAAAGACAGAGGTATGAAAACCACATTCACGAAAATAAGGAACAAATTACGAGACACGCAGAACAAGGAAGAGCGATGGTCGACTACTGATGTTTCAGCGACGGATGATGAATAATTTCCATACTATTGTTATTATTGAAATTTTATTTTTGTTGTTCAAATGACCTCAATACTGCAATGGAATTTAAATGGTTTCTACACACAGCGTGAATTCTTAGAAAAACTTTACAAACACGACGATGCAGACATAATTTGCTTACAAGAAACGAACTTCAAAAACAACCATGTTGCCAATATTAACCACTATACAGCGTGGCACAAAACAGAATAACGCCACACGCTAGTGGTGGAGTAGCGATTTTGCGAAAACATCATTATCGCAGAGAGCCGTCTATCTGAACACCGCCTTAGAAGCAGTTGCTATCACATTCATTTCGCACAAGCCAATTACAATTTGTAATATTTATCTACCAAATAGTCAAGAACTAGACACACAAGAGCTCTCGAACATCATATCACAACTACCAAAACCATTCATAATCGTAGGAGACTTCAACAGCCACAGTCCTCTTTGGGGATCTAAATACATTGACACAAGAGGAAAAAAATTGAAAAATGGATAATGGATGAACAGATTATATTGCTAAACAATGGACAAGCTACACATTTCACTACAGCAACAGGCGAAACAAGTTGCATTGATCTGACCTTCAGCAGCCCTGATATTGCACATATGATTAACTGGCGTGCAAGTGAAGATTTACATAATAGTGACCACTTCCCATCAAAATTACTATCGAAACATCGAATCGAAAAAGACAAATAGAACAACCTAAATGGATTTTCAGCAAAGCTGACTGGAATTTATACGAACTGAGTATAGAAAGTGGTCTGGAACGCATCAAATCAAACTTAAATGACGAACACGTCCCCATTGATGTCATAGTTTCAGAATTTACGGACATAATTAAACGAGCGGCTGACATATCCATCCCAAAGACGACAGGTAAACACAACAAGCCAAAAGTACCATGGTGGAATGATAAATGCAACGAAGTGACCAAAAACAAAAATAAAGCCTTCAACAAATATAAGAAAAACAAGACGGAGGAAAATAAAGTAGAGTTCAAGAAACAAAGAGCTTTGGCAAGAAGAACAACAAAAGAAAGTAAGAGAGATAGTTGGCGACAATATGTAGCCTCCATAACATTTGACTCAACGAATATGTGGGAAAAATAAAATCAGTTAATGGAAAATCATACAGTGGAAATATCACTTCTATACGAACCAGTGATGGGCATATAATCACTAACACAACACAAATTGCCAACCACTTAGCTGACACCTTTGCATCAAACTCCAGCAACATTAATTATTCCCAAGAATTCATTGAGCATAAAAATAACTTCAGCCCGCCCCGCTTAACCACAACGACAATTACTATATAGGCTTAAACGAACTGAATAACGAAATCCGAAAAGAAGAAATTCTAGAGGTACTAAAAAACCAACAACTCAAGCCCTGGACCAGATTGAATCCCAAACATTCTTCTTAAAAAGCTTCCTCAAGCGGGCCTTGAACACATTCAAAAACTGTTTAACATTATTTATACTGAAAATAAATTTCCTACTGGTTGGAGAGAGGCGGTAGTTATACCCATACTCAAACCAAGCAAAGAGAGTGGTGATGCTCGAAACTATCGCCCCATATCTCTCACCTGTACGATCTGCAAAATTCTCGAAAAAGTTTTGAGTCAAAGATTGAGATGGTTTCTGGAAACAAATAATGTTCTGTCTACCAAACAATATGGATTTCGCCAAGGAAGGTCAACGATGGATCATCTAGTCGACCTGAAACCAACATATGTGAAGGACTAGCCAACAGGTTTCACACAGTAGTGGTATCTATGGACATTGAAAAAGCCTACGAAATGGTTTGGAAGCAACGCATCATAGTTCAACTGTCCAAGTGGGGAATTGAAGGTAAATTATTGAACTTTATTAAAAATTTCCTTAAAGATCGAGTTATAAGAGTGAGAATAAATGGCATGCTCTCTAAGTCAACATTCATGGAAAACGGGGTACCTCAGGGGTCAGTATTGAGCATCTTGTTGTTTTAATTGCCATAGATGAAATAATAGCGAAAGTAGAGGCGCCGGTCAAAGCGCAACTATTCGCCGACGATGTAACACTCTCTGTTAGCGGCAAAGTTTTAGCAAGTTTAATCACCGTTATGCAGTCAACCATTGACAAAATTACTGAATGGACAAAGACATCTGGATTCAAAATCTCACCCACTAAAACAAAACATATGAACTTTTCACGCACTCATTCAAACCAACAAGTTCTGCCACTCTACCTAAACGGACAACACATAGAACAGGTGGAAACTCTGAAAATCCTTGGATTACTGTTCGATGACAAACTCACTTGGGTCCAACACATAAAGAAAATTAAAACCGAATGCCAAAAAAAACTTAATATCATTAAAACGCTATCTTCACTACACTGGGGCGCAGACAGGGAAGTACTCATCACTACATATAAGGCTATCATACAATCGAAACTAGACTACGGTTGTATCATATATGATTCAGCAAAAGAGAGCACCTTAAATATGCTAGACCCGGTTATTAATACGGCTTTAAGATTATCCATTGGAGCATTTAGAACTAGCCCCACCTACAGCATTCTGGTTGAATCAAACTCGATGCCTCTAAGTTTCAGGAGAATGGAATTATGTTTGAAATATGGCATAAGGATATCAAGACAACCAAAAAATCCGGCATATAAAGCCACGTTCAAAGAGAATTTCCATGATCTGTACGATAAACAATTTAGAACACCTAAACCACTCAATTATAGATTGAAAAAATACCTGAGCAAGACCAGCATTACCTTACCCCTTACAAATGAAAATATTCATCAAACTCGGCCTCCTTGGACGACGAAAGCACCTAAAGTAAACCTGCAACTGGAAGCACTCGGCTCGAAAGCCAACACCAAACCAAGCCACTACCAACGTTTGCACGACAGAATCCGCAAAAACCATCCAGACCACAGTTACTATTACACTGACGGATCAAAAACCAATGAAGGCGCGGGATGCTCAATAGTGCTCGATACCATTGAACCACAGGTGTGGTCTTTCAAATTACCCAGTGACACAGCAATATTTACATGCGAGGCCTTCGCCATTCTAAAAGCTCTCGAGATCGCGCGTGAAAAAGAAAAATTCTTAATTCTCACCGATTCGAAAAGTGTTCTATCAGCCATAGGTAATTATCACTCAACGAATATATTAATAAAAAAAATCCAGAATATCCTATATGAATATCAGACGGTCAAACAAATTACGTTAGTATGGGTCCCGTCCCACATGGGTATCCGAGGAAACGAAATAGCGGATGATAGGGCTAAAACTTCCATAACACATGGGACAAGGGCAGGGGTAGATAGGACAATACAAGAGCTACAAAAAATAGTTAAAACTGAAATTAATGAATTATGGAACAGAAAATGGGGTGAAGGCATGCCGAGTAGAATATCTGAAGTTAGAAGCAATGTCCACGAAGCTTTTCCACATCTGGAAATCCGCAGGCACCAAACAATCATCCAGAGACTCCGAATAGGTCATACAAACATAACACATTTACACCTATTGTTAAACGAAGAACCACCAATCTGCGACGTCTGTAGAGAACCACTAACGGTGAAACACGTATTATCAACATGCCTCAAGTATTATAATCAGCGTAACCAATTTTTGACCAACAACTTCAAGGACAACCTGAAAAAACAACAGCAGTGCCTAAAGACGATACAGTTTCTCAAATCCATAGGATTATACACACTTATTTAAAACAGTCTACAAGAAATTGCCTAAGTATTTATTATCCTATTACTGTATGAATAAACCATTGTGATATTGTTGAATGAGCAGTCGCTAATGACCTCGATGTAGATGCGACTTTAAATAAAGGCAAAAAAAAAAAAAAATTCTACTGTTTTTTCTGATCATTGTATGGATTGGAATCATTTCATAGATTTCGAGAGAATTCAACTTGTAAATACAGGTAACAAAGGGAAGAAGCTGAACATTCTAGAAATCTTGAAAATCACGACCGCTCATAAGAAAAATCGGTCAATTTGTAATAGGTAAACATACTTCGGTCTATCTCCTGTAGTGAATGCCGTTATATTTAAGTGAAACCACTCATTTAGTATTTACAGTATTATATTTTTGTGAAAACTTTGCCAGGTGTTTTAATTCATCATTTATTTATTATGTTTGACCAAGTGTTAATCAAGAATTCCATATATTCATATTATTATATTCACGATACCGAAATAACTTTCCAACCCGCACCTATAAGATTCATTATTAGAATGTTAAATATCCTCCCTTGAATGAGCTAGTTTTCCGATCTACTCTTAATAATCACCGTCAACCGAAACATCGCGATGGTAAGGTATCCTCTGTTTCGGTTCGTTGGAGGGCGTAGTGATATTTACATGCTTACGTTCTCTCCAACGAATTGAGTTGAAGAGGTAACAGCATAGCCTGGTGTTACGAATGGGTAGACAATGCTGACGAGGTCAAACAAGACTGAAACTGCAGTCCATTGTTCCTATTCGTGACATCTGACCGTGCTGTACCACTGCTCTGTGGCTTCGGTTGACGGTGATTATGAAGAGTAGATCGGAAAACTAGCTCCTTCAAGGGAGGATACTTAACATTCTACGGAACGTTGAATATTGTTCCTTGAACACAAAATACAAATAAGCATAACAAAAAAAAATTATAGCTTCTTTTGCAAGGCCCTATTCATCCAACTATGAAGCAATAGGTTTATTTCATATCAAGAAATGGTCAACTAGTACATACATCACGATATTTTTCTTCTTTTTACAATATTGGATTGTATTTCAGTTCATCTTGTGTTGTGTGAGGTTTTGATATTTATTCTTATTATATTAATACTATTATTTCTATGTTCTGGTATAACGAATTCTAGACAATGCAGCTGTTGGAATTGTTGATATATTTTCATGAATACATTCTGCAGTAGTGTTCAGACAGTTTTGATAACTTATTCTTTGTAGTTCACGTTACATTTAATGTCATTTATTTTCCATCAAAACCAGCCTTTTAGTATTCTATTAATTCTAATAATCAAAATATTTCCATACAGTATATACTTTCTCTCGAAGAAAAATTGCATAAGTTGTCCATATACGTGCTTCCGTTCTTAACCTTCATAAGGTTTTTGGGTCAATTTTGACCCATTTTGAGATAAAAATGTAATTTTGTCAGAAAATAAGCGTTCAAGAAGTTTCATTCTATGACTTTTAATTATTCGCTTCAACCCCGAAACAATAACGTTGCACTGGGCATAGCTCTCATTTCAACGTCTATAAACTAGAGAACGTTGGTCGCTGTGAAAAAGACAAAATCTCGACTCATCTGTTAACAAAACTCTCTCCCAGTCAACCTCCAATCAATCGACATGCTCTCTGGCAAAATTCATTCAGGTTGTTCGATGTACTGAGGTAAGAACAGGTCCTCGAGCTTTAACACGAGATCTAAAACGAAATTCCCTAGGACGTTGTCGTATCGTCTCAATGCTAATTTGCATTCCACTGTTTTGTCAAACTTACATTTGAAGGTGCCTAGCAGTAGCGAAACGTTGTCCTTGCCCATGTCTTCTTTTATGACTACCAGTCCCCTTGTACCTGCAGATCATTCTGGAAATTTTTGAATGGGACACCGCCAACCTTTGGCTTGTTTTTCTATAAGTCCATCTAAGGTCATTCAATTCAGCACATTCTGCCAGGATCGAATTTCGTGATTCTTGTTGCATTATCACCGAAAGTTTGAATTTTCAAGAAGAACAAACGTTACTCGCCAAAATCGATCAACAACTGCTGTTATGATCAGATTCCTCATAAAAAGAACATCTTGTAACTAACTTCATACCGTACTCTGAACGGTGTGCCCTCCTACAGCTAAGAGGAACCCTATTCAATATAAACATATTACAAGTATACGCACCAAAAGCCGATAAGCCTGATGAAGATGTAGAGAAATTCTATGAACAAATCTTCGAGATGATACAAACTATAAATCATAATGACATCACTATTGTAATGGGGGACTTTAAAGCAAAAATTGGGGCGGAAAGATTCAAAGACTTAGTCGGAAAACATGGACTTGGAGAGAGAAATGAACGAGGAAACCGACTTCTCCAATTTTGCCAGAAAAAGTCACTGGTAGGAACAAATACATAGTTCAAACTGTCTCCAAGAAGGCCATACACTTGGAAATCTCCGCAAGATGCACCGGGAATGGTAGTCACTAACCAAATTGATTACATCCTAATTAATAGCAGATTGCGAAATGCAATAACATCAGTTAGAACTAATCCGGGGGCCGATATTGGTTTTGACCATAATCCTGTAGTATTAAAAAATAGAATCAAACTCAAAAAGATCAATAACCATCTTAAAGAGCCAAGAACTAACCTTGGGGCACTGAGGGACATATATAAAAAACTCTGATGACGAGACGTCTTAATGGTGAAATGCAAAACCTGAGTCGAATTGCCGGTGACTTCGAAACTAATCAAATTGGATGAAAATTAGAGATACGGCTAGGAATATGCAAGGGAAGTTCTGGGAGAGGAGAACGGACGAAAGAGAGAAGAATGGATGACGGATGAAATCCTGCAACTGATGGAGAGAAGAGAAGACTACAAAAAAACAACATAACAGAATACAACAACATCAATAAAACAATCAAAAGAAAAATTAAAGAGGCCAAGGAGAGATGGTTGAAAGAGGAATGCCGGGAAATTGAAAAATCAGAAAAACACCACGACAGTTTCCATCTCCACAAAAATATCAAGGAGAATACATACCTACCGACGTAAAACACCTGCCAAATTATAAGACGAAAACAACAAACTAATCGTGGATGAGGAAGATGAAATAAAACCTGGAAAAACTACATCACGGAGTGCTTTAGCGATGAGCGGGAACTACTCAATGATTCGAAGGAAGATTTAAATGGGCCGGAGATCCTTAGAGAGGAAATAGTCAAGACATTGAACGAAACAAAAAGGCTGCAGGACCTGATGATCTTAACGTTGAGATTCTAAAATTGTTTGATGATGAAAGTATCACTATTATGCACAAATTATTCAAATAAACACAACACTGGAAATATACCACACGGATGGATGAAATCTACTTTCATCACACTACCTAAAAAGACAAACAGTCAAAAATGCAGCGAATACCGACTGATCAGCCTTATGTGTCATGCGTTGAAGATATACTTGCGTATTCTGCATTCAAGACTCTGGGGAAGGTCGAACAATATAAATATCTGGGATGCTGGCTGAATGAGCGGTGGGATCCTGATCAAGAGATAAAAAGCAGAATTGAAATAGACCTAAGTGTTTTCTTCAATATGAAATCCATGTTATGTAACAGAAACCTAAATCTAAATACTCGATGGAAAGCAAATAAATGATATGTGCTATCAACACTACTATATGGCGTCGAAGGATGGACTTTGAAAGCACGAACTATGTCTATGTGGCTATATCGACGAATTCTGAAAATACCATGGGTAGATCGAATAACTGATGTAGAAGTGCTCAATAGAATGACTAGAGAACAAGAACTGTTAACCACAATAAAAAGAAGAAAAGCATCATACTTTGGCCATATACTCAGGAATACCAAATATAGTATTTTGCTACTAATTATGGAAGGCAAGATAGAGAAAAGACGAGGCGTCGGACGCAAAAAGTTTTCTTGGCTGAAGAATCTGCGCGAATGGTTTAACATTAGAGACGCTGGCACACTCATACACCTAGCACAAGAGAGACAGTTTCAAATGATGGTCGCTAACCTCCGATGAGGAGATGGCACCACGAATAGAAAAAGGAACATGTGCGCGAAGAGAATAATCCAATTTTATTGGCTCATGTCTGGACATATCCGAAAGAAAAAATATTTAATAATTAGTTGTCTACTAAAAAAGAAATTTGAAATATTGAATTTTGTGTTAATTTCTTGGCGCAGTATAGTTGAATGATATCGGTATTCTTATGCCCAATTTGTTTCAATTGATCTATTATGTTTTCAAAAACAATATTATGTTCTTACATATTGGTACTTAATTAATTCTGAAAATTTCAAAATAAAACCGTAAAAAGGGCTTCAATCTGTTCAAGTCAATAAATTCCTCAGGCAAATGATCACGATGAAGGGGAGGTCACTTTTCACTATTCACATAGCTGCACTCTGTACATTATTTCCTTCAATTTGGCTTACGTCACTTACGACTATCTCTGTCTCTCTTCAACCTGTGGATATCCACTCTTGGACAAAGGCCTCTTCCAAATCTTTCCATCTCGGTCTATTTAAGGCAATCTGAACCCTGAAGTTAAAACGGTCCAGAGTTTGTCGTCACCAATTCACCCTCGCAGGTTTCTGTTCTTCGATCAACTGATGCCTCAATATCTCGATATCTCTCTATCTTCAGTCTGTGGATATCCACTCTTGGACAAAGACCTCTTCCAAATATTTCCATCTCTGTCTATTTAAGGCAATCTGAACCAAATTTTTTCCTGTTGTTTTCTGGATATCATCCCGCCATCGTTTCGAAGGTCTACCAACACTCCTCTTGGTTTGTCGTGGGCGCCATACCATTATTCTATGAGTCCATCTATTTGGTTCTTGGCAGGCTACATGTCCAGCCCAGCGCCATTTGAGTTCCGTTATTCTTCTCAAAATGTCCGGTACGCGTGTTCTTCGTCTTAATGCCTCATTTTTGATCTTATCTCGCAAACTAACGCCATGAATCGATCTCTCCATTGCTCGTTGTGTCACCTGGAATTTGTTGGCGTATGCGCGGGTGGGAGTCATTGTTTCAAGGCCGTATGTGAGGACTGGCATAACACATGTCTCAAACGTTTCCCTTTCGAGATTTATTGGGAATTCTCGATATTTCAACACATGATCCAGTCTTCCAAATGCAGCCCAACCTAGTCCAATTCTTCTCGATATTTCAGAGGTTTGATTCTCCCTGCCTTGTACGATTTTATGCCCTAAATAAATGTATTCTGTAAAATTTTCGATATCGTGGTTACCGATACGTTTTATCCAGGTTCATCTTGAGTCCATAGGTCAAGGCAGTCTCATACAGTTCTTCCAGCATCGTGCAAAGATCTTCGGCATCATCACTTATGAGAACTATGTCGTCCGCAACTCGAAGATGGTTTAGACGTACACCATCTATATTTATGCCTCTTGTTTCCCAAACCGTGTTCAAACCCTTGAACACGTCCTCCAGAGCAAATGTAAATAATTTTGGAGAGATCGGTTCTCCCTTCTTTTGATGTTTCTTCGTCTATCGTTATTTGGATTGTGCCGTTTTCGTATATGTCTTTGATGAGATTTGAATATCTACTGTCTACTCTTGCATTATCTAGTGCTCTTAGTGTTGCCCAAGTTTTAATCAAGTCAAACGCTTTCTTGAAATCTATAAATGCCATGTGCAATATCACATTGTATTCTGAGGTTTTTTCGATGAGAGTCCGTATCACTTGCAAATGGTCTACTGTACTGAAGCCTTTCCGAAAGCCGGCTTGTTCGACTGATTGATAAGCGTCCATTTTGTTGATTAATCTATTTGTCATTATTTTCGTCAATAATTTGTACAAGTGCGATAAAAGGTTCATTGAGCATTATTCCATACCATTGGTATTCTTCCTTCATTTAGGCATTTATTGAGAATGATCCGTACTTTATCCAACAGATATTCTCCTCCCATCTTCAACATCTCGATGGTGAACATATCTTCACCGGGGCATTTTTGGTTCTTCATTTGGTTGAGTGCAATTTTCAGTTCATTTGTATAAATTTCAGAAATGTCTCCAGAACTGGTATTAAGAATATGTCTTTTAATATATTTCTGTTCTTGATTCTCAGAACTATAAGGTTTTTCGTAGAATTCTTCAATGACAACTACGATTTCTTCCGTCTTGCTGACCAAGATACCTTCAGAGTTCTTTATTTTCGTCACTTTAGTTCTTCCATTTGATAGTTTCGATCTGAGGACTTTCATGTTTTTGTTGTTTTCAATAGTTTCTTTACGACTATCTATCTCACTGTTTATGTCAATAATAGCTCAATGTTTTAAAAAATGAATTTGACACAATGGTCCTACTCGCTTATCTCAAAATTAATTTGTCGGCATGGATATTTTCTGCAATCATTATGGTGTGTTCTTGTTCTTTAAGTTAATCATTGATATAATTTCTTCCTCAGTTGAAACCTTAGCAGTTGTTTCTCTTTAGTGGTTTCACTTTATAGCTCTCTTATTTCTTCGTTTTTAGCACTACGGGTTGATCAAAATATTAGACTTAATTTTCGGTGAATACGTTTCATAATAGTTTTGATAACGTATTATTTGTAGTCTTTTTTCGATCGTAGAACCGTCTCTTAGTATTATTGTATTTCCAACATTCACAGATACTTCTGTATCTATTCAATTAAATGAAAGAGCATGATTTTTGCAATTAATCATCTCAGCAAATCTTTCACACACCATTTATTAAGGCACAAATCACTGCTGAATGATCAATCTTCAATTTTCGGATCGTACCACTTGAATCTTAACCTATCCAACTGAGCTTGGCTAATTTTAGGGAAAACAGAGGCATTGGCTTCCGATTTGCCAATAAAATGTATTGAGAAAATGACTGATGTAACAAATACAAATTCCACAAATCTGGTCTCCATTCGGGAAAATTTTAGAAATAAATTAGAACACCTCCATTTAATTTCTATCAATTATATAGTTATCCTTGTCATAATTAATTTAATTTCAGAAATTTTTGTTCAAATATCAAAAAGCAAAATGAAAACAAATATTTTATACGTAGTGTACTCACTTGATTGTTTAAAGATTCATCATCTGCAGATATCATTTGAATTTGAAGGAGATAATCAGCTATCAGCTTAGACTACAATAAAAAATATTAGAATAATTTATTTTGCATTTGGTTATTCACTCACATTGTGTTGCATAACGCTACTCATATAAATAATGAAAATGAAAGAGTACGTATGAAATGAAAACCACAATAAATGTTCAGTTAGGGCTAATAAGAAACTCATTGCATTTTCGACATTTTGTAGATGAAAAATGCGTATGTAGAGAACCTGAATAATGGAAAAAAAGTAATCTGTCGTTTTTAAAAGTATTGGCCAGGAAAATGAACAAAGCATCTTTCGAATAACCAAATTGATTTCTGAATTTATGCCATGGATTTTTTTCATGTTTTGTTTTGAGGGTATTACTCTTCTAATCATCAAATTCTTCAAGAATTCAACGAGATGTTCTTGATTGTAGTGAAGAATTGTACTCATAAAGAATAACAATATATCAAATTGAGTGATGAGAAAGGAAATAAGATAATATAAAGTAATAAAGAGCAACATAAGGTTATGATAATCCACGGATGAAATCTCAAAAATAAACATTATCAATACAAAAAAGTTGGCACTAGAAAACAATAAAATGCAATATTCGGAATTTTCACTTCAGATATAAAATCTAAAATATCTACATGAATTTTTGAAATACTTTCTAGAATAAAATTTATATCATTCAAATGATTTCTATGTATCCAAAACAATAACAAAGAGAGATGTAACATTCTACGAACTGTGAAGAAGGTTAACAGTTTTCTATCCAAACTCGAAATATCCGAATAGGTAATTACCAGCAAAATGTTCAAAATTGTAAATAAGAAACATTTCAGTTCACGAAAACAGTTCGATTTCAAGACAAATCTTTGACGATGCTTGTCGAAATCAAACTCAGGAAAGAACTGCCCATACTTCCATATTTTGAATATGAATTTATATGTGTTATTCACTTTTCGTATTCCTGAATTGTCATATAATTCGTTCATTGCTGTTGAAATATTGACAGAGACTCGATATGGATCAGAAAATAATACGTGTCATAATTATCACAATATATGTTCGTCATTGTGTTCCCAATTATAGATAATTGAATAGTTCGTAATCTAATTCAATTCTGAGTTGATAAATTATGAAGAGATTACTATTTTTAAACAACCCATATCCCAGTCTATAAAAGACGATGCAAAATACCTTGCTTTTATGTAATTAGCAATACCTGAATTATCGTATTTTGTTTTAAAGATTAATTACACCTGAGACCGAACGAGATCGGTCAAATGAAAAGCCATGTGATCGTCCTATACCTGAACTTGCCTTAAAGTTCTTTTTATAACCTAGGACCTTCTATTGTGTTGTGTATTTGTGGTAACATATTCAAGTTCTTTTATGTGAGATTTGATGTTATACGACCAATTCTTTGTCGATTAAACCATAAGTAAGAATATTAGAAAATCAGAAAACAAATTAAACAATGTTTATTTGATCTATTTGATACATCATTCATATTAATTGTTTTTTTTTACAATATTCGACATCTTTAAAGCCATTTACAGGGACATTATATCACTTAGAGACAGGCTTAATTCGCCCTCACCTATATTATTAATGGAAGTTGTAATATTAGTGTATTATAAACAGGCCTAATTGTCCATCACCCATATTATGAGTGGTAGCAAATCTTCTAATGGTTTTGTAACATGATATAACGTTTGAGTCATTGGGCAGCAAAAGCCGACGTGCTCTTCTTGCTCATCTCATTTAGCATATGGTATAGCAGCATGGGGTGGAGTCACGCAGAGTCATCTTCGATACCTTCAAAATATACAGAAACTCATTATAAAAATTATTTACGGAAAAGAGTACACTTACCCAACAGACCTTTTTTTTCAGTAAACTGGTTTATTCGATTTGAGAGTGCTTTTTTACTATTCTCTTATAAAAAGGCAATATCGAGATCGAAATACCTTACGAAATATTGATCACGTCTATATGACCCGTGGTAAGGCTACGTCAAATCAAGTTCCGAAAACTAAGAAAAGCAGTACTCAAAAGAGCTACTTATACTTGGGTCCTGAAATATTTAATATGATCCCAGCTGAATATAAAAAATTGAACATGTTGATTGCGTTTAAATCGAAAATCAAATATTAGTTGAGAACAACTGACCTATTGAAAAGTATAAAAAAAAAGAGTATAAAAAAACTTGAGCCTGTAACTTCGATTTTCTTGCCCCTTGGTGCATATTATAGAAGAAGAATTTTTTCGTTTTCAAGAGTCTATTGAGAGATACATACTATTGTTTTTTTCTGTGGTTTATTTTTCATTTCCAGTTGTGAAATTGATGTAAGTTTGAGAATATTTTTGTTAAGGGTTTTCTCTCTCTGCAAACAATCCTCAAAAGGAGCTTCGCAGATTATCTTACTTTGATGTTGCGTGGATTATGTACTTAGAAGAATGAAATAATTCGTTGTTAATGTTAAAACGAGTTGAGATTATTTGTATGAATATTTCTTAATTTTGTATTTGTTATTTCGCACATTAAAGCATTATATATCTGAATGCCAACTGGCCATAATATGTCACTGACTCCGAAGCATACTCCATACTCCCATATTCGCGCATTTCTGAACCAGAAAATCGTGCCCGGTAATCATACACCATACCACAAACATCACATACATGCCACCACTTCTTCGGAATCTCCATACTGACTGAGCATTCAACTCTCTTGTCCGTGTGTTCATACATGCGCATTAGGGTGTCCCTTAATTTTCGTAGTTTAATTTTTTAACGCATACGTCTTAGTTTTGTTCATTTGTACCTAAAACACTAGAAAATTAATTTTTACTTTCTTAGGAATATGATAACCCGTGCCATCTTGCATCGAAACATGTTCATACAAGTTGCGCGGGAGTAGGGGCGTGCACTCGCGGTAATTAGTCATTTGTTCCAAGTTATTATCGTAGCTATCACCGATTGTTTTACCTTTGAAGATGGCAGTGAAATTAAGAAGTGATAACAAAAGTATTTTCTTAGTTGGCGATATAAATTATCAAATAACAGGCGCTAAGTTACCGTCGAACCGTCAAGTTCTCGCAGTACTGTTATATAATATTAGTGTGTATTATATTCTGGGAAAAGGCTAGAGTCTCAACTAGAGCTTCACGGAAATGTTTAAAAAACTTGTGGATCTTCACCACACTTGGAGAGAGTTGTAAAAAAATTCGAAAAAGTCGAACGATATTTATAGGCGCCGTGAGAAGGATTTTCAAAACAGTTTAGATAACTTGTTCGATATAGAGCACCCGCTGATGCTTTGCGCCTGAAGAAGATAGAGGAAGATAAAATATTTCTACAAAAGCTAAGAGAATCAGGGCGTCTAGGATGTTTATCAGGTGTAAATAAAAAGTGGGCTGAAAAGAAGAAAGATCAAGACTGAGAATTTTAAAAGAAGAGGAAAGAAGACAAGGACGAATGCGTTCAGATAGTTTATTGTCATCTCATACTACACAAAGTTTTGTTCATACTCAAGAACATTGTGATCAGCCTTCCAGCTCTGATGAAAGCCTTGAGGAACTCTTGCCTTCAACATCAACGTTAAGCTCTGCAACTACTCAAAAAAGAGGAAGAAAGGACTTTATCACGCCCGAGTCAGTTGCAGCTTTAGACAGATGTCAGTTAAGTGTAAGGGATTCTGTCTATATACTTCAGGCAGTGATAGAAGCGCTAGGTTTAAGCTATGATGATTTTCCCATAGACAAATCATCTATTCAACGTATTCGCACACAGAGTAAAAAAGATAGAGCAGAATCTATAAAATCAGATTTTCAGAATAGTATTCCTGAAATGGTGACAGTTCATTAGAATGGAACGCTAATACCTGGGCCGTGAGAAGTTCAATAGAAGAACGCCTGCCAATTCTTATTTCATTTGGAGAAAAGAACAACTTCTGGCGGTGTCAAAGTTGGAGAGCTCTTCCGGTCGAGAGCATGCTCAAGCGGTGTCAAACGCGCTTTACGACTGGAACCTCGATGACTAAGTCCAAATAATGTGCTGTGACACAACTGCTCCTAATACCGAACAACTGAATGGAGCGTGTGTTTTTCTGGAACAAAAACTAGACAGGGAGTTACTACTCTTTGCTTGCCGCCATCACGTTTACGAACTGGTTTTGAAATCTTCATTCGAAACAAGAATCCATTAAGTCACGAGCAGCCCCCGATATCTCGATGTTCAAAAAGTTTAAAGACAACTGGAAAAACATTGATCTTTCTGCTATTGAAATTAACACCGACTTCATCAAACAACATTTCAGTAAAACAATAGTACAAGAATTGCTGGCATTTTATAATCAAGAACTACAAAAATCTATTGTGCGTGACGATTATAGGGAGCCGATTGAACTATCTATTGTATTTTTAGGATGAGATATTGCGAAGAAAATTGAAATCAGACCTCCTGGAGTGATGCACCAAGCAAGAGCTATTTATACGCTAAAAATATCGTTATTGCAATCGCAATTCAAATTAAGCGTTAAGGATAAACGAGCACTTCAAGACATTTGTTTATTCGTTGCGATTTTATACGTAAAACCATGGCTTCAATGTAGTTTGGCGGTGAAGGCACCAAATCAAAATTTGTGCTTATTAGAAAGGCTTAAGGAATATGAAACTGTCGACAAATTGATTTCTAAAGCAGCTCTCAGCAAGTTCAGCCAACATCTCTGGTACTTATCGGAAGAAATTGTCGTTCTATCACTCTTTGACGATGAAGTTGATGAATTAACCAAGGCAAACATGATAACAAACTTGTAAACAGGGAGTTTGTCTGATTCTGGGAGGAGGTACATTCCGTCAAAAGAAGATATGTCTCATCATTTGTATGGTAAGTGAAAATGCTTAAGTAAATTTAATTGTTTAATTTAATGTTTTTTACTAAACGAATAATTGATTCTGCCTATTTGTTGATTTAGAAAATTCATTCAGCGATTTTGTATCAATCAAGAGCACTAATTTAGTTTAACGATTAAGAACCGATAAGAACTTCCTTCAGAAACCAATTTCTACCTGGGAAGATGTTGCCTATGTAGAGGCAAAAAGAAAGGTTCTAGCTTTGAGAACAGTTAATGATGAAGCTGAAAGAGCTGTCAAACTAATGCAAGATTTTCATGGTTTAATTACAGAAAAGAAAAAGCAAAAGCAATATTTGCTACGCTGCGTGCAAGAACACAGAAATATATATCCACACTGTAAAACAGACACTCTCAAGAGAAAATATCAGGACTAATTATTTACAATTTTGTGACCTTATGTTTGTGACTTCATCTTCTAAAAATAAATAAACTTCTAAAATAACTTTGTTTTTAATTATAAATTTAAAAAAAGTAATATTAATTGATCTAGTTCCAAAATACCATATTAAGTTAAAGACTGCAAATTCTTGAAACTTTGAAACTCTGTCGGCACGGCTTAATGGTGGCGTAGGAAGATGAAATTTTGTATTTAGATAAGGAAATTCACGGAAAAATCAAACCAACTGGGTTATACAGAGTGGTTCGTTTCCATTGGGACGTACTGTATTAAAATTCTATTGTACCATGCTACTTATTGCCACATGCATACTCGAACTGAAAAAAATGACAGAACAAAACATTTTTATTTATTATAAACATATTATTCTCCCAATTTTAATAACTTATTTCACGTTGTAGTATCTTTCTCCATTTCAATTTCTCTGAATTGTATCAAATACACTAAATAGGTTGCCACTCCAGACACCAACTGAAAAAATTTTTCACTGAATTCAATACTTGAAATTTACACTCTCCTTACCATATATAGAAACGACCAATTCAAGGGAAAAAAACCACAAACTGTCAGTTTGAGTTCGTTCACCGTGGCGTTCAATAAAAATAACTCCATCTGAAAAAATTTATGTAAAAGTTCTTTACTTGTATAAATTTGTTTTGAAAATGAACAAATTCCTTTATTTCAATTAAATAAAACAAAGATTTTCAAATGTTCATTATATTGACAAAGGAGTGACGCGTTTCACCACACTGTGGCTTCATCAGATAAGTAGTACATTCAAAAGGATGATGTGCCTTATATAGTATCTACATTGGTAAAAGCGTGTAATTAACTCAATAGGAGGAAAATCTTTCTTCTCTTGAAAACTGGAAAGATTAAGTGATGATGACGAATTCAGGTTTACTTTACTAAATTTCCGAAATTTTTCTGTTTATTGATTTCCAATGTTTCCAATAGTTCTGTTTAAATTTGTTTCATAATCTAAAAATAATGTAATAATCAAAATTATTATTGAAGTATGGTTTCCTTCTAGTAAGTAATTGCAAAGTGAGAATCTGATTCATGTTTGTCAAAACTGCGTTTGTGCAATGTGCAATTATATTCCTTTAGTACCTTCATGAATTAATTTCACCCTAATATAAAGTTCACTATAGAAATGGAAATTGACAATTCCATTAGCTCCATAAGTTTAACTATAAACAAAAGGCATGATTTTCCTATTTACATGAACAATCCCATACAGATATTACCACTCACAATTATTTCGCACATCCACATCAACATAAAATGGGTGCTTATGACAGTATCATACATTGACTTACCACGATACCAGTGTCAGAAAATAAATTCATGAGAGAGCTCAATATCACGAAACTAGCTGACCCAGCAAATGTTGCTCTGCTTCATAAATTTTTACAATTTATTATTTTATTATAAAAATGTCTAACTTATTCCAAATGTGTGAGGATGTGTAAGAGGCATTGAGCGCTGTGAACGATGGCGGAACGTAAAAATAATAAAACACCAAACATTTATATTTTTAATACATTAATATTTATTTTTTTAAACTATATCAGATGAAGTGATAGGTCATAAATCGAACGGGGTTGAAAATTATCATTATTAATATCGCTATCAAGAATAGATGTTGGTGGAATTGATTTTTTCAAACATCTGCTTAGAACGATTGTCAAAATCTTTGTTGTTGCTTAGTTGGCACAAGTGTTTTCTATACTAATGCGGAGGTTGAACGCAACATGTCATTCAGTTTGTTCACGATGCTCGATTTTGTCAGTCCTCACCAGTGTGTTCTGCGATTTTTACAATGGATAAAATATCGAACAAAGAGTTTGTCTCAAGTTTTAAATTTTAACTAGAATTTCGTGTGCTGAATCGCTGAAAATATTGCAGAAGACTTACGGCGAATCAACTTTATCAAAAACACGTGAATATGAGTTGTACAGTGCATCCAACAGTGGTCGAGAGATTATCCTCTCTCACTTTCAGAATGGAAAACTCTCTAGGAAAATAAATTGAAAAGTGTACATCTATGATTCATAAAGGAAACAAATCAGGTGTATATAACTCTTTTGTGGAAGTTTTTCAATATTAGGTTATCAGAACACAACGTAGTTTTGAATAACAAAATCAAATTCTCATTATATGAATCTTCTTCCATTAAAAGAAAAAACTTTTGGTGTTGTACAAAATATACAAAATAATAGATTGAAACTGAACCTATCGGAAACATTAGAAATCAATAAACAGAACTAAATTCATCACATCACGGAATCTTTCCAGTGCTTTAAAGAATCGACCCTGTGTGAATTTTCCTCCTATTGAGCTTAGTACCTTTTTTTACCAATGTAATATACACACAACCGAATTTATAAGTAACCACCCGATCTTTTTTACCTCAGGGATTTTGGAAATTTCGTAGAATTGTTTGAATTGATCCTTTTTGAGATATTTCAATTGGAAAAAGAAATAAATTAAGGTTTATTTTAATCATTCCGCTTGTAGTAAAAAATTTGAAAATTTACTAGGTATTTTTTTCTAGTTCTCAGTAGCTTGTATTACCTCCTCTTGTCCTGATACAAGTCTGAATCCGTCTAGGCGTGCTTTGGAATAGGTGTTCTACCTTCGCTGGGGTGCTATTCTGCCACTGTGGCGGCTTGAAAGCTATTGTGGGATTCTAGGATTATCCTGGTGGGATCTAATTTTCCTTTTGAGATTATTCCATAAATGTTCAATAAGATTTAGGTCAGGAGAGATAATGTCGCGTGAGGTTTCTGGTATGCGAAGGAGCACTATCTTGCATACAAGTACAATTCTCACCGTGGGCACCTCGCCAGAGCGTCAATATGGGCTCCAGCACTAGGTCTACGTAATTTCTAGCCGTTACACTTGCAGGAAACGAAATCAAATCTGTTTTGCCTCCCAGGATAATGCCACCCCAAAACATCACACTGCCCCCTGGGTATTTCGGAATTTGTCTTGCTACTCATAGTCTTCAACAACCCCTTTAAATTCTCAACATTCCAATTTTGGGGCTCGATACACCAATTAAGTCTGTTAATTTTTTGTTGTCTGTTTAGCTCTGGAACTCTTAAGGGCTTTCTGCTGTATAAACCCTTGAACGAAGTCTTTGACGTACACTGATGCCTGTTGCTTCCATAAATTGCATTTGGAGTATAGGGTGCGACGCACTAGGGTCTCTTCATGGAATTTGGCACAAAAAACGGTCTTGTTGTTCAAAAGTGATCTTCCTAAGACTTCTTCTAGGCCTATTTTGCAGAAATTGTAGCTCTACGTATCAGGTGTAGGTTTCTGAAATCACCCCTTGGGATACCCCCATTGTGGCCGCTATATTCCTCTATGTCACCCCTTCTTCAACGAGAGCAATTATTCGACCCCTCTGCACATCCAACGTAAGGCATTTTCAATTATGATTATAGGCTTTTTTGAATTTTGAAATTCACGGTTTCAAATCTCAGTGACGACTGAGTACAATATCCCGAACATGTGGTGATAATTCAACATTTCTTATCATACTATCTAGTATGAAAAACTTCATTCTTCACAAGTAGTCAAAGAACCATTTTTAAAACAATCAATTAAGTGAAATGCCGAGTGATTCCATATAATTTGGTTGTGTGTATAAGGCACATAATCTTTTTTAATGAACTACATATCTGATGAAGTCACCATGTGGTGAAACGCGTCATAAGTTTGTGAAAATTGGTACATCTATGTTTTATTCAATTAAAAAAATGTATATCAATTTCATCAAGTGACGACCTCCACAATCAAATTATTTAACAAATTATTTTTCAATTAAAATTATTTTAATTGTTGGGTTTCATCAACAAGAAAATTTCCTATTAGCATTTGTAGAAAAATTTTTCCTAAGCGGGACACGCCCCTTCAAAGGGGCGTTTACTCACAATTCATCAGAATTCGAGCTTAGAATTTCGAAATTTCAAGGAAAGTTTCATACTGAAAAGTTTCTTTCTTTTTCTTGATTTCGATAAATCACAAATTAATTGAAATTCATTAACCAATAAGAATTCGTATTTTCAATGAAATAAAACTAAAGTATTTAAATTTTCACTATATTAACAAAACTATGACCGCTTTCACCTCGCTGTGGCTTCATCAGATAGATACAAACTAATGAACAGAGTTATTTCTTATATATTAGTCTTATTTCCTACTTAATATTACAAGGTACAAGTGGTATGTTGGAAAACCCATTGCTTACTTTATGATTTGAAGAGATTGAGTAAAGGAGAAGGATTCAGATCTAATTGACTATTAAGTAACCTACCTGAATTCTTTTCTTTGTTGATCTCTAAAATTTCCAATAGATTGAGTTTTTGTCTGTTATTTTCATTGTGTAAAATTTTGAAATTATCATTAAAGTTATGGTTTTCTTCGAAAAAGTGATTAGAATAATGGGAATCTGATTTATGATAATTAAAACTACGTTTGTGCTCGGATAATCTAACTTTGAAATTTCTACCAATATAAATTTTATTACAATCCCTCAAGACAGTTTATAAACACCGGATTTATTACTTTTATCAATTTTAGATTTGCAGTTTTAGATATTTCAGCCTAAAGAATCAGTTCGGAATGCTATATTGAAATTATAATGCGAGAGGAATGATTTTAATTTCAGACTAGGATTAACAATATAAGTTAAGCTGTTGTATTTGTAGGTTCAGTAATCTTTCAGATGCTTATTTTTCCAAAGATGAAGTTTAACTTCTAGAAAAGGGTTTAAGACACAATTTAGAGTCAAATAACGCTCGTCTACATTTCGATCTGCTAGGAATTGAAACCGAAATAGCCCTAAATTATTCACCACAAGCCAAACACCTAAAACACTCTTCAGCGTTACTACTTCAAAAAGTGTTCAATAGTTTTCAACCTAAGAAATTCGAAAATACAACTTTAAAGTCCTTTAAATCTAAGTCCGCATTTGAAGATATCATATTCACCAAAGCAGACAAAGGTCATACGTCATAGCCTTAGAGTATGCTAAGTCTATAATACCTACCAACCAAAAATATATACTCTTCATTGACAACCCGCAATCACCAAAACTTTACTCCCTCGTCAAACTCCATAAAACAGGGTATACCATTATACCAGTAGTTTCATATTTTCGAGCTCCAGCTGCAAAACTTTCACGCTTTCTCATAGACATCATTCGACAGTACGCTAATTTTGAACCTTAATTCTCGATAAAAAACTCTTCAGTCCTATTAAATAAAATTCAACACACGATACTACCACCGAACGCTAAACTTATGTCATGGGATGTAGTAAATCTCTTCCCTAGTGCTCCATCTAGTGATACAGTGAAACTCATCAAGAACGCCCTTCAAATTAATAAGGTCAATCCGATAATTCAATCAGAAATCTTACACCTTTTAGAAATTTGTTTAGAACAAAATTATTTTAACTTCAATGTAGTATTATATAATAGTAAAAAAGTTTTATTCATGGGTAATCTTCTGAGCCCTCTGCTCGCTGAAATTTTCATAGATGATATTGAAAAAACTATCAAAGAACATCCGTTATTCAAACACTTTATTTATTGGTTTAGATATGTCGACGATATCATTTGTTGTTTCACTGGCACAAACAGACAATTAGAGTAATTCAAAATATTCATTAACAAAATTCACGTTAATATTAAATTCACGTTAGAGATAGAAACAGAAAACTCCATTAACTTTCTGGATTTAACTATTACTAAAATTAACGGCAAACATGATTTTTCTATTTTTCATAAGACATCGCATGCAGATATTACTATTCACAGCTCATCTACACATCCTTATCCACATAAATTAGCATCTTACAATAGTATGGTACATAGACTCATTAATATCCCAATGTCACAAAATAATTTCATAAAAGAGCTAAATATAATTAAACAAATAGCAGTAAATAACGGTTACAGTCCAACTATGATTGAGAACATGATTTCACGCAGAAAATTTCAAAAAGCAATCCAGGAAGTATTTCCAAGTTCTAACACAAAATACAACAGCTTAACTTATATTAGTAATCCTAGTCTAAAATTAAAATCATTACTCTCGCATTATAATTTCAATATAGCATTCCGAACTGATAATTCTTTAGGCCGACATATCAAAAACTGCAAATCTAAAATTGATAAAAGTAATAAATCCGGTGTTTATAAACTGTCTTGCGGGGATTGTAATAAAATTTATATTGGTAGAACTTTCAGAAATTTCAAAGTTAGATTATCCGAGCACAAACGTAGTTTTAATTATCATAAATAAGATTCCCATTATTCTAATCACTTACTCGAAGAAAACCATAACTTTAATGATAATTTCAAAATTTTACACAATGAAAATAACAGACAAAAACTCAATCTATTGGAAATTTTAGAGATCAACAAAGAAATGAATTCAGGTAGGTTACTTAATAGTCAATTGGATCTAAATCCTTCTCCTTTACTCAATCTTTTCAATTCATAAACTAAGCAACTCCGATGGGTTTTCCTACATACCTCTTGTAACTATTGTAATATCAAGTAGGAAATAAGACTAATCTATAAGGAATAACTCTGTTCATTAGTTTGTATCTATATGATGAAGCCATAGTGTGGTGAAACCGGTCATAGTTTTGTTAATATAGTGAAAATCTAAATACTTTAGTTTTATTTCATTGAAAATATGTATATCGATTTTCATCAAGTATCGACCTCCTCAATCAAATGAGAATTCGATTATGCCTGCTTTACCTATGTTGATCCCAATCTGTTTATAGGAACTGTAATTGAAAGATCTCAAAGAAATGTCGTAATATCGATTTTTCTTAAACTGTATTCTCAGTCGTTCGCAGAAAGCATTTTCCGACTCACATGTTTATAAGGAAGTTTATTATTTTCAGCATTCCTTTCAATTTCTTGAAGATGTCCAACTCCTCTCTCAGACTGAAATCAGAAATATTCAGTTAGTGGAGAAAAAGTATAGAATATTTTAATTATATTTAATTTGACTCTTTATTTATTTGATGTTTCTTTTATATCAGTTGAAAAGATTTTGACTTATAACGACTTCAACGAAGACTTCTATCCAATTTTCCAGTCAGCGTATCCTGTGAAGAATGAAGAAATACTGCTTTGACGTACGTTGAAATGAACCTAGTGACCTATATTATATTTCAGATATTCGTCACATCCAAAGAAAAGCAGTTCAAATCTTCGAAGAATCCAGAAGTTCGTTTGACACACTGAGAATTACACTTCATTGCAATAAATTCAAATTCAATTTGTGCTAAATAGGAGTTCGCAATCGACGACAACTGTAAACGAATTCTATAAGGCCATTGAGGATTTATTTGCTGTTGAAAGACTATTCAATATGGTTCTTCCCCATTTTACCAACCTGATATCTCCTGTCATGTTAAAATTATTTGAAACTAAAAATTTAGACAGTTAATTTTACATTAGCGAAAGAGGAAATAAAAATTTTGTTAAGCTTTCTTTCGAAACATATTCATAGATTGCAAGAGATAAACACAAATTCTAGAAATTTTCGAAAAATACAGGGTGTGCAGAATGAAGTTTCCAGTACAAATATCTTAGTAATGGATCGAATGGGCTCTGTTAAAATTAGTCTACGATGGTTTTCGGGGATGTTTTCGCAACCTAAAATATTATAGACGTTCTACTACCCCCATTTTTTATTTTTGATTTTAGCGTTCCATTCAAATTTGAGAGTTTTTAAAACACAAATGGAATTTTTACTACCAATAAATAAATCAAAGTTATTTGAAATTTTCCACCGATTCTAGGAAATTCATCTACGGATTTTTGAATGATTCTTCTTATCTCAAGTTTACATATGTAAACTCCTAACGAAGTTTATCGCAGAAGATATTTGTCCCATCAAATATTTACCCGCGGGAGGTTTATCTCGGAAACAGAGGAAAAGAGCACTATTCCAGTGGGGTTATGTCGCTCGTTTTCTACCGTTGATGTGATTCACGGAACGGCGAAAGATGTCTCCCAAATGTTTGGAATTTTTAGCGTTTCCACTCTGTTTGTTATAGTTCGTATCTTTCTCGAAGTCCGGTAGCGGGTTCGCCGTGTCGGTCCATAGAGGGCAACTCTCATACGTATGTACGAGTTGCGTCTTTTCTGGAATTGATAGGGTACCCCGATGTACCTTGGTAGGATGCTGAGAAGCGATATGCGACACTGATGAGCTCCTAATAAGGGCGAAACTGCAGTCTGCTGCTTAATTTCTCGGCATCCTGCTTAGTTGCACTATTGTGGTGCTTGGGGCTGCGTGCATGGCAGGCAGATATATGGCGTTTTAGTATTTTTTTACCCTTTAATATTTTATTTCAATATTGAGTTTGTTTTTTCTGGGTTTAAGGTTTATAGGAATATTTAAACACTATCTAAAATAGACATTACTATTTATATTAAATTATTCTTAAAATGTATCTTACCCACTAATCTTTGGATGATTGTTTTATTTTCATTTGTAAGCATTGTGGAAAATTGTGTTTTAGAGATGTCAGTTTTCGGAGGTTATGTGTGTTGAAGTTTTCTATGGTGCTGTTTTCTTTGTGGACTTTACAGGGATCTGCTTGTACCGTGTTCTCTGTATCTACTGTGATTCTCGAAACGTGTTTCTTTTACCCCCTGTTCTGTAGAAGATCTATGTGTATGGAGCTTGGTGTTTTTATGTCTTTCCTGTCATTTACTGAATTGTCTATGTTTTTTTGTATGTGTGTCATCTCAAGTATTTCTCTCTTTTTTCTGTTGTGTTCTTTGTCAAGAATTTTTGTCAAATTCGTGTTTTTCTTGTTATTTGTGTTTCTTTAGTGCAGTGGTGTCGTTTTTTGCGTATTTATGAGGTTTGAGACGTTCTTTGAGGTGTTGTTCTGTTTGTCCAATGTAGACCTTTCCGCAGTTCTTGCAGGGTATGGCGTACACTATGTGGGTTTCCCCCATGTGCGGTATTTTGGATTTTAGTTTTGTATGTACGTGTCTTATTTGATTCATGCCTGAGTAGGCCATTTTGAAATTATAATATTTGAGGATGTTCTTGGTGGTTTCTGTTAGTTGAGGTATGTAAGGGATAGTTATGTATCGTGTGGTGTTAGTAATGTCGTTTTTCTTTTTTTGTTCTGTGTTATACAGTCTATGTGTTCGTTCTTTGATTATTTTGTTTGTTACGTTTTCTGGGCAGTCGTTCATTCTTAGTAGGTCTTTTGTGTCCTTTAGTACGTCTTTTCTTAATTGTGGTGAGGTTAGATTAGTTTCAGTGCTCTGTCAATATATCCTTTTATAATGCATTTTTTCTGGGTTGGGTGATGGTTTGAATTGTAGTTTAGGATGTTATCTTCGTTTATTTCTTTTCGGTACCATCTCGTTAGTAATTTATTGTCTTTTCGTGTTATTGTTATGTCAGGAAGTTGATGCTGTTATTTTTCTCAGTTTCTAAAGTTAACTGCAACTTTGTGGAAATCATTGAAGGTTTCAAGAATTTGGTCTACTTCGTTTTTGTTCATTATTAGTAAACACTCGTCTACATATCTTTTGAATAATGTGATGTCTAAATGTGTATTATTCAAATTGATTCTTGCCAATATTCCATGACCATTAGCACTGTTACACTAGATATGGGACTTCCCATTGCAATTCCATCCATTTGTTGAAAAATAGGTTATCAAATTGAAAATAGTTTGTACCTAATATATATTGTAATACTTCAATGAATTCTTCTTTTGGGATAGAAGTGTGGGTTAGATTAGCATCTAGGGAATACATCTTGTGGTTGGATGGTACATTTATAAGGTCGAGATGTTGTTTCAGATTTGTAGAGTCTTTTGTGTAGTATTTGTTTTTGTTTATACAGTTCTTTAGTATACTTGACATATATTTCGATAGATTGTACAAAGTTTTCCTTATGAGTTCTCGGTAGACCATATATTGTTGGAGGGAGACTATTGTGTGTTGTCAATTGTTTGGCAAGATCTTCCGAAATATATTGTTTTTCTTTCCATGTTTTTATGAGACGGTTGTTATCTTTTTGCACTGTATTCGTTAAGTCTTTTTCAATTGGTTTGTAAGTATTTTTGTCATTTAGTGGGTTCATAATCTTACGTTTGTATAGCTCTGTTTCCATGATGACAGTTTTTTTGCCTTTGTCTGCTTTCACTGTTGTTAATTGTTTGTTTTCACTAAGGAACTTTTTTGTCTTCTTTAGGTCAGTGATTTCGGCATTGTTGGATTGTGATGTCGCTTTTAGTTTACTGTTATATGACATCAATGACTGTGTTACTTTGAGTCTTATTTTATTCTGGTTCACAGTAGGTAAGCACCTGTCAGGTGAGCGTAGCCAGTTCACCTACTTGATTCAAATATTTCAAAGCATTCTCTGTTAGTTCTTGCAAAATCTTCAAAATTCAATATATTCCCAAATTATTTCGGAACTATAAAAGAAGGGTTTAGTACATGCTTATACAATTCCATCTGAAATTTGACGCTTCATCTGATGGCAATATAAAAATTGGAACGTACAATTTGAAAAAATTGAGTTATTGCTGTTTGAAAAAGGCTAAATTGAAAAAATAATACAAAACAACGCAATAAACATTTGACATGTGTAGATTGCTCAAAATATTCCTTGATCCTTCTTCTATCCACCAAGACAAAAATTGTGTTTGTAGTGCAAAAGATCTACGAGCTACAATTTTTTAAGTGTTCCTCAAAAATCGAGTTTATAACAAAAATAATTAAATCTGTCAAAAGTTTTGACAGATAAGTGCCAACAACTTGGGTATTTTATGCCTTGCTGAAATGTCGGTTCTAGATGTATAATAAAAAAGATAGATTGCCATTTGAAATAACAAAGTGATGACCCACTTCCGGTATAACCGGAAATGGTATCACTTCGAAAATATTTCACTTCAATTGGAAATCGCTAGTTATGGCCGCGTATAAAATTTCAGCTTGATATTGTAATTGGAACTCAAAAAGTTTTTAACGGACGGTCCCGGTGGATATCCCTGTATATTTCGAGCTTTCGCTGATCATCAGACAAGTATGAGTTTCAAACTTAAATACAAAGTTAGCAATTTTCTCATGAATAGGTAAAGAGAAATGGGCTAGCAGAACAGGTAAAGTAAATATTAGAAATTAACAGGTCAGGTACTTTAGTCATATTTGATTATTATCTGTATTGTGTTTGGCTTTGAATATTTCTTAGGATTCAGGATAACTGAGTTTTAAACCTTTTTGTGTTTTTGTGTATGGGATTTGTAGATTGTCTATTGATGGAAAATATGGTTGTTTTCTATGCAATGTTGTGCTAGAGTGGAATATGTTTTGTTTTTACAAAAATGAACGATGTTCGTTATAGCTAATTCTAGACGACCTTCCTATTTGATCAATATAAATTCCATTACAATTGGGACATGTTAGTTCATACACTCCTGAATATCTAATTTTTGAGTTTTCTCGTTGGCATTGAAAAATATATTTGATGATTTGGTTGTGGATTCTCAGGCTAATTTTACATTGTGAATTTAGATGTTATTTGCAATGTTTTAGAAATTGGGCCGAAATTGGTTAATGAGGAATATTGTTGTGTATGGCTGTCAGCACTCTTTTGGAAATAAATACTGTCATAAGATTTTTAAATGAAAAAAACATTGAAAAATTCAAGATGGCTCTGAAAGATGTTGATTGTGTTGGAACAGTGGATGACTCAAATTCTCATAAGTCTTATGAAAACTTCCTTAATCAACTGATGCGATGTTTCAAATTGTGAATTCCCAGATTGAGACGGCAAGCAAATAAGAAACTAAACAAGCCAAAACGAACCTCCGAGGAATCAGCAGGCCTTAAAACAGCAGTGGAAGTGGCTCAAACTATTTATAGAGTAAAGAGAGATGATAACTCAAAAGCATTACTTTCAATTTTGAAAAAACACTTACGAAATAGCTATGAAGACATGAGGGAGAAAGAAAATATCACTTATATTTCAAATTCTTCAGACGAAACATAAGCTGTGTGGCAAGTAATTAACAGAGAAACTGGCAAAAAAGAGAAAAACCACAATAGCGAGAGTATTTCAACCGCAGATGAGTTGAATTACTTTTTTGCAAATATAGGAGAATCGCTGGCACCTTTTGTTAAGCCCTCGCATGAAGAGGGAACCAAATATCTCAGAAAGAAAACTGTTAAGTCCGCCTCCTCTCTCTATCCAATAACAGAAAACGAAATAGAAGGCGTCGTACACAACCTCAAGAGCAAGGTTCATCGGATGTTTACGGTTTGACTGTGCCCCTCTTGAAAGCTGTGCTGCCGATCATAATAGTTCAGTTATATTGTAAATTTATGTTTGAGAGAGGGTGTTTCCCCAAGCGAATTGAAAATCGCAAAAGTTATACCTGTATACAAAAATAACTGCAGTAATTATAGACTAATAGGTTTACTTCCGATATTTTCCAAAGTGTTTGAAGAAATACTGAAAAAAAGACTTATGGAATTTCTGTGCAGAATAGAGGTACTGGATGATTGCCAGCATTGCTTTCAACCTAATAAATCAACAATTACAGCACTTACGAATCTGGTTGATGGAATTGCAGAAGCTTTCGATGATTATCAGTTTGCAGAACTGCATGTGACCTGAGCAAGGCCTTTGACAGCATCATAAGATCTTTACTGTTCGATAAAATGGAATATTACGGTGTACGGGGAAGGGCTTTGGAGATTTATAGATCATATCTATCTGATCGAAAACAGGTGGTTGAGTGGAAATCAGTGCAGTCGCAGGAGCAATGTGTTGAATTGGGTGTACCGCAGGTCTCTATTTTGGGTCATGTGTTGTTTATAATCTATCTTAATGATCTACCAGCAAACATACCGGGAATAGCAACAAGTCTTTATGCAGATGATACCACCTCATTCAATGTGGCAAAATCTAGAAACGAACTTGAAGCAAAAACAACAGCATGCTTGCAAAATGCTGAGCGATGGTTCTCTGGGAATCGATTGAAGCTAAACCTGGAAAAAACCCAAGAATTAACTTTTTCAACTCAGGTATATGAAAACAAGACACTCAACATCTTGGGCATAACTTTCTCCGCGAAACTGAATTGGGACGAACACTTATCCACATTACTAAAAAAACTCTCCGTGGCTACCTTCACAATAAGAAGAATGAAGGAAATAACTACTCAAGAAATATGTAAATTAACATATTATGCCAATTTTTCACTCTTTAGCCACTTATGGAATACTAATATGGGGTAATGAGTCGACGCTTCAAGCAATTCTTCGACAACAGAAGCGTGCTATCAGAATTCTATGTGGTCTATCTGTGACTCAAAACTGTCGACCATTTTTCAAGAAGGAGAAGATCCTTACGGTCACGTCTGTCTTCATACTTAGCTGCCTAAAATATGTTCACCAAAATCAAACAAAGTTTTCTTCTAATACCGACATTCATTCATACAACACTCGTAATAAGAACAATTTATCTTCGAGATTTCACAGAATGGCCAGAACACAACTAGCCACGAACCATGTTTGTATTACACTTTACAACTTGCTTCCGATATACCTCAGGGCATTGACAACAAGCAAATTCACCGAGAGAGTAAAAAATATCCTACTACAAGAAGCTATATACACTCGGAGGCAAAATTAGCTTAACACTCCAAAATTTAACCAAATTCGAAGTCCGATATTTTTCGTAATTCTAAACCGATTTAGATGATTTTTCGGCAGGTTATAGATCAACTCTTCTGCTTCGTAGAAATTATAAGAGAAAACAAAAAATTTTATACGGGGCAAAACTAAAAGTGTTTTCTTTGTCAAAATTCGTAACACCCTGTGGAATTTCGTGGTCCGAGTTGAAACGTACAATATCATGGTCTGTCAAGACCATCTTCCTACAGTAACGTCCTTCTTGTTTTATGCATTTATCTCTATTTTTACAAGAGATATCCAATTTGCAGCTAAAAGTCACAAATTTCAAGAATTTATTTTAATCTTGCGTAGGTGCATAACATCGGAGGTTAGCCAAAAATAAAATCAAAATTAAAGAAGCGGAAATCTAACGAAATGAAAATTTTTGAAATTCACTGGCCAATTTCACGCTCCGGGAGAACTCGAAACACACTGGAAAAATCGTTGATTTTGCACATTTATTTTGAATTTTTTGTGTGACACTCTAAAATAATTATCATTCCGGTCCAAAATTGAGAGCAGGTGTGTATCCTGGCGATGCACTCGTGAAATGAAATGAATATGTTGGGAAAAATGTTCATGATGCCCACAAAAGAAAACATTTGATTTTAGTAGCGAGTATGACCCCCCCGAGCTCTTATTACAGCGCGCATACGATTTCGCATACTCTCAATGATGTTGTCTATCATCTGTTGAGGTATATTGTCCCACTCTTCCACCAAAGCCAATGTCAGCTCTTCAACGTTGCCTGGATTCCGTTGTCGAACCCTTCTTTCAAGAATGTCCCAAACGTGTTCGATCGGGTTTAAATCCGGTGACCGCGACGGCCAGTCCATTCATGAGATCCCAACTTCATTGAGATATTCTATCACTATGCGCGTAGTATGAGGGCGCGCGTTATCGTGCATAAAAAGGAAATTTTCCCCTATGTAAGGAGCAAAAGGCACAACATGGGGCTACAAGATTTCTGTTATATACCGATGGGCATTAAGTGATCCATTGCCAATAATCTCCAGTTCTGTTCGTACTCCCAAGCATATGCCACCCCATATCATAACTGACCCTCCACCGTATTGCTCAGTTCCTGCGAAGTTCGCTTGATTGTACCGTTCCCCTCGATGCCTCCATATTCTATCTCTACCATCCACGAAATTCACACAATATCGGCTCTCATCACTAAATAAAACTCGTCTCCACTGATTGATTGTCCATGCTACATGCTCCCTAGCAAACGCCAATCTTGCTACCCGATGGGCTCTATCGAGTCTTGGTGCTTTTGCTTGCGCTTATGATCTCAGACCAACTTCATTTAATCGTCTTCTGACTGTCTTCACACTGACGTTAATGTTATCCACTGCTTGTGAAAGGCTACGTGCCTGAACAGCAGTAAGACGAGGATTTCTTATGGTTTGATTGACGATGAAACGGTCATGTATAGCGCGGGTTGCCCGATTTCTTCCTTGTCCTCGCCTCCTCACGTACAATCCAGTTTCCTGTAACGTCGGTAGATTCTATGGATAACCGACGTCGAGACACCCAACATGGTACCGACTGAGCGGTAGGTGCGCCCTTCCTCGATCAATGTAACTGCCCTTGTTACTGAGGTTGGTGGTAAATCTCTCATTTTGAATGAAAAATACCGTGTCGATAATAACTAATGCAATTCGAACATAAAAATCGCCAACGACAATTTCGACACGCCTGAGTGATAATAAGAAAATTCCAAATTGATAGACGAATTTTAATGACAATTTCTTGATTCAATGGAATTTCTCCAAAATGGTGATTTTCCACTTGAAATTAAATATATTTTGCAAAAATAGAGATAAACGCATGAAACAAGAAGGGCGTTACTGTAGGAAGATGTGTCTTGACAGACCATGATATTGTACGTTTCAACTCGGACCACGAAATTCCACAGGGTGTTACGAATTTTTGACAAAAAGACACTTTTAGTTTTGCCCCCGTATAAAATTTTTTCAAATTTTTTGTTTTCTTAAAATTTCTACAAAGCAGAAGAGTTGATCTATAACTTGCTGAACAAATCATCTAAATCGGTTGAGAATTAGGAAAAATATCGAACTTCGAATTTGGTTAAATTTTCGAGTGTTCCGCTAATTTTGCCTCCGAGTGTATAAAGTCGAAGAAGTTTTGAGCAAGAGTTGGATATAGTGAAATAGTCAATAAGGAACATATTTATAAATTAAAAAGCAAATATAATATTGAGATAAAATCTGAGAGAAAGAAGATGCAAAAATGAGACTGTTATACGAAAAATCTTGTTAAATTGTTATATTTATAGTGTGTGTTAGTTTGTTGGTTCGAAATGTCAAGTTTTACCATAGTTTTATACAATTACTTTTGAATGTTCTTTTTACTTAATGTGTACATGACATTTTATTATTTTAACAATCGTGGAAAATATTAATTACTCTTAATGTATATATTTTTATGTATTGATGCCGACGTTCCATGTATATTTGATTGAAAAATAAACTACTACTACTCCTACTAAGCTTTATGCAAACGTCATTGAGGAAGGATAATTTTTGCGATAGTTTCAACTAATGAAATTTCTTTATTGAGATTTGTAATGGGGAGAGGTAATGAGAAAGCTCTGTGAATCATAGAATTGAAGGCAGCTAATTGATCTTGAATTGGATGAGAGAAATCAGGAATGCGAATGCCTGTGCAGGTAGGTTTACGATATATATCGGAAGTAAAAGGATTGTCCTGTCTAAAAACAGTTAAACCCTAAAAATTAATTTGATTGTTGATTTATTTTTCCAGTTTGAATTTAATTGTTGGATGTATTTTATTAACAAGGTTTAGGAAAATGTCTAATTCTCTTGAAGTAGCATTAAAACATGCAAAAATATCGTCAACATATCAATATCAAAATATTATATAAGACGCTATAGTTCATTGAAAAATCATATTTTCTATGTTATTCATACAAATTTCTACTAGGAGTAGATTAAGGGATAAACTCTTACGAAAATTATATTGTTAAATTGAAAAGAAAATTATGAAATTACTATGAACGAGCGGATTAACTTGAGCGTTGTCTAAAATTCACAACATTAGGCTACGCTGCCACCTACTCATCTCGATTCGTTGGTTCGAGAAAAAATATGTAAATGACTAACAATCGGAAAACCAGCTCTTTCAAGGTTGAACATTCCTCCTTGAATAAAAATTTTCCAATGTGTCTACACATTGCGATAATCTCGCAAATAGTAATTTTTAGAGATTTGGCAACCAGATAGGAATGAAGAGCGTTAGTCTTTCGACAGACCGATTCCTAGCTGACACGGTGTGTAGCGTTGCGGTGAATAGTCGAACTAGTGTGACTGCTTGAAGTTTTCCTGTTTATCAACCCTTTGTTATAACGGTTTCCCGGTGGCAATGGTGAAGTGGCCTCAGCCTCGGTTCTTTGGAAGGCGCAATAATATTTAAATGTTTCCTCTAGCGGCAACGACTTGGTATGAGTAGGTGGCAGTGTAGCTTGATGTTGTAAATGGGTATGCAATACTGACGAGGTCAAATGAGACCGGAACTGCAGTCTATTGCTCCTATTCATGACATCTGACCGTACTGTACAACTGCCGTGTGGCCCGGGTGGACGGTGATTATGGAGGTTGGATCTGAAAACTAGCTCCTTCAATGAGGGATATTTAACATTCTACTGAAGGTTGAATATTGTTCGTTGAATAAAAATTCTTCGATATTGAATATAAACTTAATAAACATTCTATATACAGAATTCTGTTCTGGCATATCCAGATGTTATTATTCCTACATTTGAGTGCAGAACAATTCGATATCCACCTGTTACTTTGTTGTTTGAACCAAAAGTTGTTTTACTCTTCAAGAATTTCAGTTCATCTGCAGCCTTGAGATTTAGTCCATAAACAGTAGTACTAATCCGTTTTGTCTTAATCAATATTAAGTATATGCTCAGATAATTTTATGTTAAAATTTGTAAATCCTAAATTTTACCTACAACTGCCGAAAAATTTTTCATTTATGTACTTACTTGTTGGTTCAAAGATGTATCCTTTTCAATGCTCATATGGATTTCTTGAAGAAAATTCACTGCGATTTTGGACTGTAATAAAGATTACTTTACAATGAGCATATTTATATTTATTTTATTTTACTTACATTATTTTGGAAAGAGGTGGTAATGAAGGTAATAAATATGATTGAATAAATGTAAAATGTTATCCAAAAACACTCAATAAATACTAACAAGCCCGGAAAGATATCCCAATTTTCAGTATAATAAAGATATACACACAGTAAAAGAACAATTGAACAAAAATCATCTATTATTCTCAAAAATAAGGGCAACGACAATGAAGAAAGAATCTTTCGAATAGCTAAGTTTATTTTTGTATTGATAATTTGAATTTTATCAATTTCTTTTGTGGGTATTGTACCAAGGATTCTAAAATTTTCCACATATGCAATGAAAATTTTTGATTGAAGTATAAAATTGTGCTCAAGAAGATGAACAATATGTCGATTTGAGTTAAGAGGAATAAAGCTAAATAATATGCAAATAAAAATTTCATAAACTGAATTCTGTAAACCATTATAAGAAAGTCAATAATGATCATTACCAATTCTTGAAAAATCGGTGCAATACTTAAATACGTTGCAATTTTTGAAATTTTTGTACATTCAAACTACGATCCAAACCTGATACTTCAATTTGAATATTTGAGATAACATCTAGAAGTTTACCTACATCGTTAGCACCGTTTCTATGAATCCACAATAGTAATAAAAGAAAATGTAACAACCTTAAAACTGCAAAGAAAGTGAATAAGATTTCATGAAAATTTACAAGCTTCCAATCAGGAAGAGACACACAAATATAAAAATTAAGAAAAAGACACATTTCATCTTACGAAAGAATGAGGACTGTAAAATAAATTTTTGTTGATGTTCGTCAAAATTGATTAAAGGTAAAATTGCCCATATTTCCATAATTTGAACATGAACTTGTCAGAAAAAGAATTCATTGTTGTTCAAATAATCTCACTAGCGTAAGATTTGATGTACACTATATTATATAATTTTGTCATCATTGAATTAATGTATTATAGATCATCCACTCTAAATGATTGAACCCATTTCAATTCTAAATCCATAAATTATTGAAAAGTTTCTATTTTTATTACGGAAAAAGCAATAGGGACAAATATTCATCATTGAATTAGTCTTCTATGCTTCCCAGAGATATTCATATTTACGTTCATCACATATAAAATTGAAAAATTGTCTCAAAAAGTTGCTATAATAGAACAAACATATTGCATTGACATTTCCAAATGATTTTGTATCATTAATAAAAATCAGTATTACAAATTAATTATCCATTAACTCATCGAAAACGATGGCACTGAACATATAACACATGCGACATCATGTGCAAGTAAGCAAGAGTTAAACAGTGCAGCTGCTGTGAATTTCATAATTTATTCTCCAATTTATTGAACCGAATAGTGTAGTGTCGGTGTACAGGGTCGACCGAATTCGATGTTTTAATACTGCAGCTATGTGAAATATTGTAAAAAGAGTAAAATGACCCCCCTTTCCCACGTACTTTGTACTTGAGGTATTCATTGCCGCAAACAGATTCATTTAGAAATTTTCGAAATAAATCAAGAGTCAATATTTGATACTTTCTGAAGTTATGTAAAAATGGTTTTGATATTCTACAGAAATTTTTTTATGTGCTTGTTTTAATATGAACCATAAGTTACTTTGATTTTGTTGAATAGAGTTTCTTTTTTCCTTCTCAAAAATGTATCACATGTGCACACAGCGTGATCAGCTAGGACGTGTTTTCATGAAAAACCGAAAATTATAACTTTTTTCTGACTTCATCTATTATTATTATTTATTATCGTGGACTTATGCACTATCTCAGCTAAGAGCTAGATATAATTTATCTTTCCCAGATTCAGCAAGCACAGGGAATTGGCATGATTACAACATACTTGACATAAATTTTCTTAGTATCATACATGTATTGAGAATTAAAGCTTTTCGCATTTCTATATACGTATTCTTATGCAATTCTAATTCCTTAAGGCTATCATGCAAACTTTGGGGTATTAACCCAGTCGAAGAAATGATGACAGCAACGATATCTATTTTATCGAGCTGCCACATCTGCTCGATCTCAATAGCAAGGTCTGTGTATTTGGACTTTTTCCCCCTGGAACTTGTTCAGCACGTTGTTATTATTCGGTTTGGCTACATGCACCAGAATTGCTGTTCTGGCTCTCTTATCATACACCACTAGGTCCGGCCTATTATTCGTCACCATTCTGTCAGATAACAGGCCTATTCTAGTATAATCTGATAGAGTCATTTTTCAATGCGGGCGCCGGTTGATACTTGTAATTTGGCTGGAAAGTATTCAGAAGTCCGTACTTGTGGGCAAGTTTCTGATGGATAATGTTGCACACTTGATTATGCCTGTGAACTTAGTCCGCATTGGCCAGTTGTTCGCAGCCGGACGTAACATGCTGTATAGTCTCCGATCTTATATGGCATTTTCCGCACTTGTCTGTTTGTAATGTTCCATCCTTCATAATAAATTTTTTGTAGTTGTTTATAGCGATCACTTGGTCTTGGATGGCCATAAGGAATCCTTCTGTTTCCGCGAATAATTCTCCTTTCATCAACCATTTGTTGGAGGCTTCTTTGCCGATGTGTGGTTAATTAATCTCATGGTGATGCCATCCATGCAATTCTTTTCTTGACCATTGCTCTTTTTTTCAGTATCAAATTAGAACTGTAGATTCAGCAGGTCATTCCTGGTAGCAAGATTATTGTTATTATATATGTGCAAAATTAAAATTCACAAAGATTCAATTAACTAATTAATAATACTTATAATTATAAGTATTAAATGTATATTTTATTGAAATTATAATCAAACGACGATTTTACAATACAAAAAAAGTTCACACAAACTCATACTATCTTGATTAATCTTTATTATACTATAATGAATATATATATATAATTATGTTTTTTCGTCACAACAATTAATTTTTAAAAACAATCTTTATTTTCTATAAAGCGTCGTGAATACAGAGTACAAACTTAACTTAGGAACTTATTGCCGTTCTATTTATGCATTTCCATAATGCTGAATCGCTATCTCCATGAGAACAATGAAGAATGCAGTTGGGATCATATCGGGATGACGTAACTTGTTATCTTCTTAGAATGGCTGTTGTTCTGGGTCATATAATTCCTCCCCCTTTTGGAGAATCTGGACCAAGGGTGTAGGGCCTTGGACAGTATTCTTTCTTCCTTTCTTGAAGAGTTGATAGTACAAAGAACAGAAAACAATTATACAAATTATAACTAGGAATATAGTAGTGAAAGAGATAATTGTTGGATGGGGTGCCCAAGAGTATAAGTCTTATAACGGCGGGACTTCTTCCACTGACAGTTTCTCTTCGTTGATAATATTCATCTTTTGAAGTTCCATTGGTAATAAATCAATACTTTGCTTCAGGGTCAAAGTTACTTGAGGGTATATTTGTTTTCTTCCATTTGAGATTATACAAGAACTTCTTAATCGGCTTATCATAGGGATTTTAATTCGTTTGGTAATATTTTCACAAGTTTCAAATATCCATGTATTATTTTGGGATATTATAGTTTTATCTTCTAATTGATAAAGATCCGTTGTTATCGGTTTCCTTATTCTGGGACATTCTTCTCTTAATTCTTTCAAAAGTGGTTTTAGGCATTCGGGTGGTAACACCAAGTCTTCTTGACGTGTAATATAAAATTCTTCGATTTGATGTAGAGTAGTGGTTTCCATTTTATTTCTTCTTTCTTCTCAAGAGCAAAGGAAGGTAATTGAGGTAAGGATAAGTTTTTGTAAGGGATATCATACATGTGATAAACATTATAGTTTTCTAAGCCAATTAAAGGTATTGAAATAAGGAATATTAATTGGTCTTCTTTAATTATGATTTTTGTCAGACATAATGCATAATAATTACTTAAATGTTTGAAAACTCTCCAATTAGTATTTTCAAGTATACTAATAAAAGTTTTATTGGTAAAATGTTTTCATGGAGTAGATTGGGTCTTGCGAAGCTAATAGCGTTTTCAAGTTTCATCAATAAAAGTTCAATTTCTGTTGATTGTAAAATCATTAAGTGAACTTGGAGAAGATAATCAGTATTTTGCTCTAGATTTTTGAGGGCATCGATTAAATGATTAATCTTTTCAACATATTGTTTTGGTATTGTGTTTACAACATGAAGAATTTTCTTCTGATTTGTGAGAATGATTTGTTCATTCGCTTTGATTGCTTGGAAATATTGTTGGTAGGTTGCTTCATCATCAGCATCCAAAGTTCCGAATAGAAATTTAGAAATTGTTCCTCCTAAATTTACTAAACCACGTTTAGGGCGCGTATGATAAATTAAGTTCTGATACGATACATTATTTCGCTCTATAATTTTAAAGGCTACCGTTAAATATTGCTTAATTACAGGCGAAGTTGCGTTAATCCTAATATTTTCTAATAGGCTTTTTGGATATTCAATAGCATAGGTATCTTTGAAATATTATAATGAAAAATTAGGTTTTTCGTATGTGTAGCTACGTAAGCTTTTCCTAAGTAAATGGGTAATATATTATGTTTCATTTCTTGAATTTCTACAGAAATGATAGAAGGTAGAATTAGGGTAGTTATAAGGATAGTTGCTATATACAGTCGTTGTCGATACATCTGCAACAATAAAACATAAGATTACTGTTTGCGTTGTTTGATACGTGATTTATGATAAATGCGTTGCGTTTGAGGATTTTTAATCTTAATATCACTCAATATTTGAATGGGCGTTTTCTTAAATCTTGGATCTAATTTAGCTTGAGCAGGAACTTTCAAATATGTTTCCTTGCTTTCATCTAAGTCTTCCTCTTCTTGTCTTTTGAGATTTAGTTGTTGTACCTTGTCTTCGTTTTTTCTCTGGGCTAATTGCACTACTTCTGCAATTTCGTTGAAATTATCTCGATAGTTCTTTATGTAGTCTGTGACTTTTTCATCATGTGTTTTCTCAAGGGGTATACCATAATGTAAATCTCCTTTTATGATCTGCATTGGGGTATATTTTAATGATGAATGTACAGAATTATTGTATGTTAGAATAGCTTGGGAAATTCTTGCTGACAGTGTTGATTTTTTCTTATCTAGACATCGTAGTTGTTCAATTAGGGTTGAATGAAATCTCTCGATGAATGCATTAGAGTTGGGGTTGTAATTCGTTATGTAATGTAATTGGATTTTGTGGATATCGGCAAAATCTTGTATTATTTTGTTTTTTAGCTCTGTTCCGTTATCACAGGTGATTTTTTCGGGAATTCCAAAGTGGCTCATGAAAATAATTAATTTATTCATGATTTCTATAGCTGTCTTTTGTAACATTGGGTAACATTGCGCAAATCTTGAGAAAGAGTCTATTATTGTCAAACATGTTGTTTGCTCAAGGGTGAAAGTATCAATGTATAAATGTGCAAAAGGTTTTTCTCCGACTGGATTATTTTTTAATATTAGTCGGGTAGGAGTTCTTTCGTATTTATTCTTTTGGCATGTTTCGCATAAATTGATATAAGTTTGAACATCTTGTTCTAATTTAGGCCAATCGAATTTTTTCTTGATAGCTGTTACATTTTCTGTAATACCTCTATGTCCAGATTTACTTGTGTGATACATTTCTATCTTTTCTTTTTGTTCATTTTCTTCGTACACGTCTTCTAAGTAAATGTTACTGATTCTTAAATTATAGCTTTTGGCTTTAAAATTGGATTGTAAGAGTTGTATAAATATTGGTTCTAGTCTCTTATGAACAAAATGTAGACTATATTGACTTTTTGGTTTGATAAATTCTCTAATGAATCTAATAAAGTCATCTCCTTCTTTTATAGTAACAATATATCTTAGTTTTGTACCGAAAGGTTTGGTTTTAGTTACATTATACTTTTTTGTGGTTGGTATGAAAATAATTTGTTGTTTGGCACAATTCACTGATTTTTCCGTGTATGGAATTTCAAGAATTGGATTTTCTTCCTGACTATGAATCGTTGAAGAATGGTTAGATTCGTTTCGTTGTTCAATACTCGTTGGGTTGGATTTTTCTGGTTCTGTTGGTTTTTGACAGTCTTGAATAATATCTTCCAGGTCTTGGAGGTTCATGTCAAGATCTGAGGCATCAATGTTAGGTAATACCGATTGTAAATCGTCGTCTTCTATGGCATTGAGTTCTATCGTAGGGATGTTGGGTAACTTAATTCTTGATAATGCGTCTGCATTATTGTTTACTCCCTTTTTATATTTGACTGTATAATCAAATTCTTCTAGTTTTAGTTTCCATCGCATTAAGCGTCCATTTGGTTCTTTTAGTGAATTTAACCAAATTAACGGTTTATGATCCGTATAAATGGTGAATTTGCTTCCGTATAAATATGGTCGGAATTGTTTTGTTGCGAAAACAATCGCTAATAATTCCTTTTCGATTGTAGAGTATTTTTCTTGGGTAGGACTGAGAGTTCTGCTTGCATAAGCGATAGGTAAGTCTTGGGGTGGTGTTCCTTGTGACAAAATTGCACCTACAGCGTATCCAGAAGCATCTGTAGTGACAATAAATGGTTTTTCAAAATCTGGATAGATCAAAATTGGATGATTGATCAATAAATTCTTACTGGTAGTAAAAGCTTCTATGTAGACTGGATCTTCTGTATTAATTTTTTCATCTTTCTTCAGGTATTTTGTCATTGGTTTTGTTATTTTTGCAAAGTTAGGAATAAATTTGCGATAGTATCCTATTAATCCTAGGTAAGACTTTATTTCTTTAGTCGTTGTAGGTATCGGAAAGTTTTCTACAATACTTATTTTCTTTGGGTTTGGTTTTACACCGTTCGGAGTTACAATGTGACCTAAGAATTCAATTTCTCGTTTGAAAAATTCACATTTATCTAATGAAACTTGTAAATTTTCATCAGCTAGTTTTGAGAGAATTGTATGAATATCTGCTAAATGTTGTTCTTCAGTTTGGGAATAAATGATGACATCGTCCATGTAGACATAACAGTTTTTTCCTATGAATTCTTGTAAAATTGAATTCATTAGACGTTGAAACGTTGCTGGGGCATTTTTTAATCCGAATGGCATTCGAAGAAATTCGTAATGACCATTTAGTACCGTAAAAGCTGTTTTTTCAACGGAATCTTCAGATAATTGGATTTGATGAAATCCGCTAGCTAAATCTAGACTAGTGAAATAGTTGGCACCTTTTAATTTATCTAAGATGGCATCTATTTGTGGAAGTGGAAATTTATCACTTACGGTTTTTTCATTGAGTTGTCGATAATCTATAGCCATGCGCCATTTTTCTTTTCCTGATTGATCTAGTTTTTTTTAACCATGACTACTGGGAAGGCCCAAGGAGATATACTTGGTCGAATTATTTTATTCCGAAGCATTTCATTAATTTGCCTTTCAATTTCTGATTTATGTTTTTCGGGATGTCTGTAAATTTTGGCATGTATAGGTATTTCATCTGTGGTTCGTATGTGGTGTTTCAATTTATTATTGAATCTAAGAGGATTATTTGGTAAATGTAATGCTCTTTCTGTTACATTAAAATCTTGATTAGTTGACTTTTGATTTTGTTCGACAGATGTGAAAGATTAATTGGGTATTTATCTTTTCTTTGAATGGTTTCTTGAAAGTATATTGGGAATTGTGACTTTTTCCTATTAAGAGTCTTCTTAAGATCTATAATAAAATCATGTTTTTTAGAAATTCTGATCCTATTAAGCCATCGTATAAAGTATGAAATTTATATATCACAAAAGGATATGTGGTTTTAATCCGAAATTGTCAAAGGAATATTTACTTTTTCATTACTATTTTCGTACATAAGGAAGTTGTACTTTTATAAATTTCTCGTGGAAAATTTTGATATGCTACTTTTGGGTCGATTAAACATACAGTGCATCCACTATCAATTAAAAGTTTACATTGTGGTTTTTCTAAAATTATATAAGGTAAATGGTTGTTAAGCATCTTATTATGGACACTATTTAGGTCAATGGTGTTTCTGAGGCTTGTATCTGAAAATTTGTGTTTTCGTTTTCTAGACAGGCTTGAAAATCATCTTCGATTGGTGAATACTTGTCCTGGTTTTCGTATTCTTCATAATTTTCATCGTTGTCTAATTCAAATATTTCGTCTATATCACCATCATTACAAATATTAGTTAATTCTTCTGATATGAAATTAGGGCTTTGAGACGTACTTGGTTTGAAATAGTCGTGATTTGATTTCATTTTTGTTGGTGGATTTCTGATCGTTTGCGTAGACATTGCAAAAGGTCGTTTTTCTGGGTAGTTTCGATGAGTTTGAGTCGACATCGGTGTTGGCTGGTAATTAGAAGTTTCATTTCTAGGTTTAAATATATTCGGTTGTTTGTATGGACTTCCAAAACTTGTTTATTGGTCGGGTATTTTGGTGTTATTGTTTTTCGCTGCATCACATTTATAGGTTGTGACGGAAATCTTTGTGGTTGTTGCGTAAAGGGTTGATAATTAGAGTTATAATTATTGAAATTGTGCAGTTTATTTTGATTTTTATTCTGATTTCTAATTAAATCTAATTGATCTTTTTGCACTGTGTAGTTTTCTACCATGTGACATGCTATGTCAAATGTTAGATTTGGCGTTGTCAATAGAGAAGTTTGTAAATCTATTGGTACGTTACACATGAGGACATTCTTTGCTAATCCGTCAATTAATTGTTTATGTAACAATTTCATTTGAGCACCTAAAGTTAACTCTGCATCGATACGATAATTAATACGTATTTTGTATTGTTTTATGCGTTCAATGAAGTTAAAGATATTTTCATTAGGATGTTTACGTAAGAACTGTAGTTCATTCTTTAATACGTCGAGATTTACTCTATCTCCAAACTTAATTGTGAGGAATTCTTTGATAGCGTTCCACGTATCGGGTGTATCGGATGAATAAAGTTCGTCAGACGCTTTACCGCTTAATTTGTTTTTGATAACTGCTAGACAGTAGGTTTTTACGACTGCATCGCTAGTTTCAAACTGGGCTAAATATTGCGTACTACTTTTGAGAAATGAATGCAATTTTTTCGAATCACCATCAAAAGTTGGTAGAAGTGCGCCAAATTTAGCTGCTAAATCTAAATGATTGGTTGCGTTACCGGTCGGATGAGTCATTTTTTCCGTATTATTTGATTCGAGTTGAAGGTTCGATAATTGATCTGTTATAAAATCAATGTTGACAATATGCTGTAAATATAATCCTTAAAATCTAAGTAACTTCGAATAGGTGAACTTGAAAAAGTTATTTTCTTCTTTTGTCTCCTACAAGATTGATTTGTGACTTTTAAAGTCTCTTTGATTGACTTTTACACTTTTTGCGTTCTGTCTTGCACTTTTTTGTGCCTTGTTTTACACTTTCTCGTGTTTTGTTTGGGGTGAATTGCTAATTCGGATTAGAATTAGGGAATCCAAAATTTTTTCGTGCTAGGAAAATTTTTACAAAACTAGGAAGTTGCTCTTGTACTCACGTTCTTGTTCCAGGCAGGTCAGGTGTGCTAGTCCCGAATGCTGCGTGTTCTTAATTGTTTTTCCCTCTGGGTGTTCCTTCTGGCTCGGGGCGGTACTATTGTGGTTTCGTGCCTCTGTGAGACTCAGGAGTAACTTATGTGACTGTTTTCTGGTTTTCTTCCAAAGAATTGAAATTCACGTAAATTCACTTAGCGCGGACTTAGTTGAGTTTCTGAAGAAATCCCATCCTCGTCGCCAATTATGTTTTTTCGTCACAACAATTAATTTTTAAAACAATCTTTATTTTCTATAAAGCGTCGTGAATACAGAGTACAAACTTAACTTAGGAACTTATTGCCGTTCTATTTATGCATTTCCATAATGCTGAATCGCTATCTCCATGAGAACAATAAATATGCAGTTGGGATCATATCGGGATGACGTAACTTGTTATCTTCTTAGAATGGCTGTTGTTCTGGGTCATATATATATATATATATATATATATATATATATATATATATATATATATATATATATATATATATATATATATATATATATATAGGGGTTTCAACCCGACGAGTTGCCCATATATCTGTTCATGCAATCAAACTGATTTCATGAAAAATATAAATCCACCACCCGGTAATTAATACCATTACCAGGCAATGATTATAATCAAAACATATCCTTGAATAATTATATATTAGGATAACGTTAAATGTTATGAGAATATATCAATCTACCAGAATATATACATACTATAGCATCATCAGACAATGATATCAATGTACCAACGAGTAGTGTCAGAGGCTTTCTCCCCGGAAAAATCCAAAATTCCAGTGTACGGACCTTAGTCAAGTAACACTGAATGTTATTCATTAATAGTTTCCTTTGTGTGAAGTGGTGAATGATCGAATAGAATACTGCTCTGAATATAAATATGACAAAATTGTCAGTTAATTATATTACATTTATATAAACAAATAAATAAAATATGAAATGAGATTCTGAGCAGTATAAACTAAAAAGAAAACCCATGACTCTACCTCATTATTTTTTTCGGAAAGAAACCTACGAAGAATAGTACAAGATTTGATGACTGTTATCTATATATATATATATATATATATATATATATATATATATATATATATATATATATATATATATATTATTATATATAATCTATTTTCTTATTTTTATTTATTCATAAGATATCTCCTCGAGATTTGCTGCTACAAATTTTTAGTTTGTATATTTCTCTGAGGCCGTCGATACTTCCGAGACGTTTGCTCGTACGATCTCAACACTTCTTTCAAATCTTCAATAAATGATTCCCTTGACGGTTTCGATGATCGAAAGGATTTTTTCAAAGCTTCTGAAATTATATACATAGACAGAATTTTGTTTTAAATGGTATAGATATTAAATTATAAATCGTATAATTACGCTAAAATATTTTAGAGACTTTCGTAGGATTAAACTTTTCCTATTAATGTTATTTGTACATTTCTTTCCAGTCCACGAGAATTCTTCTGCTAATGTATTCGTTATGGAAACTCTTATGAAATGATTGTGGGATTCTCGGTGATTTCGACAGAACATATTAGTTACTTCAGCTCGAAGAAATTTAAATTTTTATTTTCGTACAGACTCGTAGTATTACTATAGTACTGTTATTCATAAATAAATAAATTTTTTCGAAACCGATTGTTTCAGTTTTCCAACATATTAATACAGTTTTAATACCAATGTAACTTCAACTATTCTAAATATTTAGATACTTACCAATAGTTTGCGTCTATTATCATTCTCCTCATTTTCAAACGTGTCAAATTCTTCCAAAGATTTCATAGGAAAGGCAGCAGAGAATCCCAAATCATCACAATCATCATCATCTCGTAGTATTTTTTCTATATTTGTCAATCGTACGCTAAAAATATCACATGAATTGCAATATATATGCAGTCAGTCAAGTAATAGCGTGATCGTGTATATTTATAGAAAAATTTAATTGATGAAACTACATGTTTATGTACACATTGTACATATTACCAACGATGATGCAATTCGGTCAATAATGTGTCCAGTCACCACTTGCGTCGATAATTACCTGGCATCTCAGAGGCATGCTTTCTACTAACATGACGGCGTATTCTAGTGGCAACGATCTCCAGATCCAACGAATTTCGCAAGCAACTGCTGCAAAGTGTATGTGCCTCTTCCTCGAAGCTTCTGTTTAATATATGCTCACACATTTTCAATAGGGTTTGCATCGGGCGACTGCGACGGCCAATCCAATGTAACGATGCCAGATTGAGTCTTCCCCTCAGTACAGAGCTTGGTGCGGTGTTTAGGATCGTTGTCCTCCTGCAGAATCCAATCTTCAATTTTTCTGATGAACCATAGTAAAGCCTTTTTGTAGATTTTTATCATTTTCTCGGCATTTAGGTTGTCGTTAAAGAGGTGCAAAATGCCGAATCCCTGCTTTGAGAAGCAGCCCCAAAGCAGCACCTTTATTCCGTGTTTTATGGTCCGCTGTACAAGGCTATAGGTGAAAGTCGACCAAACTGGCGTGAGGACACAATGAGCACATATAGAACATTCATCAGTAAAAATGACATTTTCAAAATCTCTATCAATAGTCTCATGCGTCCAAGCGAGTCGCTTTGTCACATGTTTTTCATTCAACAGAGGCTTCTTCATTGTGTTGCGTCATTTCAGCTCATGAGTACGATTCGGATAGTTTCGTGAGATATACCTCAACCTTTTGCCTTTAATTTTGCTTGTCCTTGCCGCAGTATCAAAGCAGGATTCCGCAACCCAGACTCACTATTCTGTCTTCATCTCTTTTGTCCACATCGACATTTTGAGCCACTTTATATCGCTGTACCCACTTCTATACAAGTGCCTTCGACTTTCTCATATATTTAGCTGCCGCTGATTGGGACATTTTGGGACCTTTCGGATGAGGGCAAAGTAACACAGCCTCGTAGCGCGACACGTCCTTAGCACTCATGGCGGAATCTCTGTCGACAATGCATCAAGGACAAAGCTTCCCTCTATCGGCTCGCGAAGAAATTAGAGCAAAATCTTTCATTACCTGTCAGTAAAGTCGACCACGCTCTTACTTGACTGACTGTATGTATTGATGACAGGTAAATTGATCACTAAGATATGTGTTTCACTTTAAATCATTGAGTACAAAACAAAGTAAATTTGATAGTTCATATTTTTAGTTGGTAACCAACCAAAATATATAAACTTTTCATTGATAGCCCGCAATCACCAAAACTTTACTCCCTCGTCAAACTCCATAAAACAGGGCATCCCATTAGACCAGTAATTTCATATTTTCAAGCTCCAGCTGCAAAACTTTCACGTTTTCTCATAGACATCATTCAGCAGTACGCTAATTTTGAACCTAAATTCTCAATAAAAAACTCTTCAGTCCTATTAAATAAAATTCAACACACGATACTACCACCGAACGCTAAACTAATGTCATGGGATGTAGTAAATCTCTTTCCAATGTTCCACCTAGTGATACAGTGAAACTCATCAACAACGCTCTTCAAATTAATAAAGTCAATCCGGTAATTCAATCAGAAATCTTACACCTTCTAGAAATTTGTTTAGAACAAAATTATTTTAACTTCAATGGAGTAATATATAATAGTAAAAAAGGTTTAATTGTGGGTAATCCTCTGAGCTCCTACTCGCTTAAATTTTCATGGATGATATTGAAAAAACTATCCAAGAACATCCGTTATTCAAATACTTCATTTATTGGTTTAGATATGTCGACGATATCATTTGTTGTTTCACAAACAGACTATTAGAATCATTCAAAACATTCATTAACAAAATTCACGGTAATATTAAATTCACGTTAGAGATAGAAACAGAAAACTCCATTAACTTTCTGGATTTAACTATTACTAAAATTAACGGCAAACATGATTTTTCTATCTGTCATAAGCCATCACATACAGATATTACTATTCACAGCTCATCTACACATCCTTATTCACATAAATTAGCTGCTTACAATCGTATGGTACACAGACTCATCAATATCCCAATGTCACAAAATAATTTTATAAAAGAGCAAAATATAATTAAACACATCGCAGTCAATAACGGTTACAGTCCTAGTATGATTTAGAACATGATTTCACGCAAAACTTCTCAAAAAGCAATCCAGGAAGTATTTCCAAGTATAAAAAGTTCTAACACAAAATAAAACAGCTTAACTTACACAGTATGTCGGAAAAGTTCCCGAATTTTTGAATAAGAAATCGAAAATTACTTCTAACGAAATTTATTCCAATTAATCTTCATTATAGTCCCCTCCCCTAGATATACACTCCTTTGAGCGCTCCATGAGCGATTTGAAGGCTCTGTGTAACTCCTCCGAAGTTATCGCTCTGATGCACTCGGTACAAGCCGCTTGAATGTTTGGTACATCTTCAAAAATCGTCCTTTCAGGTGCATTTTTAGCTTGGGAAATAGGAAAAAGTCTGCTGGAGCCAGATCTGGCGAGTATGGGGCTTAGTTGATACGTGGAATCTGATTTTCGGCGAGAAAACGCTTCACAAAGTTCGACGAATGACTAGGCGCATTGTTACCCAGCAAACTTCGCGATCCCGGATCCTTGTACTCGGACCTGGCGAGATTAATCTGGCGCTTCCGACGTTTCAACACTTCTACGTCACAAATTCTTGGTGGATCAAACCTCTGGAGTCGAAGAAAGCTATGAGCACCCGTGATTTTTGTTGGCGCACTTTTTGAGGCCTCTCATGGCCCGGACTGAGCCAAGCGGTAGACTGCCGCTTCGTGGAAGAATCGTATTGAAAACACCAAGTCTCGTCACCAGTCACAATTGAGGTTAGAAGTCTGAAGTGGTCTCGCAAGTCTTGATTAAACCTTGACAACATTTAACGCGAGTCTGCTTCTGCTCGTGTGTGAGGAAGTGCGGAACAAATCGAGAACAGACCTATCTACGGTTCATTTTTTCTTTCAAAATCATGGCTACGCTATCCTTACTCATGTTCACTTCGTCTGCTAACATTCTGAGAGACATGTGGCAATCCTGGTTCAGTAGCGCACGCACACGAGCCTCGTTTTCGTCAGCAACAGCTGTTGACGGCCGGCCGCTTATCTCGTCTTCTTCTGAAGACTGTATACCCTTCTTAAACCGATTAAACCACGTGTAAACTGTTGTACGCGATACTACACCTTCACCGTAAGCCAAATCGATCATTTTTTTCGTTTCCGTGAACCTTTTTTTTTAAGTTTATAACAAAATTTAATGGCCGCACGGTGTTCAAATTTCTTATGCATCGCGAAGCTTGTAACGGGGTACCAAACACACGTTCACGCAACACGTCTATCTCTATCTATCTCGAGAACTAAGGAACCGATACTGGGGAAAAATTCTCAGACACTCCTGAAGGATGTAGCAACATGGTACCGGTGTCATTCAACAGATCGCGCCACTTGTATGGGTGCTAAAAAATAAGTTCGGGAACTTTTCTGACATACTGTGTATATTGGTGATCCAGGTCTGAAATTAAAATCATTCCTCTCGCATAATAATATCATTATAGCATTCCAAACTGATAATTCCTTAGGCCGACACATCAAAAACTGCAAATCTAAAATTGATAAAGGTAATAAATCCGGTGTCTTGCGGGATTGTAATAAAATTTATATTGGTAGAATTTTCAGAAATTTCAAAGTCAGATTGTCCGAGCACAAACATAGTTTTAATTATCATAAACCATATTCCCTTTATTCTAATCACTTACTCAAAGAAAACCATAACTTTAAAGATAATTTCAAAATTTTACACAATGAAAATAATAGAGGGAAACTCAATCTATGGGAAATTTTTAGAGATTAACAAGAAAAAGAATTCAGGTAGGTTACTCAATAGTCGAGTAGATCTAAATCCTTCACCATTACTCAATCTTTTCAGTTCATAAAGTAAGCAACTCCGATGTGTTTTCCACCATATCCTTTGTACTTGTACCTAATGTAATAATAAGTAGGAAATAACAATATTATATAAGTAACAACTCTGTTCATTAGTTTGTATCTATATGATGAAGCCACCCACAGTGTGGTAAAACCGGTAATAGTTTTGTTAATAAATTAATTATAAATACCATAGTTTTATTACATTGAAAAAAAATGATGGAAATATCTTTTCACGAACACACAAAATATCATCTATGCACTGAAAGTTTTTATAAATTTACAATTTATGTAATGTAAATCTATTGTAAATCTTTGCGAGTAAGGTTGATCATGCCCTTGTGTAAAAATATATTGCCGTAATTGCGATTAAAGAAAAAGAAATTATTTTCTTGCTACAATATTGACTTCATCCAATGTCATCATGAAGTTACTGATAATGTTTTCATATGTATGATTTATTAAATGTTGGGGATATGACGTCATATTATTATCATAATTATTAGTAAAAACTTTAGTAAATTTATAATGTTCATTTAGTAAACACAATGACCTAATAGTTGGACAATTATTTTGTTCATCATTCATATGTAAAGTTTATCATTAATTTTCGAATACATATTTTCATTCAGTAAGTGTAATACATATGTCTAAAACTTAATGAAAAAATATTTTCTGACAAGTTAGATTATATATGATCATCAGGACTGGCTATCGGCTATGTTTCGCGTTATCAGCTCTCTATTAATAGTAGTACAATACTGTAAGACAAAAAGAGTGGTTTCACATAAATATAACGGCATTTACAGCAGATAGACCGAAATCTGTTTGTTCATTAGAAATTGTCTGGTTTCTCCTATGAGCGGACGCGATTTCCATAATCTCAAAAATGTCCATCATCTTCTCTTTATTACCTGTATGTACAACTGCAATTCTTTCGAAATCTATCAAATAATTTTCATTCATACAGTTGTCTGGAAAACCAGTATAATTTTTGTTTTGAATAAGGAATTCCGATTTGGCCTATGTAGAAAGTCTTGCATTTAGTACAGTGTATTTTATATCCTGCGCTTCTATCCAGTAATTTCCTTTTATCTTTATTATCAACTAACAATGAACCCAAATTCTTTTTATCAGTACTGATGGTGTTAATATTATTTGTGTGCAATATATTACATATCTTGTTTCTAATATTAGAAATATAAATTAATTGGAAATTTTCTCTGCAGTAGAAATTTATGTTGTTTTTATTTTATTTAGGTGCCAATTAAATTCGGTTCATAGCCGTTATTCTTAGCGATTAATTTTAATATTTGAACTTCATTCTTGAAACCAACAGCTGACAAAGGAACAAATGAATGAAAAGCACTCAATTTGATATTCTGGGATTCTGTTATGAATCAAGCTATCCGAATAATTTGGTTTTCTGTATGTTTTGAATGCGAATGTCATAAGTCTTACTAATTGACAATTAGTGAGGATCTACCGCATTCAAAATATACAATATATTGGTACGTAATGTCCGTTGGAAGAGCCATGTATGCTGAGAAATTAGCAAAACAAACTGGAAGAACTATCCAATGTACCGTCGAAATATATGCGAGTCACATTGGTCAAAAATCAAAAATTAGAGTTATAGGAGGAAACTACACTCGGAGGCAAAATTAGCGGAACACTCGAAAATTTAACCAAATTCGAAGTTCGATATTTTTCCTAATTCTCAACCGATTTAGATGATTTGTTCGGCAAGTTTTAGATCAACTCTTCTGCTTTGTAGAAATTATAAGAGAAAACAAAAAAAATTTGAAAAAAATTTTATACGGGGGCAAAACTGTGGAATTTCGTGGTCCGAGTTGAAACGTACAATATCATGGTCTGTCAAGACACATCTTCCTACAGTAACGCCCTTCTTGTTTCGTGCGTTTATCTCTATTTTTGCAAAATATATTTAATTTCAAGTGGAAAATCACCATTTTGGAGAAATTCCATTGAATCAAGAAATTGTCATTAAAATTCGTCTATCAATTTGGAATTTTCTCATTATCACTCAGGCGTGTCAAAATTGTAGTTTCCGATTTTTATGTTCGAATTGCATTGGTTATTGATGACAATTTGGTTAATTTGGTGAAAATTAGGAATTCATAGGAGATAACAGTCGGTAGGTATTAAAATAAACAACCGAATTCTGGGACCATTGATAAAACTTTTCATTTACACATGTGCACACCTTTTTTTATCAAATATGAAATACAACACACGTTTTTTTGTATATGAGCACATTTGCACTTGTTTAAAGAATGAGAGTTTTCCATTCTTTGATTTGATACAAATTCGATCGGTTGCGGTGTTTTGTAATTCTTTTACTGTTTACGATTCGAAAAGGTATTTTTCATTCAGAATGAGAGATTTACCACCAACCTCAGTAGCAAGGGCAGTTACATTGATCGAGAAAGGACGCACCTACCGCTCAGTCGGCACCATGTTGGGTGTCTCGACGTCGGTTATCCATCGAATCTACCAACGTTACAGGGAAACTGGATTGTGCGCGAGGAGGCGAGGATAAGGAAGAAATCGGGCAACCCGCGCTATACATGACCGTTTCATCGTCAATCAAACCATAATAAATCCTCGTCTTACTGCTGTTCAGGCACGTAACCTTTTACAAGCAGTGGATAACATTAACGTCAGTGTGAGGACAGTCAGAAGACGATTAAATGAAGTTGGTTTGAGATCATACGCGCAAGCAAGAGCACCAAGAATCGATAGAGCCCATCGGGTAGCAAGATTGGCGTTTGCTAGGGAGCATGTAGCATGGACAATCAATGAGTGGAGATGAGTTTTATTTAGTGATGAGAGCCGATATTGTGTGAATTTCGTGGATGGTAGAGATAGAATATGGAGGCATCGAGGGGAACGGTACAATCAAGCGAACTTCGCAGGAACTGAGCAATACGGTGGAGGGTCAGTTATGATATGGGGTGGCATATGCTTGGGAGTACGAACAGAACTGGAGATTATTGGCAATGGATCACTTAATGCCCATCGGTATATAACAGAAATCTTGGAGCCCCATGTTGTGCCTTTTGCTCCTTACATAGGGGAAAATTTCCTTTTTATGCACGATAACGCGCGCCCTCATACTGCGCGCATAGTGATAGAATATCTCAATGAAGTTGGGATCACACGAATGGACTGGCAGTCGCGGTCACCGGATTTAAACCCGATCGAACACGTTTGGGACATTCTTGGAAGAAGGGTTCGACAACGGAATCCAGGCAACGTTGAAGAGCTGACATTGGCTTTGGTGGAAGAGTGGGACAACATACCTCAACAGATGATAGACAACATCATTGGGAGTATGCGAAATCGTATGCGCGCTGTAATCGCTACTAAAATCAAATGTTTTTTTTTTGTGGGTCATCATGAACATTTTTCTCAACATATTCATTTCATTTCACGAGTGTATCGCTAGGATACACATCTGCTCTCAATTTTGGACAGGAATGATAATTATTATAGAGTGTCACACAAAAAAATTCAAAAATAAATGTTCAAAATCAACGGTTTTTCCAGTGTACTTCGAGTTCTCCCGGAGCGTGAAATTGGCCAGTGAATTTCAAAAATTTTCATTTCGTTAGATTTCCGCTTCTCTAATTTTGATTCTATTTTTTGGCTAACCTCCGATGTTATGCACCTACGCAAGATTAAAAATAAATTCTTGAAATTTGTGACTTTTCGCTTGAAATTGGATATCTCTTGTAAAAATAGAGATAAATGCATAAAACAAGAAGGGCGTTACTGTAGGAAGATGTGCCTTGACAGACCATGATATTTTACGTTTCAACTCGGACCACGAAATTCCACAGGGTGTTACGAATTTTTGACAAAAAAAACACTTTTAGTTTTGCCCCCGTATAAAATTTTTTTCAAATTTTTTTTGTTTTCTCTTATAATTTCTACAAAGCAGAAGAGTTGATCTATAACTTGCCGAAAGAATCATCTAAATCGGTTGAGAATTAGGAAAAATATCGGACTTCGAATTTGGTTAAATTTTCGAGTGTTCCGCTAATTTTGCCTCCGAGTGTATTATATTACCATCTTCACTATATCCTGTATATATACGATTCGGGAAAAGCATTCGAAAAATTTTTTGATGGTTGGATTATTCGTTGTCGTAAATGTATTATTTCAGAAGGGGCCTACTTTGAAGGCGATATAATCAGTTTGAATAAAAATAAATATTTTGTGTTTCATTGACCAATTTTCGGTACTTTTCTCACATAATGTATATATTTTAAGCAGAACTTGATCTGATCATTTATCACTTTATATTACAAGAGTAATAATGTAATTACATTAATTGTTACTTGACTAAGTTTCGTACACTTGTTTTTCCAGTGGGAAAGTCTCTGACACTACTCGTTTGTACATTGATATTATTCAGTGATGATGCAATAGTTTGTGTATGGTCTGGTAGATTAATATACAGGGTTCCTCATCGAAAACTGAACAGAGGCTATATCTACCTAGATATTCATTTCTGATCAAAACGCAAAAACAGGTCAATTTTGTTTCAAGGGAGACATCTTTTGGGGTACAAAACTTGCCTGAAATATCAACCCCCTAAGCGGGGGTTGCAATCCTTGAACATTTTGAATGGGGAAAATGGGTTGAGTGATAACTCAAAAGAAAGGCGGTATCTTTGTCTACATTGCCTAGAACGAATTTCCATTTTTAATTGAAAACTGTAAAAGATACAGGGTGAGCAACTGAAAGATAGGGAAGACTATTTCCCTGAGACTTTTCAAGTTTCAGTGAAGTAAAATGGAACAGATCCATGCTGATCAATAGCAGTCATCATCAAGTACCATCCTCATCTCGAATTTCAACCCCTAGAGCAGGGGTGACCACCCTTGAAAATTTGGAAGAGGGTAGATGGGTCGAGTGATGCCTCGAAAGAAAGGTATTATCTTTGTCTGCATCCCCGTGAACGAATTTTCATTTCTAATTGAAAACTGTAGAAGATACAGAGTGAGCTACTGAAAAATAGAGGAGACTATCTATCGCCCAGAGCTGTTCAAGTATTAGTGCAAAAAAATGGAACAGATTCATTCCAGATCAAAGACTGTCATCTTCCGAAACACCATTCACATCTCAAATTCCCCTCTTTATTTTCAGCCATTGTATTAGTTTTTTTATCTATTACATTTGAAACCGGATTACTCAAACGAGTAACTGTCTTTCAAAAGGTGTTTATTCAGTGAAAAATCAACCCCTGTTTGATACTGATCGAAGATAGATGGTATACCATGCATTGCATCTTCAGTCACTTTTCCGTTTTGCATCCTCTAACTCCTATGGAACTCAATGAGAATAGAATTATTGCGAGCAGTCATGAAGGCAATCGAAATCCTTTGCTTGAAAGGTATCACTGGATCGAAAATTACCCCTGCTCTAGGGGTTGAAATTCGAGATGAGGATGGTACTCGATGATGACTGCCATTGATCAGTATGGATCTGTTCCATTTTACCTCACTGTAGCTTGAATAATCTCAGGGAAATAGTCTTCCCTATCTTTCAGTTTCTCACCCTGTATCTTTTACAGTTTTCAAATTCGTTCAAGGCAATGTAGACAAAGATACCACCTTTCTTTTGAGTTATCACTCGACCCATTTTCCTTGATATATATATATATATATATATATATATATATATATATATATATATATATATATATATATATATATATATATATATATATATATATATATATATATACTTAACACACAACAGGTTTCCTTCATACTTGTTGGTAACAGTGGCATCAATTTTCGTATTATATGATTTCTTCTAATCTAACTAACATCATCTTGGAAAACTCGTTGAACTACTTCGGCTGGCTTATCTCATAAATCGTCAACAGCTTTTCTCTGCATTCTGAATTCGCAATTTGACGGCTCCAAGATATAATTTGGAGTCATTAGCAACCCCAATATGAGAATAAATGACTTATATATCCATATAGATCTGTTGTTGTTCGTCGTCTGTAGAACTGAACAATAGGGAGAAATAAAATCGAAATCATTGGTTTCAAGAAGAAATTTTACAGAGTATTGTTCAATTCCAAAAATTCCTGATCCTTATAACTTCTATAATTAGATTTCTTGCACATAATCTCATTGAAGTTAATTCGACATGCATTATTTTGTTCTCAAGAAGATTTATTTAGGTTAGGTTAGATACCTGACAAGCTCGAGAAGGAATATACATGTCGATGGCTGCAATTAGACATGAACTTTTCGGATCGCTATCTACCGAGACCGAATTTCCAATTAAAGTAATAATTTATAGATGATAAAGGATGAAAATTATCAACAAGAAAAAGTTGAAGCCTAAAATATTCTGATCCTTTATCGATAAACATACGACTGAAAGCCAAAGTCTATAGAAAGAAGAAAATTTGTATTCCTTCGTAGCGTAACAAGATAAATATCCAACAACCAAAGCAAATTAAGCAAAGTGAAATAAACGACGACTCTTGAGACGTTTTTATTCTGAAAAAAGTGTGAAAGGGAGTGATCAATGATGTACCCTTCTGATGTCGACACAAATGAATTGTTTGTTTTTGATAGGATTCAAAGTCGATAGTGAAATTGGGAGTGGACAATATAGGCACTTACACACTTCGAACAGTAAACAAGAAAAATATAATTCATTTGTTTTCTTAAGAAATCATTATGAGTTACATAAAATAGAAGGTAATTTCACACCTAACTCTCGAAATAATGGAAAATAATTTTTCTAGACTAGAAAAATAAATCAACACTCTCACGTTATGGCAATTTGTATTTGAACTAAATCTTATTTTCTTTAAAGTTTAGTATACAGAGTGATCCTTAAGTACAGTTGGAAACTTCAGGATTGATTTTGAATATAAATTTAGGTTTTCGTCCGTTTTCGTCCCGGAGAACCTAAATTTCATATAGAAACGATCCGTGAAAATTCGAATTTATATATCATTTATATTATATGTAAACTTGAGGCAAGAATAATTATTCAAAAATCCATAGATCAATAAATAATCCTTCCTGGCAAGAGCTAGTTCCCAAATCTGCCTGCCATGCACGCAGCCCCCAAGAGCCACAATAGTGCAACTGAACAGGATGCCGAGAAACGAAGCGGCAGATTGCAGTTTCGCCTTTATTAGGAGCTCATCATTGTCGCATATCGCTTTTCAGCATCCTATCAAGCTACATCGGGATAGTGGAATAGTGCTCTTAGCCTCTGTTTCCGAGATAAAACCTTAGTTGCTTAGTTGCACTATTGTGGCTCTTAGAGGCTGCGTGCATGGTAGGCAGATTTGGGAACTAGCTCTTGTCAAGAAGGGTTATTCATTGATTTACTGATTTTTGAATAATTCTTCTTGTCTCAAGTTTATATATGTAGACTCCTCGCGAAGTTTATCGGGGAAGATATTTGTCCCATCAAATATTTTCCGACGGGAGGTTTTATCTCGGAAACAGAGGCTAAGAGCACTATTCCAGCGAGATTATTTCGCTCAGCTACCCCTTATTTTTCACACAAGGAGTTACTTCTTTAAAACCGAAAAGTTCCAATACTATTGAACCATCTCAATATGAACCAATTACTTGCCAACAATATATGAAATTTCAACTGCATGTATCACCCAAAAAATTTATGCACATTCAGAAAATATAATATTCTTTCCGAACATCAAAAAGGATGTAGAAAAGCACCTTGGTACTAAAGAGCAAGAAGATAAATATTCATACATCTTTTATTGATTACCAAAATGTTTTCGAAAGTTCTCCTCATTCATGGCTTCAAGAAATTTTGGAAATTTATAAAACACTACGTCTTTTTCTTGAATTTGTAATGAAAAATTGGAGAACCAATCTTCATTTGAATATTTCAAAACAGTCGTTAATATCCGAAATCATTCCAATCAAGAGATTCTTTAAGTGATCTTTGGTTTTGTCTTTGCCTCAATCCATTATCTCATGAATTAAATGCTACTAATTTCGACTTAACTCACTTAATTTATTTAGATGATATTAAATTATATGCCGGAACTAGATCTCATTTGAAAAGTCTACTTGAGATTTCTTTTAACTATTTCAATGATATTCATATGAAATTTGGGCTTCCTAAATATAAAAATCTTTCTATTGAGAAGGAAAGATCTCCTCTGATTATATAAAGATTTCCAATATCGAAATCGAGTCAATGCATCAAGGAGATACATATAAATATCTAGGATTTGTTCAAGAGAAGACAATTAACCATAGCAGCACTAAAGAAATTATGAGAAGTTTATATTATAACAGACTAAGAATTATTATCAAGAGTCATTTAATTAGTAGAAACCTTTTCAGAGCTATCAACACCTATGCAGTTCCTATTCTTACATCTTCTTTCGGAATTATTAAATGGTCTAAAACTGATCTAAATGAATAACAATGCTAAATAAATAAATATCATAAGCACCACGCAAACTCTGCAATTCAAAGAGCTACACTACCTAGACATCGTGTACTAACTGATTTGAACAATCTTCATAGTGAACAGATTTTTTTTCTACGTTCCCATTTTCATGATAAACAGAAAACGTCTAAATTACATGATATTGTTGTTAGTTCAGATTATAATCTTACACCTCTGAACTTGACAATGCAGAAGGTAGATTTTGATATATTTGATAATAATTCTAAAAGAGAAAGTTGGATGCAGAAAGAATTACACGGAAAACACCCTAGAGAATTGAAAATGATTATATTGATGAAATCGCATCAAATAGATGGTTAGTATCTGGAGAATTGTTCGCTGAAACAGAAGACTTGGCAATTGCGACCCAAGGTTGTTTTCACAAGAAATTGTAAAAAACACATCATCAAGCTAGATATAGATGATTCTTACCGTAGATGCTTTGTTCTTCAGAAACAGTTTTTCATATATTATCACATTGCTCAGTACTTGCCTCAACAGAATATTTGGAAAGACATTATGTCGTCTCTAATATTATTCATTTTAATTTAGGAATAAAACATGACCTCATTCCCAAGGGAAAAAATGTTAAAAATATGAACCTGAGATTACTTGTGAAAACGACAAATATAAACTTTATTTTGATAAAACAATTCTATGCAACAGAGCTGTAAATCACAATAGACCAGATATCATTCTTACTGATAAACAGAATTGAATAACATATATAATTGATATTGCTATACCTGGCCCACATAACATAAAAATGAATACAATGGAAAATTGTCTAAATATATGATGCTTGCCGACGAGATTAAAAAATGTGGACAATTAAAAAACATTTATTTTACCGATTATTATTTCTACAACAGGTGTTTTTCCTAGGAATCTTCACAAAAATATTGAGATTTTAGATCTGGAGAAAAATTTATTTGAACAATTACTAAAGATAACAGTCATCAAATTTTGTAATATTCTTCGTAGGTTTCTTTCCGAAAAGAATAATGATGTTGAGTCATAGGTTTTCCTTTAGTTTATACTGCTTAGAATCTTATTTCATATTTTATTGATTTGTATATATAAATGTAATATCATTAGGTGATAATTCTATCATTAATATTCAAAGCAGTATTCTTTTCGATCGTTCATCACTTCACACCAAGAAAACTATGAATGAATAACATTCAGTGTTACTTGACTGAGGTCCGTACACTGAATTTTTCGGGGAGAAAACCTCTGACACTACTCGTTCGTATATTGATGTCATTGGCTGATGATGCTATAGTTTGTATATATTCTGGTAGATTGATATAAATTCATAAAATTTAACGTTATCCTAATATATAATCATTCCAGGATATGTTTTGAATATAATCATTGCCTGGCAGTGGTATTAATTACCGGGTGGTGGATTTATATTTTTCATGAAATCAGTTTGATTGCATGAACAGATATATGGGCAACTCGTCGGGATTAAACCCCTTTATATATATATATATATATATATATATATATATATATATATATATATATATATATATATATATATATATATATATCAAAAAGTACCAATGCAACATAAAATATTTATTTTTCATCAAAATTTATTGTATCGCCGTCAAAGGCCTCTTCCAAAATGATACATTCACGCCAACAAATAATCCACTCATCAAAACATTTTTCAAACACTTTTTTCGGAATGGACTTCAGTTCTCGCTGCTAATTCTCTTTTGTCTTCTATCGATTGAAAACAGGTACCTCGAAGTGGTACACTTTAGTCTTGGAAAAGAAAAAATCATATCAGGTGAATACGGTGAATAAGGTGGTTGTTCGGGATAGTATTTGTTGAGTTTTTGGTCAGAAATTCATTCACAATGCATAGCCTTGTCAGATGGTGCATTTTCGTGGTACTATATCCATAAGTTTTCTTTCCACAAATATGACATTTTTCGATGAATTTGTTATGCGAACTTTACGCAATTCAATTTTTTAAGAAAATTCAGGGCTTTTGGAACTAGTCGAGCGGCAATGCGTTTCATGCCCAAAGAATCGTTCAAAACGGTACGAATTGAGTCGAGAGACACAGAAAGTTCATTGTCTATCTCTCCCAAACTTAAATGACGATTTTCAATTACCGATGCCTTCACTTTATCGATGTTAACATCAGTTGAAGATGTTGATGGCCGACCGGAGCGGGGAAAGTCTCCACCATATCTCGGCCGCTATTGAATGCACTGTACCACTCATATGCACGTGTTTTTGATAAAGTCGATTTACCATAAACCTTCTGTAACATTTGCAGCGATTCGGCACAAGAAATTCAATTTGCAATACCAAATTTGAGACTAATTCTTTGTTTGATATTTTTATCCATAGTAAAAATCGCAAAACACACTTGTGAGAACTAACAAATTCGAGCACTGTAAACAAACTAAATGACAGATCGCGTTCAAACTCCACATCAAATGCATACTTACTGGAGGAGTTTCATCATACCTATAATACCAGAAGAGAACATAAATTTTATGTGACACCTCGTGCAGATAAATCCATTGGCCAGTTAAATTTTCCTTCTTGGGGCCTAGACTGTTTAATGCTTTGGCATTGTCAATAAGAAATGTTACTGACATGAGGAAGTTTAAATTTGAGCTGAAGAAGATTATCCTTTGTAATGGTAGGGATAAAATTCATGACATCATAGAGTTGAGAAATTAATATATTTTTTGTTGAATCTGAGTTTTTCTGTTTGAGTTTTGTTTTCACTCTTTATTTTGTTTAGCGAATCAGTGTCGGTGTGTTAGGTTTACTTAAGGAAAAAATTAGATCAGTACACTGCAGACAGTCATATGACTTTGCAGTTTTATATTTATTTTCTGAGTTTATTGTCAACAACTTGGTTTGTACAACGTATGTACACACAAAATGTTATAGGAAAATGAACAATATTATTATTATTTATTATCGTGGACTTATGCACTATCTCAGCTGTTAGCTGGATATAATTTACTTTTCCCAGATTCAGTAATCAAAGGGAATAGGCTTGATTACAATATACTTGACATATATTTCCTAACTATCCTACATGTATTAAGAATTACAGCTTTTCGCATTTCTATATAGGTATTCTTATGCAATTATAATTTCTTAAGGCAATCATGCAAAGTTTTCCGTATTAACCCAGTGGAGGATACGATGACAGTAACAATATCTAATTTCTCGAGGTGCCACATCTTCTTGATCTCAATAGCAAGATCTGTGTATTTCGACTTTTTCTCCTAGAACTTTTTCAGCACGTTGTTATTATTCGGTATGGCGACATCCACCAGCATTGCGGTTCTGGCTCTCTTATCATACACCACTATGTCCGGCCTATTATTTGACACCATTCTGTCAGTGATAACAAGCCTATCGTAGTATAATCTGATAGAGTCATTTTCCAATACGGGCGCCGGTTGATACTTGTAATATGGCTGGAAGGTATTCAGAAGTCCGTACTTGTGGGCAAGTTTCTGATGGATAATGTTGCACACTTGATTATGCCTATGAAGATAGTCCGTATTGACCAATTGTTCGCATCCGGACGTAATATGCTGTATAGTCTCCGATCTTATATGGCATTTTCTGCACCTATCTGTTTGTAATGTTCCGTCCTTCATAATAAATTTTTTGTAGTTGTTTGTAGCGATCACTTGGTCTTGGATGGCCATAAGGAATCCTTCTGTTTCCAAGAATAATTCTCCTTTCATCAACCATTTGTTGGAGGCTTCTTTGTCGATGTGTGGTTGATTAATCTCATGGTGATGTCGTCCATGCAATTCCTTTCATCACCATTACTCTTATTTTTCAGTATCTGATAGGAACGGTAGATTCAGCAGGTCATCTTTGGTAGCAAGATTTAGAGGTGTATATCCCTTATCAGCCAACGATACCACTCTATGGAGGTCAGAAGTGAGAGCTTTTACAGAGAAGAATTCTCTGAGATTTTGTATCTGTTCGGTGTGTAAATTGACAACATCTATTAATCCGCGTCCTCCTTCTTTCCGCTTCAAAGTTGTTCGTATCACAGGCGATTTTGGATGATGATTACTGTACTTTGTCAGCATCGTTCGGGTCTGCCTTTGAATATCATTCAGTTCTTAGTCCATCTGATTATTCCAAATGTGTGAAGCAACACTGGAATGGCGTATGTGTTGATTGCCTTGACTAGATTCCCCGAGTGCAACATCGATTTCAGCACAGACTTCAGACGCTGACTGTATTCTGAACGAATCTTCTCCTTTGATTGTTTTTGGTCTAGCAATCTGGCTTGCTGGTATCCCAGATATTTGTATGTTTCGCCATCCCTCATGCAGTGTATAATATCACCGTTTGGAAGTTGTGTTTCGCCATCTATGACTTTCCCTCTTTGAATGTTCAGGGTCTTACATTTTTCAATCCCGAATTTCATACAAATATCTGCCGAGAACTCACTGACAGTCTTCAGCAAATCATCCAATTGCTTCTTGTTCGAAGCATATAATTTGATGTCATCCATATACAGCAGGTGGGAGACTGTATAATAATTCCTATCTGTTTTTATCCTAAATCCGTATCCTGTTCTATTGAGCATTGAGGACAATGGGTTCATAGCTAAACAGAACCATAGTGGACTCAAAGAGTCTCCTTGAAAAATTCCACAACGTATGGGTATCTCGTCGGTTTTAATTGATTTATTGTTCATGTTGACCTGCAGAGACGTGCGTCAATGTGTCATTGTTGTCTTCAATAATTCAACCAGGGCTGGGTGAATTTTGTATATCTGCAATACTTTAACAAGCCAAGAATGGGCGGTACTATCGAATGCCTTCAGATAATCGAGAAAAGCTGAATGAACATATTACTATTATTATTATTATTATTCGAGACTGGACTGGACATGCCAGGTTGAACATGTCATTGGAAAGATAAGCAGAGCATGTTATACGTTGAAGATGCTATCAAACATGGTAAATAAAAAGGCATCACCATTATCTTACCGTGGAATCTAACCTCAGATATGGTGTTATTTTTTGCGGGAACTCAATCATAAGCGAGAGAGCCTTCGTACTTCAAAACGTTGCATCAGAAACCTGTATGAATTGAGCATGAGGAGGAGTTTCAAACCCTTTTTCATTTCTGGGAGACTACCTACTCTTCCAAGCCTTTTTATTTCAGAATGCTGCTTATATGTAAAAAAGAACATCAACTCATTTCATACTTGTGGTACAGAACATTATTATCCCACAAGGCAAAGAGACAACCTTATTACTTTTAGACACAACTATACCTATTTGCAAAAAAAACGTAATATTTATCTCGATTCAACTCTATAACAGAATACCCTTAGAGACACGATCCTTGCCAATTATGGTATTCAAACGAAGACTGAAGAACTACCTGCTAGAAAGAGCATACTATGATGTACAGGATTTTGTCTACGATAACTTTGTGTAGGAATCATTTTCGTATTTTGTTTGTACAATATTTCAATTTTATTTATGTTACATGTTCTGTTTTTATATCGAGATGCTTCACTGTTCTGATGTTCTTAACTATTAATGCAACTTATGTAATTTGACATGTTCACTGTATCTAAAGTGTACCATACTGAATTAATAAAATTTCTATCTATCTATCTATCTATCTAATATGACCAGGACCTTCAGCCTGTGTTGTTGAGCTATGCTAGCGGAACAACATAGGGACGAATGCTCGAGGTTGTCGCCAGTCCAAGGCAATGCTGATCTAACCTAACCTAACCTAATAAAACCTAGACAAGCTTCGCACTTGAAGACAGTCGAATTAATGCACGACCCTAGCACAGATAGTGACGGGGAATAGCTTCAAATATCACCTGTGCAAGATAGGACTAGATAATAATCCTAAGTCAGGTGGTTTGAAATTATGGTCGAAACATCAATTCATTTGATTACCACATGCCCGGTATTAATCCGCCTTAGGTGTAACCGGCTTGGCGCGGAAATGCAAGGAATGAGTGACCTAGGTGTCGCTATCCATGACGGACCTCTTGATATAATCCCTAGTACAAGATAAATATTTTGTTCTTGTAGTAGGATCTTCAAAATTTTATGAACACAGAAAGAGCAAATCGTCCAGTTTAATCGGCTATCAAATCAATACTAATCAACATATTAGTATAAAATTTCATGTTCATACTTTCTACGGATTGTATTGTACAAACATGGTATAATTTGTGTACTATTATCACCACTTTCACCTGACTCCTTAATTCTCCCTCGTAAGGTTCCCGTCCATTTTGTATAAATAGCAGCTATTCTGAATTTATGCATAAATACATGAGATATAAATATCCAAAGATGTCATCATTTTCAGTTCTCAATTAATTCAGGTATATGCAAAAACATGGCTAAGGAAGAATCAAGGGTGATCGTTCGTACGTGACCATGGCGTTCCGGAAACGAATTGAAATAAAACAATGCAGTAGAACGTGATCTAAATAAAACGGAAATAATACCAGTATGTGCGTCCAGAACCGCATCATCTATCCGTACATTTTGCGACAGCAAATATTCACCTGATAATAACTATTGCATCTATGAAAACTTGACCCCAATATGAACTGTGACGTATAACGCCATCTATAGTGATTGTTTACTCGAATATTAGGCTATATTTCTGAAAAATCCTTGCGAGTAGGACTTGCACACCGGGGTTTCGTAGACGCTTGAAGGTATATCAATAGTTAAATACTTACAAAAGAAATTGATGATATATATATATATATATATATATATATATATATATATATATATATATATATATATATATATATATATATATATATATATAGGGTGCTCAAATGAAAACTAAACAAAGGCTATATCTACCAAGATATTCATTTCAGATCAAAACGCAAAAACAGGTCAATTTTTGTTCCAAGGGGGACATCTTTTGGGGTACAATACTTGCCTGAAATATCAACCTCCTAAGCGGGGGTTGCAATCCTTGTACATTTTGAATAGGGAAAATGGATCGAGTGATGACTCAAAAGAAAGGTGGTATCTTTGTCTACATTTCCTAACGAATTTCCATTTTTAATTGAAAACTGTAAAAGATACAGGGTGAGCAACTGAAAGATAGGGAAGACTATTTCCCTGAGACTATTCAAGTTTCAGTGAGGTAAAATGGAACAGATCCATCATGATCAATGGCAGTCATCATCAAGTACCATCCTCATCTCGAATTTCAACCCCTAGAGCAGGGGTGACCACCCTTGAAAATTTGGAAGAGGGTAGATGGGTCGAGTGATACCTCGACAGAAAGGTATTATCTTTGTCTACATCCCCGTAAACGAATTTTCATTTTTGATTGAAAACTGTAGAAGATACAGAGTGAACTACTGAAAAATAGAGGAGACTATCTATCGCCCTGAGATATTCAAGTATTAGTGCAAAAAAATGAAACAGATTCATTCCAGATCAAAGGCTGTCATCTTCCGAAACACCATTCCCATCTCAAATTTTAACCCCTAGAGCAGGTGTGACCACCCTGTGTTATTTTTAAAGCAGAAGATAGGTCCAGTTATATCCTTCTGAGAAAGGATTTTTGTTTGTCTCCACAATGGTGTGCAAGTTTTCGTTCTCCATCAAAATTACTAGGTGAGCAGCTGAAACATTGGAATAATTATGAAAGATTATGAATCTTGAAAGAAAACTATAAAACTATCAGTCATAGTAACTCCATTGATCTTCGAACATTCGTTGTACGATCTGCGAGCAATGCATCTAGAGTTGGGTTCACATGGACATGCATTTTTATCAGTTGACTGAAAGGAAACTTTTTTGTTTTCACAGGTGATACTGTATGATCATCGTCCTCATTTGAAATGAGCCTTATTTCACGATACGAATCAACACTACGAATCAGGAACCCAGATGTTACAATGATCAGATTTCTTCAACAAAAAAATTGATTCTCAATGTTTTCGTACTTTTTGTATTCAATTTCATCGTCCTAATTTTATTCCACATTAGTTGTGAAAATTCGGTTGCATTCATCACAATAGTTTCTCTTCTATTCGAAATTTAGTTTTCATAAAATCGTCATAGTTTACTCGATAGCTGAGAGGGTTGAAATGATTGAACTATTTTTAGTTCTGATAGTTGCGCGAACAGAACAGCCAATATCTTCAAACAACGCCACGAAGGTGCTAAAGTGACTTCGAAGTATGTACTAGAATTAGTTGCCAAATGTGAAACTGGATCGGTGCAAAATAAGAAGCGCGTAATTGAGCGGCCAGTAAGAAATGAAGCTGTGGAAGTGGCGGTGCTTGTTCAAGCGATGGTTGATCCTACCCTAAGCTTGCGGAAATTGGCAGATGTAACTGGCGTAAACCAAACGAGTATTTTCCGCATTCTGAAGGGCATAAATTTTATCACTCATCAATGAGTGTAACCAAATCACACCTGAAATTTTACAGAATGTCCGTGAACGTTTCCCCCAAAATTTGTTTATGTGCATGGAGGTTGGTGGCCAACAATTCGAACATTTACTTTGAGTTTTAGTGACTTCAGTTCCGTTCATTTTATCGGGTAATAAAGTACAGCTTCTACTCGTTAATTTTCTCCTTTCGTTTATTCCGCTATTTATTTTTCAGCCATTGTATTAGTTTTTTTATCTATTACATTTGAAACCGGATGTCTCAAACGAGTAACTGTCTTTCAAAAGGTGTTTATTCAGTGAAAAATCAACTCCTGTTTGATACTAGTTGAAGATAGATATATTACCATGCATTGCATCTTCAGTCACTTTTCCGTTCGAGATGAGGGTGAGTTCGAAAGATGACAGCTATAATACTCCAATAGTCTTGAGGCGATAGTCTTCTCTATTTTTCAGTGGCTCACTCTGTATCTTCTACAGTTTTCAATCAAAAATGAAAATTCTTTCACGGGAATGCAGACAAAGATAATACCTTTCTTTCGAGTTATCACTCGACCCATCTACCCTCTTCCAAATTTTCAAGGGTTGTCACCCCTGCTCCAAGGGTTGAAATTCGATATGAGGATGGTACTTGATGATGACTGCCATTGATCAAGATGGATCTGTACCATTTTACCTCACTGAAACTTGAATAGTCTCTGGGAAATAGTCTTCCCTATCTTTCAGTTGCTCAACCTGTATCTTTTACAGTTTTCAATTAAAAATGGAAATTCGTTCAAGGCAATGTAGACAAAGATACCACCTTTCTTTTGAGTCATCACTCGACCCATCTTTCCTATTCGAAATGTTCAAGGATTGCAACCCCTGCTTAGGGGGTTGATATTTCAGGCAAGTTTTGTACCCCAAAAGATGTCCCCCTTGAAACAAAAATTGTTTTATTTTTGCGTTTTGATCAGAAATTGATATCACTAGTGAATCACTGGGTGATTCACCAGTGGCGCGGTGCTCTGTAGCTTGTACACTCTTGAAGATTTCATTTTCGTTCGAACGATATTGTATTTAGAAAGTAAAAATCTACTTCAGCAATTTATTCTGAAGTAAACAGGGTGTCCCAATTTTCTATAAAAAAATCTTGGAAGGTTTTTCAGATTGGAAGACAACTTTTTTGTTGAAGATTCAAGAGCGTCCTAAACTCTGCTATAATGTCTTTAAGTAATGAGTTTTTTTGGTGAGTTGTTTCGTGATAATATGTTTTTTTCCGTAAAACTCATGAAAATAGGTTCTCACATCATCGCATGCTCCTTCGGCCAGAGGTCGAGGTGGCCTGCACGGTTCCCAGACTTAAACCCCCTAGATTTCTTCCTGTGAGATATTTAGAAGTCTTCGATTTACACTACTCCCGTGTAAATGGTGAGGACCTAAGAAAGAGAATGATCGCTGGGTACAACTCGATAAGAATAGATCCTGATATTTTTGAAAGAGTTCCCCACTCAGTGAGGAGAAGACTGGAATCTTCCAAGCTGGAGGAGTTCTTTTGGACAGCTTTTGTAATATTTTGAGAGCTCTGGTCATACTCAAAAATCGTTGTTCTGCCTTGATTTAAACTTTTGATTTTCAAACATTATTTAATGATGAAAAGAAATACACTACGATGGTTCTTTTAATCCAAGACTACATGTCGTACAATGAAATGTATGGACTTTCTTTTCTTGTTATTTTCAACTTTTTTTATTCAAAAACTTGGAGTCGTACAAAAAAATGTCATGAGAGCTATTTTCTTGAAAAGTAAAATAAAAAAATCAGTATCGTCTTAGTTTTTTCTTTGAGAATAACCTGCGTTGTGCCTATACGCGCGCCACTTGTGAGTCCAAAGTATTGTTTCGTATTGAAAATTATGCGTCTTTGAAAAAAAATTTTACCTCAATATCTTATGCGGTTTACGAAACCTTCAAATTTAACTGAATCTTTCGATTAAACTTCAACGCCCTTTGAATAATTGAATATGAACTTATATATATATAGACTTATACCAATTCAAGAGGATTATATTCAAGAAGCTACTTGATTTAGAACCATACACTGAAGAAGAATATATGGAGAGCTAGAATCTGAGACTCTGTATCACTCTCTGTATATATATATATATATATATATATATATATATATATATATATATATATATATATATATATATATATATATATATATATATATATATATATATATAACCTCTCTAATCCGAATCATATAGGTCCAGGGCTTGTTCGGATTACTGAAATATTCGGTTTTTAATAAGGTTCTGAAGAAGTCGTTTTTTGTTTTAACGAACGAAGATGAGAATTTGCACAAGAGAGCTTCTTTATGTTTCACTGAATTCATGGTGACATCGCCTTCTTCAAATTCTTCTGTATCCTCGTCACTTTCTATGTTATTGATTATTTCAGCTTCAGAGAGATAATTCTCCTACAACCCATTCTTCAATGTCTTCAGTTGTTAATTCTTGACCAGATACATTTGTTAGCAGATCTGTCATCATGCGTAGATCGCGATTTTTCTCTTTTTTCTCTAACAAAATTTTTTCTCTCAACGGTGAAAGACGCAACAGGTCACCTGCGTCATAATCATCATCTTTTGTGGGCCATATATTCTTCCATGATTTCTGAATTAGTTCTTGGGACACAGATGACCAGGTCCTTTCAAGAGAAAACACCACATGTTTGAGGTCCAATTGCTTCAGTAACTGGGAAACGTTATTGTCTTCTTGTCTCATAATATTCAGTAGCAAAGATTTTCTATAATGCAATTTCACATTCTGTATTACATGTTGATCCATTAGTTGTAATAATGGAGTACAATTAGGAGGTAGAAATGTGACCTGAATATTTCGGTCCTCACTGATTAATTCCTCTTCTCTTGGATGTCCAGGAGCATTATCTAATAAGAGTAGAGCTTTTTGTGGCTATTTCAGCTCGTTCATTTTATTTTCAACATCAGAAATGAATTGTTTGTTGAACCATTCATAAAAAAGTTCTCTAGTTACCCACTTTTTTCTTTGACCTTTATAATAAACAGGCAAATTGGAGCAGTTCTTGAATGCTCGGGGTTTGTTGGCTTTACCGATGACCAACAATTTCATTTTATGAGATACTGGTGCATTGCAGCATGGCATGAATGTAATACGCCAAAATAACCCACTTTCATCTGCGTTGTAAACTTAATCTGGCACTAGATCCATCTCCCGTATTTTTTGAAGAAATTTATTTTTGAATGGTTCTACCGCACTCACGTCTGAGGACAATTTCTCTCCTGATATGGTAAGTTGTCGAATTCCATGTCTTTTTTGAATTTTTCCAACCATCCTTGACTTGCCTTGAAATCATCTCTACTTGTCATACTGGTGTAAAAAATCTTGCTTTCTCACATATGAGGTCACCAGATAAGGATGTAGGTTGAGATCGTTCTTGTAAGAACCAAGTGTAAAGAGCATTTTGAACATTCGGATTTTCACTAATTCTAAGCGTACGCCGTTTCCCAGGACCAGAATCAGAAGAAGATATAAAATTCTCAATTGATTTTCTTTTTTTCTTTACATCGCGTAGTGTAGATTTTCCAACTGAGTGTATTCTGGCCAATTCAAAAACACGTTTTCCATTATTTAATTCTTTCCAAATTTCGCATTTTTGAAGCAATGTGAGTGAAGCGAGTATTCAGACAATATATTGCAAGTTTGGACACTTTCAATCGATCAAATTATTGACGGCGTTCGGATTATAGAGGTAAAAAATAAATTGTGCAGATTATAGAGGTGAATGATTTCAAAGTTTCGTTGTTCGGATTACTGGATGTACGGATTATAGTATGTTCGGATTAAAGAGATTGTACTGTATATATAATATGAATGCTTAAATTGACCTCATCCCAGCTCCATACAATCATACAAACGATGCTCGAATTCTCTTCTATCATTTTGAAGAACATCTGTTGTCAAAAAGCTGCATTCATTAACGATTCTTTTCCGCAGCACTTCCAAGTTTTCAGGTCGTGTAGCATAGGTTCTGGATTTGAGATGGCCAAATAAGAAGAAATCTAAAGGACATAAATCAGGTGACCTTGCTGACCACTCAACTATTCCCCTTCTACCAATTCACTGACCTGGGACATTTACATCCAAATATTGTCGCACGCGAACATCGAAATAAGCAAGAGCACAATCTTGCTGGAAACGTATCTCATGTTATTTTTGGTACTGGTTATATTTATGTCCTGCCATAGTCGGATGTATCAAATATCCTACATGCTTTAAAATTTGATTTGAATGTTAATTGAGGGGACCCGCAAAAATTTTCGCACACAAGCCCGCTGTTACGTTGGTAGGCCACTGCACAATCACACATAGCTATAAGCCAAACATATCCAATTATAAATACCAACAAACCCCAAATATTCATGTCTGTAATATATTTACGGAAAATAAGAGTGAAAATGCAGCAAATAACCTTTCAAAAATAAAATCCAAAATTGCATTCAGACCTAAAATTAATAGTTGTCACTCTTATTCCTGTTGAAAAGTTAATCAGATGCAAGATTTATTAATTAATTCATACCTTGTTTTATACTATCGAAATATCTTCAAAAATGATATATTATTCTATTTATTGGTAGTAAAAACAATAAAAATTCCATTCGTGTCTAAATCATACCTAGCAAATAGTAACGCTTAAATCTATGTGCGTCAGAGATATCCGATGTTAATTCATTTCTTAACATAAATATTACAATAAAATTAAAATCATAGGATGATAATTTTAGCAATTAGCTTAGAAGCAATTTTAAATTGGTTTTGAAGCTACTTCCTCTTGAGAAAATAACATCATTGAAAATATTTCTAACTTTGAATCTCTACTTATTTAATTCTCTTGAGTCCCTAGGCAATCATTTCCCCCTTCTTACCTACCTACTTAAATCCGGTACGGTAGATAATTACTGTACCTCCTGGAGCAACAGTATTTACACTTGCAATCATATTTCAATTTAACACAAGAATAGATTACATTCTTCCCTCATATAAAGCAAACAGCCATGGGAAATATTCCTATCCCTCAACGTGTATTTTATTTTCGAAACTTCAATCTAGTCCAGGATTATTATATCGTAGTTCTCGAGGGATGCCGTTGAATTAATCCCACTTATGGAAACGAGACGAAATTTAATTTTCCGTTATTCTCAAGATGTACCTTAACTAATTGAAACTTCGGTTTGTTCAGATCTGTACGAGGGATGATCAAAAAATTCACCTTATTTTTGAATTTCGCTAGAAGCGATAAAAGTCTTAAGCTTTAGGCATTTAGATACAGTAGATTCACGTTGATGTGAACTTGAAACACAGAATCTGTTGCTCTCTGTAGGGTGAACAATCGGCACCTTTATGTCAAGAGGAATTAACTTGTTCAGACCTGCAGTATTACAAGGATGAGAGAGGAACTATCACTCTATCAAATACGCATGTACTAATTTTGTATTTGTTGAGGTTCATGGACAGATATATTCAGTGTTTCGAAATTCATTTCGCTAATAAAATAATGGCTAAATTAACAAAAAGGTTTTTCTCTCTTTATGAGAAATCTTTAATTATAGAAGAGCTCAGAAAGGGTATCAGTGCCACTGCTTTATCAAAAAAGTTCGGGGTTGTCAAATTCACTATATGCTGCATCAGAAATAAACAAAGAAAATTTTCGGAAGTAGTTAATCAGAGTTTGAAACCAAAAAAGATCAAGAAGTGTACTCTGAGAAAAGTTGAATATCATTTGATGGAAAACGAACTCTACAAATGGTTCGTGAAGCAGAGAGAACGGAACTTTCCCGTTTTGGGAGAAATGCTCAAAGCGAAGCTCTACATTTGCCTGAGAAGTTGATGTCACCTAACGAAAACTTCAATGCAAAAGTCGATATGAGTTACGATTTTCGAAAATCGCAGGTGAAAAACTGTCCTCGCAACTTGAATTAGTAAATCTATGCATAGAAGAACAATCGAAAATTATTAACGCACTCAATTTAATTGATCGACAATAATACAACGTATATGAGAGTGGTTCATACTGGAAACTTCTACCTGATAAAACCTAAGTTTCGAATTCTGAAAAGAATGACCCTGGTTTTGTTCCTATGGTGAGTTTTTCACATATCTTTTCGACTTTATAATTTAGCAAAAAAAATATTTACAGGTTGAAACGTTCTTGAAAAAATTATCCAATCAAAGCCATCCTTCTGTCAGATAGTGCTCCATCCCATCCATCAGCAGAGGTGTTGAAAACCACCTCATTCAACCTATGCATCAGAATGCATAGAGACTTACTGAACAATATTACAGAAAAAGCTTGCTTAACTTTGTTATATCCAAAGGTGATAAACTAGCAATGCTTTTAAGACATTGAAAGATGCTTTTCTACATTTACATACGGCTTGGAAAGTGCTACGATAGTAAAGTGTTGGCATCATATTTAACGAGAAAACAATGGAGACGATTGGGTTCTACCTTTAGGTAGGGTTCGAGATATTAGAAACCGTGATTGACGATACCCTTAACTTATTACATTATCTTGCACCTTCTCAGTATACAATGCAAGATGTTGGAATTGAACTGAAAGAACGTCGTTTAACGATACTAAAATGTCCTTGTTTGTAAATAAAATATATTGCTGATATTGTTGATGGATTCATTTCATGGAAATGATTTGTGAAACCATCTCGAAAATCAAACTAAAAATTGAACTATCGTGGATAAAGGAAGAAATCAAAAGGTTCTACAAAACACGCGACAACATAAAACTATACATGAAATCAGTCCAAGATGAGCTACTTCAACTACATAATATAGAATTCGTGTGTTTACAATACGTTCCAAATACAATAGCATAATATCAGGTAAAAAATACAATAATCTTTTCAAAAACCTCATAACACTAGAAACCAAAAAACCAACAAAAACCAAACCAAGAAAAGCCAAAAATCCACTTCTACCCCAGATTCATTAACCTTCCTAGTAATCAAAAAAAAGGAGATCAAATCGTCCTGTTGAATAAAGGACCTAAATTCGATACTTATAAGAACACAGAGTGTTAAGTGAGACACACTAAGGAATTAATTGGAGTTCAAGCTGAACTAAACATCCAACGACACAAAAACACCATAAATAATCCAGTTCTTCACAAACACAGAGTGAATGGAATCATTGAAAAATCCAACTTAACACACTGAAAAGAATCACACTGAAACAATCAAATCTATTTCAACCAAATTGTAGACTTAAGACAAATCTCACGAAAGCTGTATAGTAAGTATAGTGCGCGTCGACAAAAACAAGTACCAAGAAAAAATGCAAGATATCATTGATACTTTGAACATAACAGAAATCTCAAGATAACCCCCAAAACAGTTCATCAAAGAAATGTAACAAAAATTGGAACAATCGAATTATTTAGCACATTCAGAATGGGATAAGGAACTTTTTCTAATGAACTCTCAATCTACATAAAGAAGAAAACCCTGTCAGACCAGTTATATCCTACATAAACACACCTACAGGTGAATTAGCAAGCTTCTCAAACCGCAAATTCATGAAACTTACTAACTTTCATCCACAATGCACCATTTCAAATTCTGTAGACCTGATAGATAAACTTTCAACACTCAACAATTTTAATTTCAAATTTGTCTCTTTTGATATAAAAAATATGGACCCAAACATTCGAACAGATGAATATCCGCCTCTGACAAAAGAAATATTCAACGAAAATAATACTACACCGCACATTATGGATGAATTTTGTAATCTTTTAGAAAACTGTTTTTCACAAAATTATTTTCAATTTGAAACAAAATGTTCAAACCAATCTTAGGGTCCCCATTTACAGACTCCACAATCCCAATGGATTCTTTCAACTACATTTCACATAATTCAATGATTCATAGAGCCTTTTCCATTTCCCTATCTATAACAGACTCTAAAACGAAAATCAATATCATTAAGCAAATTGCATCAAATAATATCCCAATCTCCAACATGAACAGTAATATTAAACTCAAAGAACAAAAACAAATTTTCCAAATACTATATTTCATTATAGAAAAACCAGAAAATAAATTCTCATGCCTAACTGGCATGAGATAACTCTCTAATAGCATCAGCAGTTATCTTTCTAAATTTAATTTCTCAATTTCCTTTTCCAGTGAACCCAACATAAGCAAATTACTATCCAATGCCAATGCATTTAAACAGTCTGGAATATACAGAATTGAACGCAATGAATGCCCAAAAGCTTACATAGGACAAATGGGTCGAAATTTTGAATCTAGATTCAAAGAACATATCCGCTCAGACTATAAATCTGCAATTTTTGAACATATTAAATTTACAAATTACATAATTACATTAGATAACTTTAAAAATTCTTCACAAATGCAATGAATCTGTTGGAAAGTTTGAAAATAACAAACTTTGTAAAACCCAAAATTCACCACTCTCAATAGTCAACTAGAATTGAATCATTCCCCACTACTCAGCATTTAAAACAGGTATATAAATATATATATTAGTACAGAGAAAAGTATTTCATCTTATTAATATTGAAAAGGATAACAAGAAACTGAATTTAAATTTGAGATAATAATGAAATATCGTTCTACCTGGTGCATTTCAATTTTAATGTTATAAAAAGTCTGCGATAGGGTGCTGATATTGACTTAGTCTTTGGTAACATGCAGGAATAATTAAGTCATAGTCAAATACAATTTTTGATTCTAAGATCAGGATAATGGAATTTAAAACAAACTAAAGGAAATTTCCAACCCATACGTTTACTTTTTGAAAAATTAAATATAATTTACATACATATACTAATTTTCAAACTTGGCAATAAATTAAATAGTTCAAGTCATTTAATTTGAAATTATATCTACATAACACTTGTACACTTTTTACTTAAAACTATTTCTTGACTTTATTCTTATCTTCCATAAAAGTCCCTTGTCCATCAGGTGCTGCTCTTAATTCCCCCAAATTCGAAATAACACTAGTACCACTAGAAGGGCTACTATCACTTCCAATTCTCTTCTCAGCAACTTCGTAGATTCGCTCGAACATCCTGTTGTCGTAACTAGCACTGGCATGTATATTTGGTCGAGAATGAAGATCTAAATCATGCAAAAGAGCTTCTGTGTCAATATCGCTACGATTTGAGGCAGAACAACCTGATACATATCTAGAACTAAAACCATTTGCTTCTCCAGATATCAAGCTAAGTTTACCTAGGAGAGTATCAATTCTTAGTTTTCCTTCTAAAAGTTGCCGGTCTAATATACTCAAACTTTTTTCAGTATGCTCAAATTCCTCCGTAACTTCTTCTTGGGTTGGTACCATCTTCAAAGATTTGTCAGTTTCACATAGTGAGCTTGAGCTTGAGCAATTTGCTTCTGAATTCTTACTTATTTGTAAAAGATCAGATTCATCATTACTATTCACATTTACATTTTCTTGTTGAAAATTAATCATATCATAGTCGTCTTCTATCGACAGAGAATTGATATCCCTTTCAAATTGGTCGGCAATCTCATCATTGCCATCGTCAGATTCATTTGTTACGTGTGACAATCTCAAACGAAGTCTTTGAGTGATTTCGTCTAGCTCACTGAATTTTCTTTTTAAAGCTCTACTTAGTAATTCAGTATCTGGTTCCTCGTCTATGTTTTCAAGGTCTTGTGGAACTTGCTGAGAATTTTGTATATTATCAGGTTCAACTGCATTTTTATTATCTTCATTGGTTAGAGATGGCGACACTGAGCATGTGAATATTTCTTTCTGCGTTTTGAAAATTGAAAGATCTTCTAAAGGTGTAATATGGATCTGAAAGAAGAGATATCTTCTTGAAAAATCATCGTGGTAAAGAAACATGAGTTTCACAATACATTTGAAGGGTGAAGATTATGAAGTAAAATTTTAATTACATTAATTTGTCCGTTGCATTTGCTAGAGAAGTCAATAATGTTGAACCATCCTTGTATGTTCGGAAATCCCGACAACAACACTGTCAAGTCTATAGCTGCAAATCCTAAGACTAAATCACTCTGCAAGTTTGGTACCATCGTAGTGTTAGTACACTTTCGCCACACTTTGAATATGAGACGTCTTTGATTCTGAAAAAGAAGATTAACTATCACAACAAAACCCAACTTTGCATTTTTGCCTAATAATCAAATTGTGTGGCTGGAAAAAGCTCCAAGTTTCATCATATTTTCTTGTACAAATTTCAAGATAGGTTATACAAGGTGAGTCATGAGCTACAGGACAGCCTACTTAAGGAAAACACTGATGGTATAATGCCGCCATTCTCCTTTGGAGAAAGAGAATTCAATGATGAGGCCAAATATATGGGAGTAATCCTGGATGAAAGACTTACATGGAATAAACACCTTAATCAAGTCATAAATAAGTAAATACTTTCTCATGGCCAGTAAACGGGCATCGGCAATAAATGGGGATTGAATCCAAAAAATGTACACTGGCTGTACACTGCAGTAGTGAGACCCATGATTGGACAGTGTTCTTACATGGTGGCCAAGAGTGTTACAGAGTGTTAGGTTAGATAAAAGACTAACCGGGGTCTACATCACAGGCTTCTTAAGATCAACGCCAACCGCAAGCCTGGATGCTATCCTGAATTTGCCTCTTGATATTCATATTAGGGGTGAGACTAGGAAAGCAGCATTCAGGCAGGAGGTAAATGGAAATTGAAAAACCGGACACACGGAGCACACCAGAATCAAGGAATTGATCTAAGCCCCAATATTGAGTATGGCGAATGATACGATGACTAAAGAACTTACAGAGATACATAAAGCGGTGATAGACTAGAATAATTGGCTCGGCTCTGACAACCGTGAAGACATAAATTGGTAATTTATGTACAGATCCAAAATGGAAAAGGGAACTGGAACGTACTCACACAACTCAGAATGTCGGCTGACAATTCCATTAGGGGAGCACGTAACTGTTTTTCAGGAAGAAGTATATGCCATAGCAACCAGTGTTCGTGAGAACCACAAAAGACGCTAAAAGAATAGACGGATAAACTTTCTCTCGGAAAGTCAGGCGGCAATAACAGATTCTCTTGCCAGGGAAGTCGACAAGACGAGATTTATTGGCCCGGAAACAGCTATTGGTATAACTATCTCTAAGGTACAGGGCAAGATCAACACCTGGATAGGAGATCTACAGGTGCTTAACCCGGGGCATAGATAAACCAAACTTCTGCTGGAAAAACTAGCAAGTTCTTAGATTGAGCATAGAAAAACTAAGCACCGTAACAGGCCTAATAACAACATGAGAAGCTACGAAAACATTTACCAACAATAGGCATTTATTATGAAGAACCTATATGTATACTATGCAATGAAGAGGAAGAAGCAGAACTTAAACAATCCAGAAAAAATTCAGAATTCAATAGAATAGCTATAAATAGAGAGAAACTATCAAGAAAAAAAGGCAACATTCAATATATATCACAAATTGAAACCCATTTTGCTGGAATTGTCTGGTGTAAATAATGTGTTATTCTGATTTTTATATCTTCCAAAGTAGTTGGGAGAGTTGTATGAACTAAGCTCTTCACATAGTCCCAAAGAAAGAAATCCAAACATGTGAGGTCAGGTGATACAGCTGGCCAGTTGTAGGGTCCACCTCTTCCTATTAATTTATTTGGAAATAACCGGTTTAGATTGGTGCTGACATCGCAGGAGCCCCATCTAGCTGTGGCCACATTCTTTGGCTACATATTTCCACGTATCCGAAGATCTCTTCTCAAAAAAAGATATAATTTTCTGACCATTCAAATCTTCTTCGAAAAAATATAAACCGACAACTTGGTTCACCAACAATAGATGCTTCTTTTTGGGGATGATCTTGGCCAGGGTATTTCTGTGCCTAGACCCGTAAAGGTAACAAGCAGTTTTCCAAGCCCACACAGATCACCAAAATCATAACAATGAAATAAAAATAATAAGAACAATATATTCCAAACATCGTTAGTAAAATGAAAACCATTGAATTGTAGTATAGGAAACCATAATACTGTTGCATATAATTTAATTTTCTATTTCAATCAGAACAAGAATGTAGAATTATATTATTTGCATTGAGCATTGAATAATGTAATAATATTTTAAAACTCACATTGCAAAGCAATTCTGAAGAAGGAGGAACACGTCACATTTATAATTCCAATTTGGATTGGTTGACTTCGCAACCAATGGCGTCATTTTCAGATCCAAGCCAGGCATGGTTTCAAAGGTAACATAGCAGCTAGGCTTAACATTATCATCGCTTTTACCGCTCTTTCCCTTAGACTTTCTCGTTTTACACTTCTTACGAACAGGTAAGTGAAGAGCCTGATTTATAAAAATCTGCGCCTTGAACGAAGTACGAATATGTTTTGACAACACCTTCTGCGCATTGTCCTGTATTGATGTTCTATTTGCTGATATTAATGGCCGTTTTGTTGGAGGAATCGACAAAGCTGCTTGCAAAGTGTTCAGTAGATCGGATGTACTCCGTACCAAAGGAGGAGCATTTTCGTAATTGAATGATTCAGTTCTTGCTGAAGATGTTGGTAATGAAAAATCATCAGGAATGCTAGGTAGTTTAGTCTTTTTCTCCTTATTCTTCATATTATTAGCGTTCTGCTCCACACCTTCATTATCAGTGTTCGTACCCATTTCTACTACGTCAGATCTTTGGGTTTGCATTGCAAGTATTTGATTCAGAAGTTGTCCCAGCTTGTCTGTAGATGTGACATCTTTGTCTTTACTCAAGTCTTCGGAATTCATTTCAAAGTCAGACTGTACACCTTTATCTTCTGTACTTCTGGGAAGGGTTATGGATTCTTTATCTACATTCAGGGGTTTTGAAATTCGTAAACCACCTTTAAAACTAATTTTATCTGTAACTTTTGGGGGAATTACAGATTCATCTTTCTTTTTTCCTGCAAACTTGCGAATGTTTTTATCGTCAACTTTGGAATTTTCGACTTGTTTGATTTCTAAGGGAGTTTCGAAATTAGCTTTAACTGTATGAGTTTTGAACCCCCGTTCTAGTTCCAAATTATGAATTTGTTTTTCGGTACCAAGAGCTAAAAGGATTTGCACTTGACCAAGAAGCTCATCAGTGTAAGGATTAGATATAGATTCCCACCAGTCAGATGATATTATTGGTAACTGAAATTCAAAATGAATACAATCAATAAATCATCCTAGAGAAAGTAGTTAGAATAAATTCCATTAATAAATTATACAATATTATTAAAACTTTGTGATAGATTCAATATCAAAAAGTGTAGTGCAGATGTCCAATCTAAACACGAAAGCATTGCTAGGTTCCGTGAGATGTAATTTGACCATGTCGTTCATTGTTAGTCACTATTGCTAGGAACACCTTAATGATAAGAATTTATGTACAGTAGCGCTTCAAACTAAGCTGTAAGCATCTAGATACTAACTGAAAACTAACGTCCTTGTTTGAATGAAATTTCTTTCCTGACAGTAATTTCTTCATATTGCGAAACAAATAATAGTCTCAAGGAGCCAAGTCCGTGGAATGGGGGGGATGTGAAACGAGTTAGAACACTATTTGAGAGCCCTGATCGAGAGCTTGTCATGCAGATTATGTGAGGATGAATAATATGTCACGTTTCTAGATATCCGATTGTGGACAATATCACATAAGTTCACAGTCGATTTGAAGATTTTAAATAATTTTAGCGAGTGATGTCCAGCTATGTTTTATGTATCATATATTAAGCATTTCCAACTTTTAGCAATGACGTTGTTTGTTTTACTATATCTCTTATCTTGTATTATTTTCAATTCAATGAATGTTTGTTTTTTCTTATTTATACTATAGAAGAATATTCACAAGAAATGAAGTATTTCTGTAAGAGTGTCAGTCTTATAATTCATATGAATCACGTTTTTAGCCTGAAGACCAAATATATGGTCGAAACGTTGAAAAACAAATAAGAACGTCTTTAATTGCTGTCCTACTTCCCACTATATGTTTTACTGCTGAATAAAGCAAGAATGCTATCATAAGGTTGATAATAGAGACATTCATTATCATCTTAATTTATAAAATAAAGTCGGGTTTGTTCGAACAGTTATAACTCGAGAACGGCTGTATCGATTTTCATAGTTTTCGATTTGTTGGATTTGTCTCCATCCCAAATAGCATGATAAATATACATGAAAACATCGGAAAATTGACAAAAATTAAAAAAAAAACAGTTTCCCATTTTAAAGTTCATCCCGTCGATACGGTAATCTCCCCTAAAATGGAAAAACGCATTTAAATAGAGATTTTAAAATGTAAAATAGTGTCAGTAATGAAAAAGGATCAACATATTTATTGGTTGTCAAATATTTATCGTAGGTTTAGAAATTCATTTTGTGTAAACATAAAGGAAAAGATATCATTCTACTTAAAAAGTTTATATTACAAAAATTAATCTCAAATATCAATTAATGGGTAAAAGGTGTATTTTGCATTTAAATTAAATAAAATCCATACATACATACATAGAATCGAAATGAAAACAACTGTTCCTGATGGCCGTGTAATCAATGCTCAATTAAAAAACTGTCAATTCGATTGATCTCACTCAATGATTCAAAATTATTCTGTCAATCTAGTCAGTCAGTATATTATATAAACATTTACGTCGCAAAGTGTAATTTTTTTTATTCATGTTGTCTGATTTGTTTTGAAAAAAGAATTAGGTACTGGATGATTTGATTGTTTTGTGTATTATTAACAATGTCGCAACCAAGATCTAATCTTTCTGGACGATGCTGTAATGCAATTAGACTATGGAATATTGCGAATCAATCAACGATGAAGAACGACAAATTGCACAAGAAGAACGCCGCGTTGGTAGGCCGTACTTCGTGCTTTAAACACAAGAGCAGAGAGAGGCAGCCTGTGGAACGGCTAGGTTAGAAACGAGAAATCGTAGGCAAATACTTTACTGTTCACGTTGTCAACGTAGAAAATTCATGTTTTTCTCATGGTCAGTTATATGTGGCATGTTCACGTCCCGGCAAATCATTCCCTTTATTTATTCTGCGCTTTATAATAACACAAAAAATGTCGTTAATCACAAGGCACTTCAATTGAGAGAATTAACCTGAGTGCATCCCATGCTGCACTTTCAAGAGAATATACTGGGTGTGTCATTTGAAAAATATGTTTCCATCTATATTAATATGTCCCTCAAAGTACAAAAGTTATGAACTGCCACATAAAACCATTAATTAAGCACCAATCATTCAAAATTCTTAGACAATGTCATTTGAAAATCAACAGATATCATACATACCTGGTTATTAGCTAGATATTTGGTGACATCTGGATTCCTGTAAGCCACATAAAATTGATGCAAGGGCAGTTTTGTAAGACCGAAAAGAATAATTTTCGTCTCGAATTTTTCCCAAAACTCGATCACCATAACATTTTCACGTAATTGCTCAAGCAGATTGTCTTGGTACACTAAAGGTATTCGCTATAAATATTAAGATTATGCATTGAAATTTTTCTTATGAAAACATCATACCTGGCAAAAATTGAATATCGGGTTAGACGAGTTATTTATCAATCTACTTTGGCAGCAATCCTCCTGCCCAAAAAGTCTGCATGTAATGAAAGAATTGATATTTGCCTTGAAATATTGTGCTTCAGGTATATATAGAAATCCAATCAATATTTGTTTCTAAAAACTTACATATTTTAGAGATTATAATAAACTTGAAACAATTATACTAAAAAGAGCATGAAAATCAATAAAGTTTATTAATTGAATAAAATACAATTTTCAAATTGTCACATTAAAATTCAAAAATTTGTAAAGATTATATGATTACATCTTCATTTACCTCATGAGTTCTTACAGTTTCTGAATTTGAATACAACAATTTTGTTTCTCCAATCCACAGTCCCCATATTTTCTTGAATTCCCTTCTTCTTTCCTAAATTTCTGATGCTCAATTATTTTTTTCTGCTCTTCTTTTGGTGAATTTTGATTTATGTCTGAAGTGGAATTTTTTTTATATGATTTTCTTGTTAATACTGGACTCTGCAAAGCTTCAGAAAGTTTTTGATTTGCCTGATCATCTTGGTTCCCAAGATTTGTTGTATTTTCAAGTTTTTCTTCAAAAGAAGCTGTCAAACAAAAAAAAAAGGTAAAAATAATTACAGTATCCTGGCAGACCAGAGGAGTAAATAAAAAGAAGAAAACATTAAAAAATATGAATAATTATTTTTCTCAACACAATTTTCAAATACCTATAAATTCCCTTCCAAAGTAAATTCGATCACATCCCATTTGTAAAGTAACCCTTAGCTTGCCAAGTACAATAGGAACATTATCATTAAAATTAATAGGTAGTTCCTCTATACAAGTTAAGGAAGGAGAAGATTCAAATCTTGAAAAATTGAATATAGCAGATCCTAGAGGTGCTACATTTTTCTGTTTCATAGTTCGACAACTAATCTGGAATTTCATCTCAATTCCTTCTAAATTTATTTGATCCACATTTTTTATATTGTGCATGGACGTTTGCTTGAAAGGAATGGCTAAAACAAATTATCTCCGTTTTCAAAATTAAAAGAAATAAAAGATGGTGTCTCAGCATAGAGACACCTGTATCTATTTCAGTGCCTACCTTCAGTAGACAGCCTTCTTGCGCATATTCTCACAAAACTATTATTTTTAGAACTGCTTAGAGATTTTTTCACAAGTTTTGCATGGGTAGGTACAGACAAAATAAACGGCAATTCATATTCAATGAAAAAAGTTTGACTTCCACATACAGGTATCTTCTTATCACTACTTAAATTCAAATTCACTTTCTTATTGCCTCGTTCATTCAAAACTAAATCATGAACTATTATTCGCATACAGTCGACATATTTCAAATGTTTATTTGGTTCTACTTGAAACTGAACTTTAGGAACATCTTCCTGGTTTCTGCTTTTATCATCAGCTAGCCTTTGTTTGGATCTCTTTAAATCACAGTTAAGATCTTCCTTATTATATTTCAAACATGTCCCACAACAACACTCTTGTGTTGAGTTAAATACCTGATTTGTTGTTTTACATAAATCCTCTGCCGACATGGATTTTAAAGCTTCTAAAGTATCGATTTCATCAAATCGATTCATAGAATCACCTTTCAAAAAAGCATTTAATTTATCTCTTTCGATATCTGAGAGACCTAAGTTAGAAATACTATATTGTGAAGGAATTCTTTTTCGCAATCTAGATTTAACCAGACTTCTTGCTGTGGCAGTATTAATTACATCTGTATTAAATGGATCATGATCAAGGATTGATTGTACCATCGCATTTCTCAGTCTTTGGCCTTGTTCAAGTATTCTTTCAATTAAACTGTCTTTGGAGGATGCTTCCCCTGAACAACTTGTACTTGTCAAAGACATAATTCAATAATGTGAAAAATTCTATTAATATAATGGTTCTGTATGTGAAATTCTAATAATTTACGTTCCTTGTTTTCAAATTTGCACATTGTAAACTGCCAGTTTTTGGGCTGTTGTCAAAATTTGTAAATATCACCAACAACACCGAATAAATTCCCTAAGGTAACAAAAAAATTCTCTAATATTCAGCAAGAACAAGCAAGACAAGTTACTATATACGGAAATTTGAGATAAGATTGTCTAATAATATAATAACTTACTTCAATTTCTTGGAATTGAGATTTTCCTGAATTGATGACTACATGTATATATTGATTAATCTTCTATTTTATGTAAAACTTTTACAATTATTAACTTCTAGTGTCTGTAAACACACCTACACCACAGAGTCACCTACAGCACAGAACATACCAATTGGGAAATGTCCCTCACAAATAAACCATCCTCCAGCAGCATCTCTTCGAATAATTGGGGTTCATTTAATAGTAGTGTTTATTTGTTTATTGATTTTGTTATGATGTTTATTTGATTAAATATCGTTAAATGTAAGGATGTAAGAATTTATTCTGAATTCATATTTGGCTGGCTGAATAAATCTTTCAACACATATGCTCTTTCATTTACTATCTATTTATTCTGTGGCAGTTTAGTTTACTGAAGCTTCCGGTATCTCTGTGATCCATTGTTTTGTTTGGGTCCTGAAATTATATCTAGATTTCTTAGAAATAAATTAATAAAACTGTGAAACTTTCTAAATTTACCAATGGCATCTCTTTTATGAAGAAGGAAAGTGTAAAATTTAATAGTTCTGAAACAGGTAAGTGAATATTTAATTCAGAATATGTCTTTTGTTGAGAAAAGTCGTTGAAACATTGTGGCATCACCATTGTTGTGAGCGAAACTATCGATTGATATTAAATACAAATTTTTCATTTTTCTCATAAATGTCTAACTAGTTCAATTTATATTTAAACTTCTTTTGTCCAAGAATGAGAGGTATTTCTTTTGTAAAAAAATAATAAGGTGTGGTTGTTTCCTGTAACCATTCATAGATGAATCTAGGCATTGTGTTCTTATAAATACGGTTCACAAGGTAATTTATTATAATTGCATTCATTGGATGTATCTGTTGATTCAATTAAAACTCCCTGAGCCTCAGTATATAAGACAAATTAAATTTATGGTTGTGACTCAAACCTGCATATTTTCATAGATATTTCACATCTTTGTTTTATTCATAAAGAATTTTCACTTTCATCATATTTAGAATATGTCTGAAAATACTGAAGCACCAAAGGAGATTAAGAGTGAAGATAAGAAGAAAATTGAAGCTGAAGAAATGGAACAAATTTTGAATGCTGAGAATAAAGCTCAGGATAAAAAAGAAGACAGTCTGAATTCTGAAGAAAGAAAACCTAAGACTGATGCAAAAGAAGGTATGGAAGTCAAACCAAAAAAGATACCCATTGGAGGAATTCAAATGCCTGGATTCTTTACGAGGAGCAAGTCAAAAGAAAAGTGCAAGGTAAATATTCATTTCACTTATCAGCAAAACAAAAAATTTTTATATCTCATTCTAGGATGAAAATGATCAGAATGAACAAGAAGGTATAGATCTCATAGAACAAACGGATAAATCAAAAGATGGTCAAAGAGAAGGTACGTTGCCGAGAATGATCAAATTACCAAATCCATTTAGAAAGTCTAAATTGGTAAATGAAGAAGAAGGAGGTAAATATACATTGTTTCCATATAGTATGTCATCTTAATGTTTTTACATTATGCAGTAGATGAAAAGGCTGGTGCTGCAGAAAGAAAATCCATCTTGGACACAATTCGACTTCCATTGGTGTCAGTATTTCCACGATTGAAAAAAGAATCTGACAAAAATCTGGAAAATCAAGGACAAGCAGGACTTGCATCGATGGAAACTTTGGATGAGAAAAGTACAGATGATAAGTCTGGTGAAGAATTGAAAAGTATTCCATTGGAGAATAAAGATGTAGAGAAGCAGGTGGAAGAAGAAAGCTTCAACTGGAGGCAGTTTGTTAAAACTTACAGATATGCTATAAGTGAGTAAAATAATTTTTCAAACATATATTAACATTAATTTGGGTAATAATTTGATATAGTGTCGATAGTCAAAATTCACTGAAAAAGTGTTTACTTACTAATCTTGCCCCGTCCAGCTATCTTTTAGGTAAAAACAAAAACCAAAATTTCCTTGAAAGTCCTCTCGTCCAAATCATTCAAACTCTATAATTGCTTCATTAAAATGCCTTGTTACTATTACAATGGATAATATATACACACATGTACCATTAGTCAGTAATTCTACGCTCAAATATACATTAATTTCTCATTAAAATGCTTTTTAATTCCAATGTTTATTTACTAGACAGTTAACCCGCCATATTTGCAATAATTTCATGTTACATGTTATACGACATACGGCTCAAAACCATGCAAGAAAGAGATAGAATCTATCTCTCTAACCTAACTAACCTAATTTTACCTAATACCTAACCTACTAACCTATTCATTTCAAAATTATAAATTTAAATTAGGTTTGTGATTCGGTTAGGTTAGTTAGTTTTGGTTTGAAGAGATTTCCATTTGAATATTCCTTTCTGTTATGACGGGAGATAGCGAGTATGTCTCTATTGGCGGGTTCATGTCACATAGGTCTTGGACCTACGTGTGAAATTGTTGCCTAATATTGAGAATTGAGGGGCAATCATATCTGGAAAGTAAATATGGCGGGTTAACTGTCAAGAAAATAAACATTCGAATGGAAAAGCATTTTAATAAGAAATTAATGTATATTTGAGCGTAGAATTACTAATTAATGGTACATGTGTGTATATATTATCCATTGTAATAGTAACAAGGCATTTTAATGAAGCAATATTTGGAGTTTAAATGATATAGACAAGAGAACTTTCAAGAAAATTTTAGTTTTTGTTTTTTCCTAAACGATAGCCGGGAAGGCAAAATGACTTCAAATTTGGATTCTGGGGCCCAAAATTAAGTAAGTAAATACTTTTTCAGTGAATTTTGACTATCGACACTATATCAAATAATTACCTTGATTTGTAAGTTCAGAATATTTTCAAGGTTGATTGAATATTGCATATAAAATTCTTAGAAATCAGTTTAACCAGTTTAAATAATCTTTTTTTTATAGGTGGAATACTGATATTTTTGTTAGTTTTAATCATCATCACTATAACTTTCTCTATCGAAAAAGAAGTTATTTGTGAGGCACCAGTCAAAGATGGAAAATATGTTGAAACTGTGACAAGTTGTGGAAAAGTGGAAGGGTAAGAATTATTTTTATTTAAAGCTGTCTGACGTAACTGGCATTCTGTCCAAATTTCAATGAATTTTAAGGTTTTACCAAAGTCAGTTTTTTTTTTAAGAGTTATTAATTCCTTGTAGGGAAGAAAACAAAAAAAAGAAACAAAATATATCATATTATTTTTTGATTTTTTCTCGATTTCCCTCTCTTTTTGCTGAAGACATACAATATAACAACTGACAACAATAAAAAAGAATTGATCAAATATCTTTCTCCTATTGTTCGAATTTTTTGATTCCTTTTGTCATTGTTCCAAATTTTTTCTCTTGAAAACTTTTCCTGTTATAACACTCAAAATTAAAAAGGTATTGAGGCATGGCACTGAATTCATATGAAAACAAAAGATGTGATTCTAGCGAAAAAACACAAAGTTCTTCTAACATCAGCATGCCCTAGCCAAGATTCATTAAAGGATGAGTCGAGTTGCACTTCGTTGAAAAGGTTTCTGCTTCTCTTTTCAAATACGTTATTCGGAAATGTTCTGCTCAATTAATTTGAAAATAATTAAATGGTAGATAGTTTTGCTTGTTTCCCAAATTCTGAATAGAAAAAAGACTTTGTCAAACTTACATTCTTTTTTTGACAAGACAACACAGGACAGCCATAAAAATTCAATTACTAAATAGTCATAAAAACTACTCAAAATGCCCTCCGTCTACCTCCATACAATGATAGAACCATTTTCCGAATTCTCTTCTAATATTCGCAAAAATATCAGGTTGCGAAATTCAGCATTAGAAGGGTCGAAACTATGTCGTCTTAATGTCAAAATGGCAATCATAACAAATAAATGGACAGAACTTCAAAATCAGTGACAAGTATATTAAATTTTTGATCAGTAAATTTTTATCCATGGGTTTGGTGGTTAGCGGAAAACATGAAGTTACATGTCGAGTATGAAAGTAATTCCAGTGGCAGCAGTAGGTCACTTGCAGATGGAAAACACTCCTACAAAAGATTATCTTGTGTGATTGCAGTGTTAGCTACAATTGTCCACACGATGGTGCAACAGCACAAATTCAATCTTAAGTGAAATTAGTTCATTAAATGAACATAGCTCCTGATCTTCGCTTGTAATTTTGTCAAAATTCACAAATTTCGAAAATACTATCTTCATGTACAATGGTGAATTAAATAGATATAATTGTCAGTAATAATATACATAAAATTCTCAGAGAGACACGTTTATATACGCCTCAGAATTAAAACGTTTGGGTAGGGATTCACGGAATCAACGAATCGGATTCTCGAAGGTAATCTTAACGGCAATACTTATTTTCAATAGTTGGATGAATTCAAAGAATTTCCTCCACCTCTGTTTAAAGTATAAGCATAGCTTATTGAATGATACTCATTTGCTAATGAAAATTGACCTGTATTTTTGGTATCCGACCAGAATATTTCTGCCTTTCATGTAGTTTTCAAGTTGTTCTCGTTTTTACTATGACCAAATTCAAAATGTTATGCACAGTTATCTGAAAGTTGAGCAAACTTTCCAAAAATATCTCCCTAGGTCTATCTTCGTTATTCAAAAAATTCAGGGGTTACTTTGCGTTTTGTACAGCAATTGATGCTTTTACAATATTTCAACCCCGAATAAAAATATAGATAGATCCTTTTGGTCATTTCCTATATTCAAGTTGGGAAATTATGTGTTAGTATCTTGCTATAGCACAAATATGAAATCAATCAACTTAGCCTCCGAGAATCTTAGTGCTTAGACATTAGATTGATCACTGTTCTTTTCAGACAATAACTTTTCTGTGACTCCCTATTTCAAGAGTAGTTTTTTGCATGAGTTACTCTTGAACGAAATCTAGTAGGTAGGGATTAGGAATATCCTATATCGGGCATAAGATGTTTCCTTCTCAGACATTCCCATACCAGTCTCCAGCTAACCCGGCAGAACCCCCTACCTATTATGGTAGCTTGACCATATCTAATCAAGTTAAAAATAAAATATTAATCGAAATATTTCTTTTATTTCAGATTAGTTGAAGATAGTGCAGTAGCTTTTCGTGGTATACCCTATGCCAGGCCTCCCATTGACGAACTCAGATTTAAATATGCCAAACCTCTGAACGACATTAAATATTGCTGGAATGGTACTTTCTACGCACACAACGCAACTGACAATTGCCTTCAAATCCACAGCAACGGTAGCATCAGTGGCGTAGAAGATTGTTTAACACTTGACGTCGTAACGCCCTACGTTCGCTACGACAATCCTCTACCAGTAATAGTATTAATCGGTGCGGAAAGTTTGATTGGAGACTCGCCGAGTAAAATGAGACCATCGGCTAGATACGCCAGATCAAAAGACGTAGTATTCGTTCGTCCAAATTTCAGATTGGGAGTATTTGGGTTTCTTGCTTTAGACATTTTGAGCCAAGATGAATATCCCCATCATTCTGGAAATTATGGATTATCAGACATATTGGCTGCTTTAATGTGGGTGCAATTAAACATTGAATATTTTGGAGGTGATCCTAAGTCAGTGACGTTATTCGGACACCGCGCAGGCGCAACTTTAGTAACCGCACTCTCGACAATCAAAAATCCTCAGAAATATTTTACGCGCGCCTGGGCTACGTCTGGTAGTTCAATTTACCCGAAAAAATCACGAAGCGAATCTGAGGCTGAAAACAGAAAGTTCTTGGAAATAATTCAGTGCAAAGATGTTGAGTGCTTAAGAAACATTGATGCCGTTAAGTTACTTAACGCAGTTGAAGATACTTGGAGGAAACCTCAGCCTGATTTACCTCATCCCGAAGAAGATCCCAACAAGTTTCATGAATGGTTGGTTTTGGACGGAAATATCTTGCGTGAACACCCTGCTACAGTTTGGGCCAATGAGGATTTAAAGGTTCAGTTAATTTTGGGTTCGACGGCGCACGCTGCCCACTCCAGTAAACTGCTTTTGAGGCACAAAGAATGGACAGAGCCGCTGGTTAAAGAACATATCAATATGTCCATGCTGTCAACGAAAAACATGACCGATGAAGTCTTTAAGATGTATCCGATGAATTACAAAGGTTTGAGCACTATGATTTCAGATATCCGTATTGTGTGTCCGCTATTTGCTATCTCAAGCCAGATGCGTAGAGTTCCTCTTTATGTCGTTACCCAGACACGTGGCGAACAAAATCTTGCAGACATCGAATCCGACGTGGATGCTATTTTAGGTAAGTTAAGTTTTGAAAATTATGATGATGCAACAAAAATGTTCAAATCTCAAAGTTTTCACTGAATCAAAAAACTTTGAAATGTCAACCCTTTTAGATTTTCTTTGGCATATAAATTTCAAACTTCAGATAAATGAATATCTCCCAAACCTTAATTATCAAAATAAAGTGTGGGTTAGCATCTTTACCATAACTTCTCTGGACACTTTTCTTTGTCTTTGCCTAAATGACTTCAGTCCTGAGCCTGTCTTTTCTCATCGGGTGTGTATTCATAGGACCCATGAAAGTTTCACCAACAATATGATAAATTTTAGGATGTTCCTTGGAATGTTCTTTAGGGTTTTCCTTTTCTACCTCTACTAAAATGAGACATACTCTTCTGCAAAAAATATATTTAGGTCTAGTTAATCGAGTAGTGTGTTAAGGGAACCAGAAGAGGTACTGAACATATTTCCCCGTAATACACAGGCATGTCAATCTCTGCATACTATCCAACTAAGTTTTTGATGCATTGCGACACTTAGTATGATGAACAGATGTGGGAACTTCTCAAAATTACTAACAGAAATTATGGTTGTATGCAAAAGAACAAATTCTAAAAAAGATATCGTTTTTCCTCATTTGATTTCTTATGTCCTTCATAACTCAAAAATTTCTGAAAAAGAAAAATAAAATCTGGTATTTTATTTTGGTCGGTGCATTACTATTCGAAATGTATTGGAAAACTTGTCGAAAATTGACTTTTTTATTTCGCTGTATTTCTTGCAAATCAACTTTTCCTTCTCACTGTAGCCCAGGGCAAAAACTGTCACATCTCAACAAATCATCGTAGAGGATCAAATTTTGACTAATTTCTTTTCTAAAGAAATGTACTATCACGGCAAGAAAAAATTATGACAATTTCATTAATTGTAGACTTGAGAATTTTTTCAAGTAATTTCCGCCGGAAATAGTGTAGTTAATCGTGCTGTCCATGGACGATTGCCATCGGAGTATTTTGCTGGTGGGTATTCCTGTGGTATAGTCTGTTCACGTTAAGTTTAAAGTGACGTCATCAACCAGTTTTCTCGGATGTTGCCAATGTTTCCCAAAATATCAGTGCAACTGTAACGTATGAAATAAAATTCATAGTTTCTTTATTTTTGATTTTCGAGCAAAACGCTCAGACAGGTCGATTTTTATATTCAACTCGAAATTATTTGGAAGAAAAACAAATTTTTCTTTTGTAATCCGCAAAATATGACGTCATCGACCATTTTTTAAAATTACAACTCATATTTTTTCATCATTATTCTACAGAGATTATTTTTCAGGGTATCTGAGATGCCTATTTTCTGTAATACAGGCTGTTCCATTCAAGAGGTGGCGATTTGAATTTTTCTCAGAATAAATTCAATTGTCACTTCGACTTTTTCTTGAGAAAACTTTGTCTGATGTCAATTTGAGGCATATGAAATTAATTCGCGACCCACCTTTCCCGAAAATAAATTTTTCATTAATCAGTCATATCAATACCTCTTGAATGGAGCATAGATATATCAAAAACTACGCATCTCAGACCCCTAGTGTAGGGTATCAAAACATTCAGAAAAATAATCTATGTACCTTTCAAAGAACGTAAGAAAAAAAAAATTTTTCGGCCAAAAAATTTCGAGTTGAAAATAAAAATCGACCTGATGATCATGATGGATCTTCAGAATACTAGTACTTACCTGTAAATGCAACACATGAGGCATAATTCAATTCAATTGTGTTCACCTTTCTTTAATATAAACCAGGAAAAAGAAGAAATTTTCATTATGCACTTTGTTCAATAAAGGTTTTGAGCACGGGCCATCTCATTGAATTTGAAATACAATGGAAATGAATAGGGTTTTAGAGAAAATCAGATTTTTGAATAAGTCCAAAATTTAAATCAAAACGTTACTTTTTACTGATAAAAAATTATTTTTACTGGGCCATGAAATAATGATTATTTTCGAATTATTTCAAGCTTTCAACAGAAAATAGAATTTAGTCTACTTGGCACTTGCAGATTCAAATAAGGAGCACAGGTGAAACTATCTAATAACAGAAATCAACAAAATCATTTATGTAATGATAATTTTACAAAGGTTGGACAATTAAAATTAATTGAAAAATAAATACTCCATTTTATTCTGAAAGTTCGTAATGTTTCACTGTCACTGTCATTCTCGTCCATATTTATTATTAAGGGGGGAACATCTTCAAGATCAAAATGAAGTTCGCGTTCGCACCAATATTGAATTTCTTTTTCCGTATACTCAATAGTTTTACTCCATACCTCTGGTAATTTTCTGAAGAGCTTCTTTCCATACAGAAAGAGATTGTTCAGCGGAACTCCCTTCCTTCCCTACATGGTCCCGATAAAGGTTTTTGGTTATACCCCAAATTATTTTCAATTGTGTTGAAAATGCAGTGGTAGGAAGGAAGACGTAGTACTTCGTGTCCATATTCTTCAGCTAGATTATTAATCTCATATATTGGTTTTGGCTCATTCCTGTGAAGCATATTCAAATGTCAACTCTCCTCTTCCGTCCAGTTTTTTTAGTTTCCTGACGTTTCGGAGTCGAGTTCCCATCCTCTTCTGTACATGGCCTATGCATTCACTTTTGATAACTGTCAGTTCATCATCGTAGGGATTCAAATTAAGGATTGCTGTGAACGTTTTCGAATCTCCATCACCGATGTGATTGCCGTATTTTACACCATACAGTTCCTCCGATCTCAAGAACATTTTTACAGATTCTACTTTATTACCTTCATGTATTTTCATGCAATTCTTCGCCATGATCGTCTTTCCATAAATATTCTGCTGAAGTTTTCGGTTTGTCTTTCCACTATATACATAATTGGCAGTAAAAGCTTCGTACAAGCAGATCGATGACTTTTCCGGAGTAATATCCAATAAGCATTGTAATACCAAAAAGTGATTTGAATCCCCGTTTTTTCCACGTTCCACATGCTTTCAAATTCAGAATTGGTCCCTCGTGTTTCTCGTTCTCCTTTTTTTTCTTCTTCAACAGCTTTCTTACAGCAGAATTCATACAGTTTTCTCGCAGAAGCGGGGATATGAGATTGCAAATCCCGTTGTAAGATGAAAAACACAATCCTACGATTTATCTTAAATCCAGTGTTGAGTAAAGGACCTGAATTGATTTGTTTCGATCCAAAGTGGCAATTGACAAGCTTGGACCCAAGGCCACGTTTTCCAGCTTCTATAAAATTCACTTTTTGTTTACATTGTCGACAAAACAGAATTTCCGACAAAGCAGTGAGTACTGAAAATTTCGATGAGTCTAGAACAGTGTAACGGATTCGCAATTATATTTTCGTTCGTAGCACTTGAAAATTTTTTTGCGCTCGCACTTCCATCTTCTTAAGTGACACTCGACTCATTTCTGATGTGTTGATTACCATGGAACGATCTCTTACGTGGTCTACCACGTCGTTCGATACACTCACGGGAACCTTTCGGATACGCTGACATTTTGACAATACTCGGTAGGAAAGCCGGAGCTGAACTGGCCAAACTCGACGCTTTGTCAAAATATCGTAAACGATCGAGAAAGGTCTACCCCAAGCCAAACAACAGTTGCCGAAATACCCCTCTCTATTATTCCTCAGTACAGCGGTATTGAGGCAGGTAACCGAAAAAGGGCCCCTGAGCGACCGCTCCGTTCTAACTACCGCGCGCTCCGCTCCGACGGACAGTCACTTAAGTCCTCATAGCACTGGCAATAATGCGAATTTTGCTTTCAAATTTTGACCGCACGTTCTTGAATCGATTTTTTGATCGGTCTAAACTGGTTTTCCCCCTTAAGGAAACTGAGAAATCGAGGGGTCAACTGGATAGTCAGGGTTAAATTGTGATTTCACAGTTTACCCCAAAATTCTTCAATGGTGTTAAAATGGGAGATATAATTTATGCTCTAGTGCGTTGCTTAATACAGACTATTGAAGCATCTTTACATCTGTACGAAGGCCACAATTTTGAAGAAAATTTTAACCAAATGAGAAAGGAAATAAATGTGAACCGTTTAAATAGGTGAAGGAGAAAAGAAAACTTGAAAATATATAATGAAAAGGACTTATGTTATTACAAACTTCAGAAAGTATTACAAAGTATCCCTTTTTGGTTACTACAATACTTCTTATCATCCTGTCTATCAGAGATTGTAAATCGTTACCACATCTTTATTTCATCCTTGACAATACAAAGTTCATATGTGGAACTACCAAACTTCCCTGAGATTACTCAACCAGGATTTTTTCTTCTTCCTTTACTTCACATCTTGCGTTCTATAATCAAACTTAACAGCTGATACTTTTCACCACAAACATCATGGTCCAGATATCCAATTATTCGCTTTTTCATAAACTCAAGATCAGCGTACTTCTGCAATATTATATTATTCTCAGAACCTCTACCGTTGTTGCTCAGATGACACATTTTAATTTTTTGGTTGTATCTCTTTGTATATATGTTTCATATTACTAATTATTGCTATTATTTTTTTGAAGTTATTGTTTCTTGAATTATTGTCTTTCTGCAATAATAAGATTGAATTACAATTTTGCTGAAATAGTAGCATGTATATTAAATTTCATCTTTCCCTTATTAATATTGTTGATCAGAGAAATCGGAAGACATTATCAGGGAGAAGTTAAAGACTCTTTTTGGACATCAGTAGACCCCTGACTAAAAGTGATCAAAAAATTCAAATGAAAGCAGGAAACCTCTGTTTTTTCCTTTCGAAGATGAATTTTTTCCCCAATTATCTTTTTTTTACTTTGATATACTTTATTTCCTAATGAGTGTATAACAGTATATCCTTGGAAATTTCAAGGAGATTGACAAAGAAACAAAAACAATTCTTAATTCCCCATATACCCAACAAACCATAGGATAAAGTACAAAATTATTTCATTGCAGCAGAGCTGTTCAAGAAGTTATATTAAATTGTGCTGTTGTGCCCAAAAATTTCTACAGCCTTTCAATAAATATCTTATAACTTTGAATTTACTTTATTTCAACAGGTAATTCATTATATGCAAACAAACATCTTTCGATCGGGTCATTATAACCAATTACAGTCCGCACATGGTCCAAATGAAAATATTCTTGAATCTTGTATTATATGCATAAATGTCACATCGTCTATTCATCTTTGTGTTGGTTTTATGCATTTTTGCAGATGCTTGGTAAATCTGTTCACATTGTTCCAGTTTTTGTAAGGATCTCGATGGCCGGAGCTGTAATCTATCATACACTTCAATTGTAGGAGTGTCATAATCCAATTGAAATAGAACAGTAACAAACTTATTTTGTAGCCTTTCATTTTTCAAATAACGAATTAGCGCAGTTACCCCATACTTTTATTAGGTATCTCATGTTTGAAACAAAATATGCATTATAAATTTTGTATTTAGAGTCATCGTCCAAATGCTTTCAATATCTGAACATTGTTCCAATCATAGGTCTGATTTTTTTCCCGAAGATATTTGCAGTGATTTTGCCAGCTCAGTTTATCGTCTATAATTAGACCTAGATATTTTGAAGTTGAAACTCTATCTATGATACAATCACAAATTTTCAGCTCAATATTTTCTTCTCTTTTATTTTTTTGTTTGAATAATATACAGGGTTCTTCAACGAAAACTAAACAGAGGCTATATCTACCAAGATATTAATTTCTGATCAAAACGCAAAAATAGGTCAATTTTTGTTTCAAGGGGGACGTCTTTTGGGGTACAAAACTTGCCTGAAATATCAACCCCCTAAAGCGGGAGTTGCAATCCTTGAATATTTTGAATAGGGAAGATGGGTCGAGTGATGACTCAAAAGAAAGGTGGTATCTTTGTCTACATTGCCTTGAACGAATTTCCATTTTTAATTGAAAACTGTAAAAGATACAGGGTGAGCAACTGAAAGATAGGGGAGACTATTTCCCTGGGACTATTCAAGTTTCAGTGAGGTAAAATGGAACAGATCCATGCTGATCAATGGCAGTCATAATCAAGTACCATCCTCATCTCGAATTTCAACCCCTAGAGCAGGGGTGACCGCCCTTGAAAATTTGGACGAGGGTAGATGTGTCGAGTGATACCTCAAAAGAAAGGTATTATCTTTGTCTGCATTTCAGGGCCGCTTATGTCACATTCTGCTGTGTATTCTGTCATAAGTAGAATAATTCTGAAAACTGAATTTGTAGTTGCATTTTTTCTATAATGAATTTATACCAAACCCTGAGTGCGCCAATCCTAGCATTTGGCAGATTTTTTCATTACGTTTACTCATTGACATAGGCGCAAAGATCCAAAGAAAACTTTCTGCCATCTTGACTTATAATGCGATTTTTCTACTATTACAGGAAGATACGAACCGAAAACTCCAGAACAACGTAGGTACGTTTCTGCCATGCAAGGTCTTTTCTATCACTTTGTATGGCACGGTAAGATCGAGCAACAAAACATGGGCCACGAAGTTCTAATTGTCGGTCAAGATGTCCTACCTAATTCTACCTATTCGCAGTGTGCTTATTGGATCAACAAAAATATTGTACTGACGCACGCAGCTTTAGATTAATTTATTTACCTAGACCATTATTTTTAATTTGTACAGTGTTTTATGTATTTTGTTGTACATCATGGCCTAAATGTATCAACGAAAATTGTTTCTATCTACAAAGTGATTTTCTGTTTTCGAAGTTTTCGATTCTGTAATCGAATGAATCGAAATCAAATCGCTTTGTATACTAAGTAAGATTTCTTTTTGTTTCAATAATTTATTAACTGAGATTTCGACATAATTCACAATTAATTTATTCTATTAAAGTTAAATATTTTAATAGGTATAAAAATTCTCACTTATTTTTAGATTGTAAATTCTAAGACTGTATTCATTTGAGATTATTTTTTCAATGTGTATCAGATTTGATCTCCTTTTATTTTTTACACTTTTATTTTTATACAAATATTCAATGTATTTTTAATAGCTTTTTTGAATGTTTAATGCCAAAAAGATGATAGTCTGCAGTGATCTTATCTCTTGAATATACACGTTAGAGAAGTAAGGACAACTGCCACAGGCAATGGTGGTAGTTGTAAATTTTCATATTCATACTCATTTATTCCGCATGTATCTCAATTTGATGAAAGAATGCAGTACAGCTGCAATCAGTTTTTTATATATTTTACGTCAAAGTATTAGGTTCTTAATTTTTGTGGTATACAAATACATGCATATCATTTTTCTCATTTATTTAATTTCCTAGGTTTTGTTTGAATAAGTTGAAGTTCTATATCATAATTTAAGAATAACAAAAAACCTTAAGTTTTTTAATATTTTTATTGAAGAAAATACTAAAAATTCATTGGAGTGCTGAAGTTGATGTATAAAAGTAAACAAATACAAATAGAAATTCGACTTATTTGAATGAAACTAAATATTTTCATTCTCAATTTATTAGGAATGAAAACTAGTTTGTATCATACTGTTGAAAGTAAAACTGGTCCAAAAAGTCCATCCTCGTTTTTGAATGAACAGGGTATTCAGATATTTTAAAATATCCAATAATTGAACCAATTTGCAAATTAGGATTAAACTAAAATTGAAAAATTTCTATGATATATTTTTTTTTGTGGACCAGAATTGGAAGACACAGTTTGTATTAAATTTTTCATACAGTTGTAAGTATTTTGTAAGTTTAGATTTAAGAAATTTATTGAAAATGTGATTTTGGAATCTTTGCTCATTTCGATTTGATAATGTATGTAATTTTCAACTGATTCGTGTACTGTATATTTTTATTAAATTTTAACTGTATGAGTGTTTTAATTATTTCATAGAAAATTGTATAATTTATTAAAAAGGCATTTAAGTGACTAGATGAGCAGTCTGCCCTACAAAGTTTCATACCTTGGCTTTCTTAACCACGGCGTTTATGTTAGAATGGGTTGAAATCATTCAGGTCACCTTCAATTAGGTGAAGGTGACATTTTTCATCAGAAATAAAGGAAAAAACCGTTTAGTATGAGTAAGAGTTTGAACTTACACACTTACGAGAGAAATTGATAAATATTATGTGTCATCTCTCTAATTCGATATCTCAAAAATTTCTGTTATACTGTCAATAAATAGCACTGCACGTCTGTTTAAATAATCAAATATCTGCTGACGCAGAAATGCGCATTTCAATTGCATTGTTTTTTAAATGTTCTTTATCGCAAGATCCGTTGATAGTATTCAGTGTTTCATCAAGTTTTATGATCGCTTTTTCTGATTTTTATACAACACAGCTCTTTTCGTCTGATTCTAAAGGCGCAACGACGATATGAAGGTGATATCACAATACTCCAAGGATTATGAATTTTATCTGTAGGTGAGAAAAATTAAAACAAAAACGACCTTTCCGAGCATTTTCCATTATACTTGAAGACTAGTTAATTATTAGGTTTGTAGAGGAGGCTAAATATCTAGCTATAACCTAGATAGTTATTTTAACTGGAACTTCCACCTAGAAATAGTGATACACAAGGCCAAAAATTCGCATGTCACACAACCTGTGAAAAGAGGTGAAGCACTAGCTACATATGTTATGAGTATGACTTATGACTATATTGCTTAGTGGAAGTGCAGCCTTAAAAAGGAATTCCAAGTGAAACTCTAATTTTCAGATAACTGCCTATCTGGTGATTAGAGGAATGGCAAGATTCCATAACTTGGACCAAAACGAGCCTGGCCCTCTAAAGACTGAAATTGAAACTAATGAGATTCTGGTATGAGTATCTGACACATCAACATCAACATGGAGCTGCCCTTCCACAGCAAACCAGGTCCGATTACTTGACTTGTTGGTTTATCGATGGTGTGGGAGACAATGTATGCGGTCATAGGGCTGACAAAGGGTATTCCATGGTTAGCAGAGCTGATCTAAAAGTCTTAATATTCGACAGCTACCTCGGCGTTCGTTGGCCCTAAGCTCATGTTCGGCATCTCTTTACAGACGTCAATGTTAGAGAAGTGTCGATGGATGGATCTAAAGACTTAGACACTCTCAGTTCGCCATCTGTGAACCTTTCACAGAGAGAGTCATAGCCTGATAACTTCATGTTATTCTTGAAAGATGACGTATCAGTAGAACTCATTATGTGCAAATGTCTAGCCATGGACAAGGTCAGCCTTGAGGAATTTTGATCCCACAAACATCCACACAGCTACTATCCTTCATAAGAGGAATGAAGCTTGTTGATGAAATTTATAGCATTGCGACACAATAGGCTAGGTTATAGTGGCGGTGCTGCTATTCATCCGTATTTCAACCACAAACCATCTGAAAAATTGTTGTGGGCGTTTCGTCATTTAATTTTAACCAAAAAGTTAATATAAACATAAGTCTAGAAATGCTTTCACCTATTATGCAGGGAGCCAAACTTTGAAAATGTGGTTTTGTAATAAATATTTAACTTTTCGAAAATTGGACACTGGAATTGAAGGTCATGAGAGTCATAAGTGGCATATGGGAAGACATATCACCAGTATTTTTGCTAAAGAAATTGGCATCATTAACAATTGTTATATCTCTTCAGATTGAATAATTGGAAATACAAGTATTCTTCGTATCTAGCTTCAATTTCAAGATAAAATAAGAAACACGACCTGACCATGAGACAACATAATAAAAATTTAAACTAGAATAAGTTTTTCTTTATTAATTTTGGAAACCAGTAATCACTAAGAGGTTGAAATAAATTTCATTTAGCCAGTGCTTGATTAGTACAGAAAAATCAGTCTTAGGAACTTTTCCTCATATGAGGTGTGTGAACAAAGAAATGAGACTGTTTTTTTTTTCAAATATAATAACAATGCAATATTGCCTCCTTCAAAATAGTTCCTTTGGGAAGTCACACAGCGCTGGAGAATGTCTTTCCAATCATTATAGCATTGCTGGATCTCGGATACTGGAATGGCCTTCAGCTGGTCAGTTACAGCTGTCTGGTGAACAAGAAGGCAAATAAATCCAGGAATGTTTTAATTGGCTAAAAACTCCATTATTGAGATTGCAGTGTGACATGGCATATTGTCATACTCTAAATCTGATTCAAATTTAGCTACTCCGCGATAATTCTCAATTTCAACCATCGATCTGAACGAGCAAGATCACGAACTCTGCTGATATTTTCATCGGCATTTGCACTTGAAGGCCTTTTGCATTTTTGTTCATCTTCAATCGATCTTCTTTCTTCTAAAATTGTCTTAAATCACCTAAAACCTTGGCCCTTGACAAAACACTTTCTTCATAGACCTGCTGAAGTTTTTCAAAAGTTAATAGCACACTACTTCTCAAAACTGATGCAATTCATTTCTAGAATGCACAAGAGTTAAAACTTGTACAGTAGGTGTTCCAAATTTGCACTTTACGCTGCTCAAAGCCTCTCGTCTCACGCGATACTGGATCGGAAGCGACGTTGATAGTCTCATTACTTTATTTCAAATCTCGTACAATTTAAAAACAAAATATTTCAGATTACGTTGGGAACACCTTCATATTTCAACGGATTTCACTAAGAGCAAAATATTATAATTAAGTTTGGATTACAATCATTTCCTCCAAGAAAGAAAAACGTTTTCTTATGAAATGTTTGTATAGGTATCAGGACAGCATTTCAAAACACAAAGAATAAAAAATCAAAACCTTGTATTTTTACAACTAGAATTCACATCACAATGTTCTTAACACTCTATTTTTGTGGAAAAATATTTTATCTTGTTATACTAGTCAGACTTCAACGAACACATTATTTTCAACGAGATATAAACTTAACGACAAAAGTTTGTACTGAAACCGGTTTAACTGTAATAAATTGAAACATTCTGACTAAAAAGTACGGAGTTCCAAATTTTTATAAATTAATAATAAAATATAATAAAATTGACAATTAAAATGTTATTTAAAATAAACTCAATAATTTTCAAATTAATCAATTAAGTTCTCGTAAAGGACCAGGACTTTCACATTTAAAAGAACGGTTTGGACTAGCCATATTCTCCTTATCTTCGAAAATCGACTGTTTCCTTAAATTCCTTTTGAGATCGACATTTTCTCTTTTCAACTTCTCCATCTTCTTGTCTTGAGATCTTACTTTGGCTTCCAAATCAAGATTGGCCTAAAAAATAATTATTATTATTAATTTGAACAGATTTGTTTTATTCAATTAACAAATGTATTTGAATTTCCATCAATTAACGACCTCAATCGAATTATAAAAGACAAATTTGTTATTTTGATACTAATATTCACTCACTTTCATTAAATCTTCATTTTTCGATTTCAAGTTGACCATATACTTGATTTTCTGCTTGTGATTTTGGTGACCTAATATTTGGGCATATTTGATGCCCAAATCTTTGGCTTCATTTTCCATGTGATTTTTGGCATTCTGCAGATTACTCATTTCCATCTCGTAGGCCTCCAATTGTTCTTTGAATGGTTCAATCAGTGTATTTTGCTCCTCAATCTATTGAAAATATAGTCAATATCGAATGTGATTAATAATTTTAGCAACAAAAACTTCTAGAGAAATCATTATAGCAAGTTTAAAGTTGTATTAATATAAGACTTATCCTCATTGATATACAAAGTGCCTACTTTGAAAGGAATAAATTCAGTAAACATCAGGCAATATTTTTAATGAAATTGCACAAGATACGCCAATTTTTGTTTCAATCAGTTATGTGTTGCATGTAATTTCGTTCTTCTTGGGTCATAAACCGAGTGAGAACCCATAAGTTTTTTTGCCAATGGCATTATGTCATGTTACGCCTCGTTAGATAGGTCTCTTCAAGAAAAATGTACTACTATTCATTTTAAACATTATTATCTTATAATTCCAAATGAATAGATATTTAAGTTAACGTACCTAAGGTACAAAATGGGCTACATTTACTTCTTGCAGTGCCCTAATCCTTATCTTATCACTTCAAACATTTCGTAATATTTCCAGCGAGATCCGCCTCATTTCGTATTATACGTTCTTTAACCCGCCAGTCATGCACATAAGTCAAAATGACCCATAGGTTCTTATCAGTTTGGATTACCAGGCAAGGTAACTTCAAATCATTTCAAAGTGTACCTGTATAACTCTGGATGCGTTTCTCGAAATAAACAACCACAACCCAAGTTCTGCTTGTGGCCATAAGCAATCATCATCAGAATTTCAATTTTATGCAATCTGGATAGATGCATTTGTTAAAAAGAAATTTCTTCAAGTTTAAGTTTTCTTACAATTATAAGACTAAATTGTAACAGAATTTTGAAAATAAATAATCCATTTCATTTGTCTTGAGCAGACCTTTCCAACACGATGTAACGGGACATATGACATTTAAAAACAGTTGACATTATTGTCACCCCCTTCATGACACAAGAAGGAAATTACATGCAAAACAACTTATTAATTATGAAAATCGATGTATCTAGTCAAATTTCAATTTTTTCTCGACGTTTACTGAACTTATGCTAGTCCCTCCGCAGTCTGTATGTTTTTCATATATATTTTTTATGGTTGTAGCAGGTCTAACTGTGATGTGAATATTCCAAAAAAATTCGAAATATGATGAGATCGTGTGTAAAATAGGATTGATATACAGGGTGTTTACAAAATATTCTGAAATACTGTAGAGGGTTATACATTTAGAAATGCTTCCTTCTTTTTATAAAGCGTGACAACATATTTTAGAAGTAGGTTTGTCTAAAATATTTTAATAATTTTTCAAATGATTCTGTTGAATTTTGATAGTGCTATTGAACCTGGTAAGGGGCTAACAGCCTTTATTAATATCCTGTCAGTGACATCCCACTAGATACCTAACCAATATTTTTGTTGAATAGATTGTGGGCTAGTTTTTTAAATTTTTTTTAGGTTGATCAACAAAGCATATAACTTATAACTTAGTTACTAGAGTTTTTTCGTGATTCGTCGTGTTTTCAAGATAAAAAATAAAAATCATTTTGTTGCAGTCCCTGCGACAATATAATAAACAAAATAAAGAAATGAAAGTAACAACTATTAAGTTAATATTTCTGAGGATGCTTAGAATAAGCATATTCTTGAAATTGGTTACATCACTTAAACATATTTAAACTAAGTGCTGGTTTAGTACAAAATGGATCACTCTTGAAAAATAACTTACACATGTTTATAGTCATGTTTTGAAATTGTATGTATGACAAATTGTCAAAAATAATACTTTATTACAAATAACTCTGAAGACACCCTGTAAGAAGCCCCACCTGAAGAATTCTTCTAATAACGAAAAAATTTGTTTAGTGCTTTACAGGAAGAGAATAAGTTTCTTGATAGTGCTTATATCAATCAAGTCTATCATCCCCTGATAATATCGTTAGTGAAATATGCGTTAGGATATTTCAAAATTAGGATTCTGTAGAGTATTATCCTATTTAGCCATTCACCCCAACGTGTTTTAACACGCATTAAAGCTTGATATTAAGTAATATAGTTTTTATTGATATGTAATTTTGTCTTCTTTTATTAAAATAAATAAATTCTAACAAATGAAAAATTTATAAAAATTACGAATAATTTCTTTAGAATGAATTCCAAACTCTTTCCTGTTATAAAAACAGTTGATGAATAAAATTAAATAGAAAAAGAAAATAAATATCAAATGTTAATCATTGAAAAGCATGATATATTACTCACCATTTTGGCTTGTCTTAAATTATTCTTCTCCAGTTCCGTATATTTTTGTTCACCTTCTTGATCTCTTCTTTCAACTCATATATTTCTGAATCCTTTACTGAATTTTCTTTTTCTAATTCCAAACAAATTTTTTCAAATCGACTCATTTTCTCTAAAGAATTTTTCCAATCTTTTTCGTGTTTCCTTAGTTGATTTACTTCATTTTTCAAAATATCGATTTTAAAATCTAACTCTTTCTTTTCAATGGCCCAACAATTTTTTTCTTCATTAAAACTATCTAAAGAACTTTGTAGAACGATGTTTTCCTTATTCAAAATTTCCACTTGGTAAGAATAGTCTGAATTCTCAGACGTTAGACTTTCAAGTTCAGCATCGGCTTTTTTAATTAATTCATTTGCATTTTCATGCAATTTTTGTTGTTCTTCAATCATTTTTATCAAATCCTTCTTTTCTGACACTAATTTTTTTAGTTCTTTATTATGTATTTTTGGTTTTTTCGATTTTTGCCTCATAATTTTCAACTTTTTCAATAAATTCTCTTTGATATTTTGGATTTCCTCTTGCGTAATCTTTATTGTTGATTCATTCCTCAATTCTAGTTCATCGTTGAATATTTGTAATTCTTTTAGTTCAGTTGTTAAAATATTGAATTTATGTTCATACTCCAATAACTTCTTTTCATTTTCGAAATTTCATTTTTAATTGTTCGACGTCATGATCTGATTCTCAAGTCTTCTTTTAATATATTAATAGTTTCTTGACATCGTAAAATAGTTGTTTCATAAGTTTGCTTTTCATTCAACAATTTATTAACTTCATTCTTCAAAGTCTCTTTTTCTTTTAGTTCTTTTATAAGGCGATATAATTTATTTTGAACATTTGAGTAACTTGACTGAAGTTGTTTAAAATTAAAATAAAGGGTATCATATTTTTCTCTAGTTCATTATATTTTTTTGTTTTGTTTTGCAATTTTATTTTACATTCATTTTTTCTAATTCACTTTGTATGATATTATACTCACTTATTGCTTGACATTCCTTGAGAATATCTGATGCTTCTTTTTCTTGTTTTTCTAACCTACTTTTCCAGTAATTTTCCAGTTCAGTGCATTTTTCTTTACTTTGAATATCAGATAGTACTGTTACTTCGGCCATGTTTTCTTCAAGTTGTTTAATACGCGCTTTGTCTTGATTGTGTATCAAATCTTTTTCTTTAACAAATGTTTCTTTCAAGACAATAATTTCGTGTTCAAAACATTTTTGTAATTCTTTAATTTTTAATTGATTTTGACGTTTTCTTCATCCAAAGACTTTTGTGCATCATGAACAGTTTTAAGCATTTCAAATTCAATGTTTTCTATCTCTTCCTTATGTTTTCTGTTTATTTGTTCCAATTCATCCTTATGTTTTTTAATAATGCAATCCTTTTCTGCTTCCATTTGTTTTAGATTCAATTCAATAGTTTCAATTACCTTATTTTTTGCATCAATTTTTTGTGTGTGCAATTCAATTCCTTTCATGTTGTCATCTTGCAGTTTTTCTATTGATTCTTTTAAACTATAAATTTCTTTATTCAACAGTAACCTTTCATTTTCATTTCTTAGAATCGACTCTTGAGTTTAGAAATTTCAATTTGTGTTCTTTAGAAACACAATCAATTTTTCATTATGAATTTTATTTAGTTGAGAAATCTCTTCTTCAAATTTTTTCTTTTCCAGCTGTAAATTGTCATTTTCAATTCCAAATTAAAATTTTATTCTTCATTTCTTCCAATTGGTCCGTAAGTTCTTTTATGAAAGTATCTTTATTGTTACATTCCACAATTTTTTCATTCAGTATTTCCTATCTGTTAATCTAAGATTTTGAAGTTTTGGTTTTAAATCGAATGCAATGATTTTCTTTTTCTTCAAGAGGGTAGGCTATATGAAGAAAAAAGATAAAATAAATCATTCTGTAATGAACATTCGTAACTGGACTGAAATATCCTTAATATTTATAAAAGATTTTCACATATCTTGAAATTTATTCATTAGAAGTAAATGTCATATGAAACTTACAGTTCTAAAACAAGGAGTACTTTTAGTAGATCCAGCATCCGATGAAGGTGGACTTCTTGGTTCAGTAAAACGATCACTTTGTGGAATGACACCCATAATTGGGTTTTTCTTAATATTAACATTATATTCAGCTGGGGAAGGTGTTGTTACTAAAATCATGGATATTTACAATGTTTAGTAACAAAAAACACAAAGTAATAGTAAACAAAGGGTTGAAAAACTTGAACGTTAGAAATACTCACTTGGTATGTCGTTGAATCTTTTTATTTTAGCTTTTGGAAAAGACATTGTACTAATGGATACACACTATCAATAAGAAGTTTTCATAAAATGTTTAAGAATGTGAAAATTTGTTCTGAATATAACGTTATAACGGTTGATTACGCGGTTATAGGATTTGAAACGCGCCATTCACATGAGTGACGGTTGAACTTGAACTACAGAAAACAGGACAACTTGTTCTTTATTCTTTGGTGAATCATAGATTAATGGAAACTGAATTTTTTTCTGTGACTGCATCAAATTTCAATTGTCAACAACGTAATATTTTTAAAATTTTTCTGTTCAAATGCATTCAATCACTATCAAAAGTTCTATAGAATATGTTTACTCTTCTGTATAATCATAAATAAAAAATAAAAGAACTATAAAAATCAATGACTTTAATTCTCAATGAAACAACTAATGAAATACAAAAATTAGATCAGAAAGTAAAAATTAATCAATAATGCTACAACATATATATTTCAATAAATTATCACTAGCTTAAATATTTATTCTAAAGTATTTCCAACATAACTTAAGTTTCATGCTCATTTTGGATATTTCCATCTTCTTTATTTTCACTAACAGATGTAGATATGGTATGTCCTAGTTGCAACAGCAACTCCTGCATTTTCTGCATTTCCATTTTGTGAGATTCCATTCTTTTTTGAAGTTCCTTAATTTTTCTAGCTGCTATGCTATTAAGATTCACTTCAAAAGACTGTCCTGATATTAAATCAAAACAATGTGCTTCTTCAGAAGGAATGCTGTCACTATAAAATGCTGAAGTTTCGTTAAGACTTGGTGATCTTGAATTAGGTTCCGGTGTGGAGATTCCATCAGAAGAATGGTCGGAACTAGGGATTCCTGAATCTTCCTTAGGAGAATCGTTTTCATATGACTTTGTACTTTTTGTTGATTCATTTTCTAACTCAATTTCATCTTCAGTATCAGTAGAATCATACACATGGATACAGGTGGGTGCCATAAGCACTCCTCTACTGTCAATGGCATCTTCATTGAAACTGTTATCTTTGGATTTGATGTCGAAACCTTGACGTGATTGTGATAAATCTTGGTACACTCCATAAAGTCGACTATTCGAAAAATTCGATCTTGCGATGGTTGCAAAGCGTCTTCTAGGCTTGCAAGTATCAATAGATGAGTTCAGAGAAGAGTTAAGAGAACGGTTGTGTTCATGCTGGGCACATTTTAAAGATGCATTGTCAGCATTAGAGCACTGAAAAAGAGTAGAAATATTATTTGATTGTATTAAAATAAGCAACAATTGCAAATAAATTATTAGATTAGTTAGACACAAGAATACTTTTTGTTACAATATATTTAATCACCTTAAACATTCGCGCGTCTGTCTATTTCATTATGTATAATAAACAGGGTGTTTCAAAAATGCGGAAAATTTTTATACGTGATTCATTGTTGAAAATGAAAGATAGTATCTACACTAACTATCTACTGAAGAGGTAAAAGCCGAAATTGAGACCTATTCTGAGGCAAAACAGAAATCATACTATTGAAAAGGTATCGAAAAATTATATAACCGTTATAATCATTGCTCTCTAAGGCAACTATATTGAATAAAAGAATTGATTTTTACCAAAAAATGCGGAAATCTAACCTAGCCTATGTACTTTTCAGCCAAACTGTTATGAAGTGAGGAATGATCTGATTGTTGTTTTATTACCTATTAACTCGAAAACTATTAGACCCATTTTAAAAATTCCTCCACCTATGGAAAACTACGTTATATGTGTTATACCTATGGAAAACGACGTTATATCACAAGGCTGAAATCTCTACGAAAATTACAATAATGTAACCAAAGATATCAAAATGTTGTACATTAAAGTCATTAATTGGCATGTACCTCAGAAACTATTGATGATACATAAAAATTATGTGTCACTTGTTTGAAGTACTCATCATTACATACAAAAAGTCTGCGAAGTCATAAATAAGTATAACTATTACATTTAACTCACAATAACTCAATTCGAATTGGCCGCCTTTTTTTGTCTTGCAGTCTATTTTGATTCCGTTACCGAGTCTTATTTAAAAATAAAGAGAAGAAAACATCTAGGTTATGTGAATATTTACCTTCAAACAATTCGTAGCTCCTCTAAAACTCCTTCTACAATTTTCGGGAAAGCGTGGAGATGTGCATATTTTAAATTTGGCTGCCTGTTTCTTCACCATATTGAGTTTAACATTGTAGTCAGCGGGTCCAGGAGAATCCTCCACTGAAAACATAATTAAATGATTTTTTAACATACTACACATAGATAATAAAAACATATCAAGTTTAAAAAAATTCTATTTCTGGTTTAGACGAAAAAATCTACATTTATTAAATTTTGAATCCATCTAAATTATTTATTAATGTCAAACATTAAACATGCAGACGTAAGAATTTACTTTCATTCGAGAAAAATAAATATCAAATAGACAGTATGTCAAGATATATTGAAAATCTTTATGGTCGGAAAACGCGAAATCGATTAATAAAATATCCGCCTATTAATTTTGGAGAATCTTTTGAAGGAAATATAATAAGTAATTTATTTTTTAGGTAAATTTAAAAATAAAAAATATTAGAATATTAATGGTATTAGATGAATAAATGCCATGTGGCTAAATGTTACTTCAGGGATTTATCATTACCAAAATAATTGTTTTATTAATAATATTGATGACATATTTATTATGTGGAAATCGATGTTAATATATGAAAGAGAAGAAACACTTTTGTCAATGTAGGAAAACTAACAAAAGTGTTTTTCTCTTAACATTCCAAAATAATTATCATAAAAACGGATGTCAGTTTAAAACGTTCGATGAATGTAAAATTATCTAACGAAATTCTGAAGAACCCTAAAATTATACTAAATTTCAAATGAAATATTTTGTAAGTAGATGAAAGACAAAAACATCACAAGAATGATCTCAATTAAAAAAATTAAAATGTAATCCTGTGTAGATTGGGAAAAATAAATACGATCGTTAATTTTTATCGCTGTCTTATGAATGAAGAAAAAATATATACAATCCAAATATTTTTGTATGTATGTTTTGTGAAACATAATAGAAAAAATGTTATTTGCTCACCTTTAGCTTCAGAAAAGCGTCTTGATTTTGGGAAAGACATTTTTTCAAAGTCACTTCGATACTTTTGGTTCACTCAAAGATTTCAAGAGGACAACTGATGAATGGAGATCCGAAATTTCATTTTATATAAGATCTAACAGCAGGGGATGGAACTAGGGAATTGAAGATAATGAATTTCCAGATACCTGGTAAAACCAATTTAATGGACTATTGATGATATTGCAGGTATATTCCTATAATCCAAACCCTTCCGTTTGTCGCTATGCTAACTACAGAAAATTATAAATTATATTTAATTTATATTTGAATGAATTTCGTTGATTTTAGAAAATTGTTGTTCAGTAAAATGACAAAAGTATAAAAAATTCCAAAATATTATTTATTCATTTCGATCAGGACGTGAGAATTTAAATCAGTAAAGGAAAAAGTTGTTGAACTGAATATTTAACATCAAATTTATTCCAATGTCACCAACACAATTTTGACTAAATACTGTCACAAAAAAGCAATATAAGCTTTAACGTATAGGACAAAATTTAAATAATTGATACAATGATTATTCTATTTTTTCTTCTGCTTTTTATCTTTATCAACGTAAACTTGCAGGAACAATAGTGAATGCATTTGAATCAATTTGTTATTTTTAATAGGCTATTTAAAAGTGAAAGAAAAAGCATAGATATTGTTTTGGTACACAAAATCCCAAAGTATGATGAAAAGGCATATTTTCTGAAAATATTTTTTAACATAAAACATAAAGGTATATCAAAATATTTACTTAAGAAAAAGTGGAATAAATACAATTCTTCTGAATTGTCAATTGACTAGAGTTTCAACTTTCTGAAATACATATTATATCACAAGATCAGACATATTTATGTACTAATAAGTTATTTTTTATAAATTTTCAGAAAGTAGTACGATATCATTGTCATAAAAATCTTTTGTGTTCTTTCTAATCTACTTCAAAAATTTAGATCTTTCTTGATAAACCTTCTGAATATGAGCGATAACTCATTGCATTTAAAATCATTGCATTTAAAATGAGGTCCAAGAAAATGTATTGAATTATTTCCTAGCATATAAATTACTAAAGTATTCGAAAATTTAAATGTCAGAAAAAGGCGCATCAATTATTAAGGGAGACGAAATTTCCGACAAAAAGTCTCAACTCTAGAAACTCTATCTTAATTATTCATAACGTTAATTTAACGTCGAAAAGAGGAATTCGAGTGGTACTCACGATCCAAGCGCATGACCTTATTTTTCTGTTATTAAATATCAACTTAAAGTGTAGAATAAATTGTGGTATCATTAAAATGATTGAAAGAATAAAAAGAGATAGAATTTTGTTTTAATATTCTTTCAAAAAGCTGGGCAATTGTCAATTAACAAAATGTTTTTGATTTCTTTTCTATTAAAAATCAAAGAAGCTTTATACAGTTTGTTTTTTCAAGATTTTCTCACCTATAAACTCGATAAGATTACCTCTCGAATAAATATGAATGCTTTATTTAGATACTTTTATGACGTCATCTTTTTATGTTTCGTTAGCTAACATGCCCCACTTTACTGAAAAATAAATTGAAAACATTCTTTCTAAGTTATTTTCTTAAAAGTTCTAACGGCACCATAATTTATTCAGAATTTCAAACCGTTATTTGGTAATATAAGTCGTATTTTCAAAATTTAATTAATATTATAAATAATGACGATAAAATTTCGGTAGTTGAAAATAGAAATTTCATCCTCTTCAACAAACTTCTCATTGATAATTTTCAAATTATTTTAGTTTCAGAATTATTTGCGAAAAAGTGAACGTCTTCTTCCTTTCATCTTAGTTGGTTAATAATTTTTGCAATTCTTATCTCGTTTATACTTTTAGAAACTTTATCAAGAAACAATACTGATTTAAATTTATAAACTAGACTATTTCATGATTATTCATACAGGGTACTCGGTAAGTATGCGGGTCTACTTCAGCTGAGAATTGGGGATAATCTGCTAAATAACTGTTTTTTCTTAGAGTCCTCTTTTTCAGATTCAGAGATACAGGGTTTTTTCAAACGAGACTCCTTTTATATTTTCGGTTCCGTAATGATAAAAAAAAAGCTGCCGGAAAACGTCGAATGATTTCCTTTGGGGACATTTTTTGACGTGTATTCAATGCTTCAACTAGCAACACTCTAAAAAGGGGCACTTCTATACCTCGAAAGTGAAGAGGGCAAAGAGGTCGAGCAATACCTTATTTAAAAGCACGTCGATTTATGAGGAAAGTAATTAAGACGAAAATTCACAAAAAATAATTCTTTATCTCAAAAGAGTCACCTTGTATATTTTGGCTATTTTCAAGATTATTGAAAAAAGGGATAACAAATCAATTTTGGTTTTAATGGGAAACCTTTCGGGGGTTAGATTAGGTTAGCCAGCGTAAATGAACAGGTAAATTCACTTACCTTGAAGTTTTAGACAATAAGAAAAGTAGGTTTTGTTGTAATGTCTTTTGAAAACCCTTTTCACCAACTACAAGTTTCTTACAAAGATTTTATTGTTTTATTTGAATTGAAATTCTACCTCATTCAATAAGAGAAATTCTTCCAAACTATGTATAGATGAAAAGAAATAAATGAAAACATATGTTTACACTTAAATTTTTGTTCTTAGAAGCCAAAGTGTGTATCTAATAATACGTTTGTCCAATCATTTGATTCATTGTGAAACGATCATTGAGTTACTACTTCGCTGTTGTGGATAAAATTTCAAATATAGTACTATGCTGGTAAACCTTTATTACCAAAATCAAAACTGTGCCGAGTGGCAGCAAGGACGAAAACCATCATAAACGTATCGTTCGCTATTAGTACGTAATGGAATTGATATCAAAATTTATTGAGAAGAATTCAGTAACGGATAAAAAAAGGACGCCCATTGGAATTGTGAATAATACTGCAGCAGCTGTGGCGGTATTGGGACATGTCCAACTTATGCCAAACACGCAATCTGTACGAACAATTTCTGCAGCTTCGATTGTTAACCAATCTAACGTTTTTAGAAGTTTACATAAATACAAGTTTCATCTGCAAAAAATTAAATCAGTTAATGAATTAAATGATGATGATTTGACAGCCAGAGAATTTGGTCTATCTACGCCACTGAAATGTAGATGAGTATCGTCAAATATCTCCAAATATGCTGAAAACCATTCATTTCAAGTCAAGATTGTGTTACTGAATGACAGTTAATGAAGGAAAATTGAACATTTGATTGGAAATCACTGGATTTCATTGTTTTTATGGTAATCGTGATATAACAATAAGATCTCTATAAGATTGTTGTAGTTTTTAAAAAGAGCTTTCCTTATCGAAAACCTTAAGGTTAGTGAATTTATTGTTTGAAGCACGCAAGCGCTTACTACCCTCAAAACAAAAATTGATTTGTTTTCCATTTTAGCAATTATCTATCTTGAAAATTGCCAAAATATTCAATGCGACCATTTGAGATAAAAAAAAAGATTATTTGCGAAAAAAATTGGTCAAAATTACTTTCCTCATGCACTGTTGTGAAGAAGTTTCGCAAAGCCCACAAATGAAGTATCGCTCGACCCCTATTCAAATTTGAGGGGGTGAAGCGTCTCCTCTTAGGGGGGTGCTCGTTTAAACATCACATATACGTGAAAAGATGTACCCCAAACAAGATCATTCGATGTGTTTCGGCAGATTTTTCCAATTACTACGGGATAACAAATATACAGTGTGACTCGCTTGATATGAAACACCAAGTATAGATGCTCAAAGTGAAAACATCAAATTAGGTTTTCAATTTTTTACATTCTAAACAATGAAAGGAATGAGCTTGAAATTCTGCAGGAATCCTCAGTTTAACAAGGGCTTTTTTTTGTGGAACTTATCGCACTCTTGTGTTTTCATTAGAACTCTTTAGAAAAAAATATTTTGACCATGAAATAATTTTTCCCATGCCCAGTTTTAACAGTAAACATTATTGCTAACTGTGTTTTTCTCGAGAAATGTATGTTCTTTGAAAAATGACGTATGCAAACACAATTTCAAAAAACTCTAAATCAGAAAAATTCAAATAGGCTGCTGTCATTCATGACGATTTTAATATTCTTCATTATTCATTATTCTTCTGGCATAATAACACTAGTTTCTGTTGAAAAATAATAATTTTGATAAGTATAGTAGAATTTTATTCAATTTGTCATGAACAAATGACTAACAATGACACAATACTAATAATGATGACGGCAGCCTAGTTTTTTCCATTCCGAAAAAATTGTGGGATACGCATATAATTTTTTATTGCACTGACTTGACATATACAGGGTGTTTCCTGTCGAAAAATTCATGTCTAACGGGAGAGTAACTCCAGCCTTTCAGGAATGGTTCTCGAGTTTTCATTGTTCTATCCCAAACGAGCCACATTGAATATTTAGCTATTTTCAAGATTACTAGAAAAGGGGAAAACAAATCAATTTTTTTCTTGAAGGGGAATCCCCAGTAGTTAGCACCAGCGTGCATCAGCCAGTAAACTCACCTTGAGCACGATGGGGAAATTAGGTTTTGTAGTAATATCGTTTGAAAACCCATTTTACAAACTACTACTTTCTAAAAACGATTATCTAATTTGGGTTCAATTTTTCTTCATTCAATAGGAAAAATTCTCCCATTCTATATATAATTAAGTAGAAACAGATGAAAATATATGTTTTGACTTAATTTTTTGTTCTTAACAGCAGCCTAATTTTTCCATTCCGAAAAGTTTGTATATTACGCATTATATTTTTCATTGCACTGACATGACATATACAGGGTGTTTCCGGACGGAAGAGTCATATGAAATGGGAGAGTAACTCCATGCTTTTCAGAAATAGTGTATGAAAAATCATCGAAGCTCCAGGTTCTCAAGATACAGGTTGATTTTTTGTTGTTGTTTTTGATCAAATGTTTAATCATTTATAATTCGAGAACTCATAGACCATAATTAATGAAATTTTACATATTTAGATAGCGGCAGCGTGCATCAAACAGTAAATTCACTCACCTTGAGGTTTTAGATGATAAGGAAAGTAGCTTTTGCCATAATATCTTTTGAAAGCCCTTTTTACAAACTACTACTTTTCAAAAAATATTTCATTGTCTCATATGGGTTGCAATTTTTCCTCATTCTATAAGAAAATCTCCCCCTAACCTAACCTAACCTAACTATATATAGTTAAAAAGAAATGAATGAAAACATATGTTTTGACTTAAATTTTTGTTCTTAGCAACAGCTTAGTTCTCCCATTCAGAAAAAATTGTAGATTACGCATAATATTTTTTATTTTTTTTATCAGAAATGGTGTATGAAAAAGTCATCGAAATGCTCGAGGTTTTCAATATACAGGTTGATTTGTTGTTGTTGTTTTTGATCAAAGGTTTAATCACTTATTATTCGAGAACCCGTAGATCAAAATTAATGAAATTTTATACATTCAACTAAATCGACCCGCGAAAGAAAAACAAAATGCAGGTTCGAACTTAGCTCAAATTTCATATTTTTAGAAAACGGATAATATAGACACCCCGTATATAAATAATCTGATTTTTTTTGTATTAGGATCTATTTGCCATATATTGAGTGACTTAATGAACCAATCTTTTGTCTGTGGTGTGTACCCTGATCGACCTAAGCTGTCCAAATCAATACCTTTATACAATAACAAAGGATTTAAATGTGATATTGATAATTAAAGGATTCTATATTTGCAGAATCAGTTGGCTAAACTATTCAAGAGTGCTTTTAGTGTAAGACTTGTAAATTTTCTTGAAAACAAGCAATTATTGAGGATTTTCAGAATGGGTTTAGATCGGGCAGGATCAACATCTACGGCGATAAATGATGCAATACTTTTTATATATGATGCACTTGATAGTAGGAAAAAGTGTGGAGGCCTATTTTATGATTTGAGTTGGACATTTCATACGATTTCACAAGCTTTACAACCAGATCTTCTTATGGACAGGGTCATTCGATATCGGGCCCTTCGTTTGTTATTTTCTTCATGAACGATTTGAAACTGACCGAAACCCCAAAATTGTTGCCTATGCTGATGATACCAATGTTTTGTTGTCAGAGAAACAGAGGGGAATTTGGTGCAAGTAGCAAATGAAGCTTAGCCCTTGTAAGGTGATTAGTGTGACAAAAATGGTTTGCAAATAAATATAAGAAAAACATATGCTATGAGATTCTTACCGAAGAATGTTTCTCATTACTACAGCTTGCTGATCAGGGTTTTTGATAAATCTATTGAGGATATTGAAAAGATAAACTTTCTGGGATTGACGGTCGACCATAAACTCACATGGAATTATTAAATAGAGAAGGTCTGTTCGAAAGTGAGCTCAGCAGGTTTTGTCATGAGAACACTTCGTGATACGGTCACAATGGATGTTCGTCGATTGATGTATTTAGGAATTGTACAGTCAAAATTAACATATGGTCTCATGTTTTGGGGAACAGTGGGTTGTTCTGGTGTAGCATTTCAAGCACAAAAACGAATAATTAGAATTATGACATGTTCAAAACCTATGGTCCAATGTAAACCCAAATTCGTGGAACTTGATATCTTGAGTTTGCCCTATCTTTATATCTGGCTATTTTTCTGTTATATCAAAAAAAAAAATCCGGGATATTTTAGAAAACATAATGAGATTCATCAGCATGACACTAGATACAATGATAAAATAAGGTTTCCTCTGTTGAGATTGAAAGTGAGTCAAAATTTGCATGTTTACCAGGGTATTCAGTTTTTATGTTAATGTGACTATATCAGCTTTCAAAAGCAGAACGAAAAAGTTTCTCTTGAGTAAGGCATTTTATTCTGTGGTTGAGTTTCTGGAGAGCTGATTATTTGTATTTGTTTTCGTTAGTTAATTGGTTATTTTTTACTCTATGTTTAGGTATTTATGTATTGACCTTTCCCAATAAGTTGTTTTTGCTTTTGGAATGAATAAATCTATCTATCTTTGACTCATAGAGGTCCAACACGTGTGAAAAAATTATGGCACCATTTTTACTATCAATCATATCTACAATGAAAATATGATGACGGGTTCTCGAGTTGTGAATTAAGAAATATTTGACCAAAAACAAGTAATTACCCTTTATACTGAAAATGCGGAAGCTATGATGACTTTAAACTCAATTTCTGAAATTCTCGAGTTACTCTATCACCCTTACAGTATGACCCTTTTGTCCGGAAACACCCTGTATCTGTGATTGAATCATCAAAAATATTAAAAAAGTGAATTTTTCCACTTGAAGATGGAATTTATTCTAGAAAAATTGATACATTTTGAAAACTTAATTTCATCTTCTCGATTTCTTTGTGAAACTCACATATCAAATGATGGGTACTTTATCTAGATATTTTGATAAGGGCTTCCGCAAAAACTCACTTTTTGACAAAAAAAGACTGATTAAATTAATTTTTGAAACTGTTTCTACTTTGACGTGATGTCCATCTCATATTTCTCCAAGTGTCTTTCATTCAAAAATATTTTTGTATAGAATTCTGGATCTTCTGATGAACTATTTTGAAAAAGTAATATTTTTGAAGAGTCTTTTAGAGTTTCAATCGATTTCACTTTATGAAACTTAAACAATTTTGGTTCAAGAATAGAGTATTTTTCAGTAAAAGGTAATGAAAGTGTTTGAGTCCCAATTATTTGGAGCTTTATTACTGAAATTATATAATACATAACTATCTAACATAATGAATTACAATAAATCATATAAAAGGTGGTCGAAATTTTAAATTAATACATTTAAAAAGTATCATAGATATAAACTATATCTATTTCTTTTCTCAATTTCCCTAAAAGGTGATAGGCCATTTAGGCCTTTGTCATCACTTTCTCGTTAGTAAGGGTATTAAGACAGGTCAATAATATTCTCACAGGGGATTCCAAAATACCTGCAAAACTATTCAAATAATAAACACTTTCTCAGAAATTCATGAACAGATATTCCCCATCATTTACCCTTTGCAGTAAAAGCTTTTTGATGGCAATAAACCTCTTTACAACCTAATTTATGGGTCAAGAGATTACATTTGAGGTTTGAAGTAAATTAACCAACTATTAAAATAGCCTCACCACCAATTTGTTTGGAGAACAAAAATACATATCTGAGGTTAAAATTATTTTCTGTTATATTTTTCACATCAAAATGTAAAACTTTTTATGGAAATTATACGACCCATTATGACATCATATTTAATTAATTTTTCTAAAGTTAGGGTAGATTTAATTTTTGTATAGACGGAAACCAGGATTTTTTTATATTCTTTTCTATATTTAAAACTGAATTTTTGAAGATACATCAAATATAATGAAATTTCATTGAAATAAGTTTGTTGCAAATATATGTCAAATATTTTAATTTTCGAGCATAGAGTTTAAATTAAATTGAATTAAAACAAATTATTTACAGGTGTAACATTTCTAGGAAGAAAACATTTTCAATTTTTTTATCAGGTATCCACAATTGAACCAAAAATTGAATTTTGAATAGAAACGAATATGAGCTGAAATTAAGAAGAAACGCATTTTCGACAAAGGCAATACTTAATATGCTTATATTTTAAAAAATATACAGCGCGTTCCAATTAAAATGAACATCCTGAAAAATCAACTAGGCTGATTTGATTTTTATGTGAATTTTCTGATACAGGTCGATTTTTGATAAGAGAGGGAACATTTCTTTAACATATTTCTTCCCCTATCAACCCCCAAGCCCTAGCAGCTTCCACCTCAAACTTTGAAAGAAAGGGGTCGCGTGATACCTTTCTGAAAAAGTGATTCGATTCTCTATACGACCACGTAATTAATCATTTTTTTGAAATAATACATGATGAATTAAAATCGAAAATCATTTGTAAAAATTCCAAGTTTTTATCAATCTATTCGATCTCCGCTTGGTTAAAATCGATTCTGTTCGTTCAGAAAAAATTTTCTCTTTCAACGTTTGCGCATCATCCATCCGAGAAAGAGATTATGTTTTACCTGTTTGAAAGGTTGTTCCATTTAGTTCAGTTTTTTAATCATTCATGATCGAGCTATCCTTTACACTTTATGTTGAGATGTATCAAGTCACTTTTGTTTCGAAGAGTTAATAATTCTACTGATCTGAAATGGGGGACAGAGAGGGTGCGATATCATCAGCTTGAGAAAAAACTAAATTTTTTTTCAGTTTGAATCAATAAATAAAGACAATGTTTCATTTTGAGAGCATGTGTAGATTAGTTATCAATCTTGTCATGTTCGAAAATTTTTTCCAGATCTGTTAGACTCAGTTAGTTTTGGTTATTCGTTAAAACACATATGACTTGCGTTGGTAGTATTTTCTATAGTTTTGATATATAATTTAACCTAATCTGAAATAACGGTGATTTTGTTGAAGATAGTGTACACACTGCAGGAACACATTGAAATTATGAGTTTATTTTTCAAGAATAATAACTATGCTGGAGCATCAGTGCGTACTTTCAACAAAAATAACTCTGGAAGAGATTTTAGGCACAAATACGTTGATGAGTTATCGAGTTAATTCATGGAAACTCGATGCGTTATTAATTAAGAAAAACAATCCCATCAAAGTTGTGAATGGCGAAGGAATTGGTGTGGCCGTTTTGGGTGAAGTTGCTATAATGGAGAATACACAATCAGTGAAAAGAGTGTCGCAAATATACCGGGTGTGGCAACTAAAACGAAAAAGACTCAATAACTGCTAAACTATTCGTTTCTGGACAAAAAGCAGAAACAGGTCAATTTTTGTCTGAAGGGGGACATCTTTTAATACACGGTGATTTTATTTTACATCAACCCCCTAAGCAGGGATGCACAAAACTCAATTTTTTGAATAGGAAAGATAAGATAGGTCGAGTGATACCTCATTGGAAAGCTCTTTTGATTTTCAACAGAAATGTGTAATAATTTTTGAGTTTTGACATACTCGGAAGAAGATATAGGCTCGTTCGTCAAAAGACGAGTACTTTTCAGTAATCTGTCGATTTCGATTGAACAATTTTGGGGGAAAATATCTTTACGCAGTGGTGCTTCCACTACACCCCCTCAGATGAGGGTGTGTACCCCTCAAATCTTCGAATTGATCAGTTAGTCCGAGATATAGCTCAGTGAATAGGTATTTAGAATTATCTGATTACAGTGAACGAATTTTGAAATCCGATTTCATTTTAATGAGAATACAGGGCGGATCATGGAGAAATTCATACGCAGTATAAGATCCTCTTCACAAAGAAGCGGTGATCCTTCCGTGTCAACGGTTGAATCACAAAAAATATTCCCCATCGGTGGACTGATGAAACGCAGACATGTGAGGACAACCACTAGGGTAACGGCCCGCACTCCTCACGACCGCATACGCAACCGATCGTCGTATGTGAAAAGCCTCTAACAGCATGGTATCCATGGTTAAAATGAAACGAACTCAAGTAAAGTTCTCGTTCCAGAAAAATATTCATCCGAAATCACACAGGTGTAATGCAGAGTTCTCAGCAACAAATGCGGCAGTTTTTTTTTTCAGATTGAGTATCTGATGAATGAAATCCGAATTAGTTTGTTTGTTTAACTACTTGCTGTTCACACTCACGGGTTGCATCCATACCAGTATAATGGTTTATTCAATAGCTGAAATAGTATAAATTATTGAAAATTTTGTCAGCAATAATACTTGTGCAAATAGGGCAGTTGCTATTTTCAATCAACGCCATGACGAGAAACATGTAAATGCCAAGTACATTTTGGAGTTTGTGGAAAAGATGGTTCAGGAATTGAATGAGGATGACTTCGACCGCTATTCAGAAAAGCATGTTGTGTTTCAGCAGGATAGTGCCCCCCCGCATTTTGCACTTCCTGTTCGACAATATCTAGATCGAGAATTTCCTGATGGATGGATCGGAAGAAGAGGCCCTACAGAATGGCCCCCACGTTCTCCCAACTTGCCATCATTGGATTTTTTTTATGAGGCCACTTGAAGAGTCTAATTTATAAAACTGATCCAGCAGATTTGGTGGATTTACGACAAAGGATTGTAGTCGAGTGTGATCGTATAACCCATGAAATTCAACGTAATATCTGGGAACGTTACGAGCAAAATCTGTATTTGTGTTTGGAAGTTGGCGGCGAACACCTTGAAAATTTGTTCGATTGATACCGATTTGACCTATAAAATGTATCAGGAATAATAAATTCAATTGTTTTTTCAATTTTCAATTTTTCCCTACTCACCAACATGTAGGTAACTCTATGAATATGCTCTCTTATTTGAAAATCAAAATCTCCATCCAAAATCAGCAGACCTCGCAAACACTGTATCGCTCTCTATTAATACACCCTTTATCTTCATCACAAAACAGATGAAGCAAAAATGTTGTCTACAATATTCTAGAAATTCTAAAACCTTTCTAATGAGTTACTACTCAAACTAACTGATCAATTCGAGGGGGTGTCTGAGGAGGTGTAGTAAAAATACAACAGTATTTCAGTGAATATTCATTCGAAATCGACAGATTTTGCAATCACTGAAAATAACTTGTCTTTTGACGAAACAGCCTGTATCTTCTTCCGAATATGTCAACTCAAAACTTATTACACATTTGTGTTGAGAATCAAAAAAGCTCTCCAATGAGGTATCACTCAAAAATTATTACATGTTTGTGTTGAGAATCAAAAGAGCTTTCCAATGAGGTATCATTCGATCTATCTTCCCTATTCAAAAAATTGAGTTTTGTACACCCCTGCTTAGTTGATGTAAAATAAAATCACCGTGTGCTAAAAGATGTCCCCCTTCCGACAAAAACTGACCGGTTTCTGCATTTTGTCCAGAAACGAATAGTTTAGCAGTTATTGAGAATTTTTCGTTTTAGTTGCCCCACCCGGTATGGCGTATATCAGGCAGGATTCTCCACAAGTACAAATATTTTACGAATATTTCAATGAGCGGATCAATAACGATCCGAATTTGCTTGAAAATTTTTGTTCTTTTGACGAATTAAGATATTTTTGAATGGCGATGTACATCGCTATGACTGTAAAGTCTGAAGTGACTCTAATGCCAATTTATAGAACGAGAATCATACTCAGACGCCAAAAACTTAATGCTAGGGCCGGCTATTCAAGAGACAATATTGTACGATATTTATGTATACAGGAAAACTTGGACGGAGAGACCTATGTGAATCCTGTCATAATAGTTAATATCGAAGGAGATTCAAATTCATCTGAACATAACGATATAAATCAACATGATGGAGCACCGCTTTATTATGCTACCGCTGTACTGGTCTATCCGGATAATAGATTTCCGGGTCGTTGGATAGGTAGGAGACGCGCTATAGAATGGCTCGCTACATCGCCAGATCTAGATCCACTCGATTTTTTGTAGGGCTATCGCAAGTCTGAAATCTATGTTATGCCACCCGAATAGTGGGAAAAATTATAAGAAAGGATTGTTCGAGCATGTCAGCTGATAACACTACAAATGTTGCAAAATGCAATATAAATAAGTGGGGGTCACTTAGAACATTTGCGATAAGAATGTACCACGATTACAAAATTGAAAACTCAATGATATGTTTTATTTCATAAAAGATCGTCATGAGAATCATAGAAAAGTGGTACTTTTTAATTAATAGCACTTCAAAAAGCAGACAGATATTGAGGATCAGATAACCTTTCTAACGAGGTACCATGTAACCTCCATCTCGTTTTAAAAATTTTCGGGGTGGTAGTGGATGAGCAAACGTTCAAATATGAGGAAAAAACTTTCTGATTCAACCAAATCGATTTTGATCGAATGTTCGATTGATTTCCTCAAAAGGAAATCAAAGGTATTAATGAAAAATAAATAATCGAGTGCTATTTAGGTTTCCTGTGGAGTGCCACAGGGCTCAATCCTTGGGCCAATTTTCTTCACATTGTACACCTTTCAGATGCTCAATTGCTTATCTTATTGCCATAGTCATTTATATGCTGACGATACCCAACTGTATTACTCTTTTCCCAGGGAATCGTTTGATGAAGCTCTGATCAAGGTAAATCTGGATCTCGATATACTGTCAAGTGTCTCCGAAAATATGTGTCTCAAATTTAATCCGAATAAGACAGTCGCAATGTTGTTTGGAAGAAAGCAAATGAGAGAACAGTGAAAACACTATGTGAATATACTTTTGTGGGACACTGAGATTCTGTTGTCTGATGAGTCAAGAAACCTGGGGTTAATTATCGATACCGACTTGAGAGTCATTTCTCACGTCAACTTGCTTTGTAAGAGAACTTTCCCAAATATAAAACTTATTTATGACTGCAAAGCATTCCTTGATATCAGACAGCGTAAATTGCTGTGTGAGGCTATGGTGTTGTCACATCTCAATTATAATGATGTTACCGTGTTAAGGGTGCAAAGAATTCAAAATTATTGTGTAACGGTTGTACTTGGATTGAGACGCTTTGATAGAGTATCTCATAAACTTAAGGAGTTAGACTGGCTTAATATGGAGAATATAAGAGGCTTACGTATGCTCTGCCTGTTCTATAAGGTATTGCAAGATAAAAAGTTCTCATATCTGCATCGAAAAGTGAGGTTTCAGTCGGATGTCCATAACATCAGCGTCAGACATAGGCACAAATTGGCATTGTCAACGTATAACAGTTCTGTTTATAAACGCTCGTTCTCATACAATATTGTTCAACATATTAATATGATTCCAAGTGAATACATCAATTTGTCTTTTATATTGTTTAATGATGAGTGTATGAAATATTTATTTGCATTACAAGGCGGATAGATTGAGTGTGTCAGCTTCAACATTTTATTTGTTTATTCTTTCTCGATATTTCACAGATGTTTCTATTGTTGATCTATGCGTAGGTAATAATATACTTTTAGAATTTTCGATTGTTCAATGCTATGATATTGTAGAGAGGATTAATCAGCTATGCCGCTTCCCACCTTATGGTATTATGTATGTACAAAATCACTAAGATCTATTGTATTATGTAATTTTTTTTACCACCTTTTCACTGGTGCGTTTGTATGATACCATTAAAGTTCTTTATTATTGTGGACTTATGCACTATCTCAGCTGTTAGCTGGATATAATTTACCTTTCCCAGATTTAGCAATCAGAGGGAATAGGCTCGATTACAATATACTTGACATAAATTTCCTAACTATCCTACATGTATTAAGAATTACAGCTTTTTGCATTTCTATATAGGTATTCTTATGCAATTCTAATTTCTTAAGGCTATCATGCAAAGTTTTGGGTATTAAACCAGTCGAGGATACGATGACAGGAACAATATCTATTTTATCGAGGTGCCACATCTGCTTGATCTCAATAGCAAGGTCTGTGTATTTGGACTCTTTCTCCTGGAACTTGTTCAGCACGTTGTTATTATTCGGTATGGCGACATCCACCAGCATTGCTGTTCTGGCTCTCTTATCATACACCACTATGTCCGGCCTATTATTCGTCACCATTCTGTCAGTGATAACAGGCCTATCGTAGTATAATCTGATAGAGTCATTTTCCAATACGGGCGCCGGCTGATACTTGTAATATGGCTGGAAGGTGTTCAGAAGTCCGTACTTGTGTGCAAGTTTCTGGTGGATAATGTTGCACACTTGATTATGCCTGTGAAGATACTCCGTATTGGCCAGTTGTTCGCATCCGGACGTAATATGCTGTATAGTCTCCGATCTTATATGGCATTTTCTACACTTATCTGTTTGTAATGTTCCGTCCTTTATTATAATTTTTTTGTAATTGTTTGTAGCGATCACTTGGTCTTGGATGGCCATAAGGAATCCCTCTGTTTCTGCGAATAATTCTCCTTTCATCAACCATTTGTTGGAGGCTTCGTTGTCAATGTGTGGTTGATTAATCTCATGGTGATGTCGTCCATGCAATTCCTTTCTTGACCATTGCTCTTGTTTTTCAGTATCTGATAGGAACGGTAGATTCAGCAGGTCATCTCTGGTAGCAAGATTTAGTGGTGTATATCCCCTATCAGCCAACGATACCACTCTATGGAGGTCAGAAGTGAGAGCTTTTGCAGAGAAGAATTCTCTGAGATTTTTTATCTGATCGGTGTGTAAATTGACAACATCTATTAATCCGCGTCCTCCTACTTTCCGCTTCAAAGTTGTTCGTATCACAGACGATTTTGGATGATGATTGTTGTACTTTGTCAGCATCGTTCGGGTCTGCCTTTGAATATCATCCAGTTCTGTCTTAGTCCATCTGATTATTCCAAATCAGTAAAGCAACACTGGAATGGCGTAGGTGTTAATTGCTTTGACAAGATTCCCCGAGTTCAACATCGATTTCAGCACAGACTTCAAACGTTGACTGTATTCTGAACGAATCTTCTCCTTTGATTGTTTTTGTTCTAGCAATCTGGCTTGTTGGTATCCCAGATATTTGTATGTTTCGCCATCTCTCATGCACTGTATAATATCACCGTTTGGAAGTTGTGTTTCACCATCTATGACTTTCCCTCTTTGAATGTTCAGGGTCTTACATTTTTCAATCCCGAATTTCATATGTTCTTTATTATTATTATTATTATTAAAAAAAAAACGGGAATATTTCTAAACAATTCTGTATTCAACATATGTTATTCTAGAAAGTAAATAATTAGGGAGTCCAATACAGAATGGAATCACTTTTTGAGAAACGTATCGCATGACCCATTGAACGTGTTTAAAAATTTGGGGTGGCAGCAACCAGAGGTTGATAGGGGAACACAAAACGTGTAACAAGAATGGCTCCGCCAATCAAAGGAAATTCAGGAAATTCACAGAAAAATCAAACCAGCCCAGTTATTCAGTTGGTTCGTTTTCATTGGTACACACTGTATATAATTTTTAATGAAATCAACTTTATATAGAGATATTTTATTTTTCATTCTTGGTAATATTAAAACATAATAATGTGGTATTTCCAATAAAAAATGACATTTTAGAGTTGCAGTTGTTGAAATTGATTCGAAGCTTGTGAAGCCAACCCTCCGCTCTCTGAATTTTCCAATTCATAATTCAATATAGGCAAAGTGGGGCAAGTGGCACTTCATTGAAAAGGCTTTTCGATCCTCTATTCAAATACGTTATTTCGAAATGTTCGATCTGGAACAATTTGGCAGAAGATATTCTGATGATGGGATGAAAGGAAAAGGAGATTAGGTAATTATTATTAATTTGACTTTGTCGAACTCAAATTTATTTTGGCAACAAAAAAGAACTGAAAACATTATAAATATTAAACAATTTAAACGTCTGTGCCAAATGACTACCACCCAGCTCTTTATTCATTTATTTCATACCCTACTAATTTAGAAATACATATGATTATAGATAAAGATAAGATACAATAATGGATATGAAATAAAGTTTATCCATCAACAACTTACATGGGGTGTCAAAATATAAGTGTATATAAAATATAAAATTTTGATTCATAATAACGTGTAGGTAACAAAACATCCTGTAAAAAACATTAAGTACAAATACATTACATAATAATTGAGTCGTTATGGTATTCTTCCAAAGTATAATAGGCCTTCTCTACCAAAAGCGACATTAGGTCTTTTCTAAGCTCTGACCATTTCTTCGTCTTGAATTCTTGCGGGAGCTTATTGAAGATCGTAATTGCCTCATAGTTTGTGCTCAATTGTGCTGCCTTTACCCTATGGAAAGGTATAGAGAAGTCATCTGCAGATCTTGTTGCATATTCGTGATTAGCTGAGTTTCTGGGTATTTCTTCCTGATGTTCGAGGATGAATTGAACACGAGTAAGTATGAAGAGAGAAGCCAAAGTAAGTATACCCTCTTTCCTGAATAGAGGCCTGCAACTATATCTCTGCTTTGCCTCACATATAATGCGAAGAGCTTGTTTTTGTTCCGAAAATATTCTTCTGCTTTCAGATGAGTTGCCCCAAAACAGCAGGCCATATGTGATTGAGCTCTGAAAATAACCAAAATAGGCCGTTCTTATTTGAGCCTTCTGATACAGTAAGTGGCACGTGATATATTTTTTATCCTGGAGTAATTATATATTAGGATAACGTTAAATGTTATGAGAATATATCAATTTCTATAAAGATGCAAAGGATTTCTTAATTTTCTACTATCATTCACTAAAATCTCATACGTCAAAGGTCTGCATTGGACTGTGAATCTTCTATAAACTAGCTTCTATATATATATATATATATATATATATATATATATATATATATATATATATATATATATATATATATATATATATATATATATATATATATATATATATATATATATATATATATATATATATATATATATATATAGCTTTCGATATAAATTTCATAAGAAGAAAGAAGGAAATCGAGTTAGGTGATCTGAAATATCGTATTTGGAGAATCAAAATAAAGAAGTGTCACTCAATCCACTTTCTTTATAATGAATTTTGAATTGAAATATCCTGTGGGTAGCGGGATGATTTCACATGCTCTGAATCAATATTGAAAACGTTTCCGCTTGAATCGAAAATTGATCTGTATGAGCATCGAAATTTTCGTTGAAAACAGAGTATACGAGGGAAGTCTTTCAAGTTTTGCATAAAGAACGTGAATGAAATTGAGAGATTTTAAAGACTTTATTGTTTCTCGAAGTATTCTCCGCGAAGATTGATACACTTCTGCATTCGTTCGAATTAGTTTTGAAAGCAGTTGCTCTAATGGTTGCTGGTACATTCAAAATGGTCTTGTGAAAGACATCAACAGCTTCCTCTGAAGATTGAAACCTTTGACTACGCCGCCCGTTCATGATTTTGGGAAATGGCAACAAAATCGTTGGGGCTTAGGTCCGGACTGTACGCAGGATGATATAACAATTCGATGTTTTCTTGCGTTAAATATTCAATTGTTTTTCGGGCTGTGTGCGAACTTGCATTGTCTTGGTGAAATATGATTTTCCGTTCTGGGATGGTTTCTTGAAGCTTACTAACGACTTGCGGTAAACAAATGGATGTGTACCAATCGCCAGCAACTCTTCTTGGATCTTGTAAAGGAATAATTGCTACATCTCCTGTTTTTGAAATAAATATTGTGACCATCTTTTGAGAGATACTTCGGCCATGAATGACTTTTGTCGGTTTTTCTTTCCTTGGATCACAGAAACAGATGATTGGCGTTTCTTTTCTGGCTCATATGAATGAATCTAAGATACATCACCACTGACAATGTTGTGAACGCTTTAGACCTTTCAAAGTTAAAACAGTCCAGAGTGTTTTGATATTAACTTACCCTTGCAGCTTTTTGTTTATCGGTAAACAGATGCGGTCTCCAATGAGAGACTGATTTTTTCGCACGCAATTATTCGTGTAAAATTTTGTGTATTGACGTCTTTGAAATCCGCAATGGTACCTCAATTTCTTGATGCATGCCGATCTTCCTGGATAATCTTAAGCATATCATCCACATTTTCTTGAGTGACCATTTTTTGATGTAGCAGCCCTTGGATCGTCGCTAAGCCTAAACCTTTTGAGTTTAAATTCTCCATACCAAGAGGAAACTGTTGGCTGGTGTGGTGCTTTAAAGCCTAAATCAGAAACCAAGTTGCCGAGACATTCTTGTTGAGATAATTGTCTTTGAAAATTGTAGAAAATTATTGTGCGAAAATGCTTGCGGTTCAATACTATTTTTCAAATAAATTGTCAACGTTGACAGTTTGTTGTGGCTAAAACACAGCACTTATAGAACTGATATTTGGATTTATACTAACAAATCATAGAGGTTCTCTTTTAGTACTAACAGTTGATAAATGGTTTCTCTATGTACAAGCATGCAAAACATAAAAACATCCATAATATTTACAAAACAGCAATATATTACACATATAATTAGTTTCCTAATTGTTATTTCAAAATTAAATATCGAAATATTGTCCATAAATTCAATTCGAAATTACGTAAAATCAATATATGTGGCATCAATGCCTCAAAATGTTGCAGTTGCATACTTTTTCCAGAAGTGTTGCCAAGTCTAATAAAATTATGAGAATTTCATTGAAGTAGCTGTTAGCATAACTATTAATGAATTTGAAATTTTCTTTTTGATTTGAGGATTTGATTAGTTTTTTATGACAAGTTATAGAGCGTGAGAATCAGTGACAACATTTCAAGTTACAGTTTTGTTTAGCATTTAACAAAGATATAGGCGTTATTTCATACTTTGACATCTCATAATTAGTGATATCGACGTTGCCAGATGAAATTAAAATCATTGAAAACAGTTTCAATAATCGATTAATATGACAATGCCGATTGGTATGATATTGAAATAATTCAACGAACAGTGAAGTACAGCAAAATTATATTATATACAAGGTATTTCTCGAGTAGGCAAACCTATTTCACAATGAGAATGATCTGTGAAATAACTTTTTTCTATGAGGGCCCCGATTTTCGATATATGGTTGCTCAGAGCGGAGATATAAAATGTGGTTTTCATTCTTTCTTCGTAAAAATATAGAAAACTTTTGGTTCCTTGACGCTTGTATGCAGAAAGATTTTCTCAATGAAATTCTCCTATTAAAAAAATGTTGCCACCGTTCATGCCAAACTATGTGTAACTAAGAGTTTAAATGTCAATATAATTGTCACGACTAGCTAGAATTAAAGAGTTTGTGGAACAAGTTCTGAATATTATTGATGATCATCTACAGACGAGAAAAATAGCACAATACCTGCAGGTAAACCATAAAATTATCTGGAACTGTGATAAACCACTTGCTCCGAAACAGAAGACATCCAGGGCCACCGGGCAATGAAGAAGACAAAGAGATAATCTAATGAAGAAAACTTTAAGAAGCCAGATTAGTTGGGCTATTCCAAACAAGAAAAATTCTTCGTGATGTGTGAATCCATTGAAGACTTTTATTCAGAGAGCAATATTCAAAGCGCTTTGGCTTGACATTGTGAATTAGTATGCAACTCTGACGAGGTCAAACGAGACCATAACTGCAGTCTATAACTTCTATGCATAACATCCGAAAACTAATTTGACTTCTACTATGTGGCCTTGGTTAACGTTGATTACGAAAAGTGCATCGGAAAACCAGCTACTTCAGAAAGAGATATTTAACATTCTACGGAAGATGGAATATTCCGTAAAATGTTAAATATCGTTCCCAGAATGAAAGTATTCAGTGTGTTTGCACATACAGTGTTCAAGCTCTTCTACAGTGGAATTTTCTGCACAGAGTAGCATATAATGATCATTTTACAGAAGATATCAGTACGAGTTTTCTCTATATATTTGAATAAGAAAATTCGATGATTTTTTTATAGGGCCCAATTTTTTCTATTAAATATCAATAATTTACCGAAACTTTCGGGAAGTAAATATCTTTTGGTACACCGCAATATGTCAATAAATGACGTTAACGAACTTAGAAACCGCATCAGTTTGATTTCGTCAGATGCTTTCATAATTTATTTTGTTCTCAAAGAATATGCATTTCTACAGAAAAACAAAAAAATTTTTTATTGAAAAGAGGTTTTGAAGAATAACTATTTCATGGTCAAAAAAATGGTTAGCCATATATCGAAAAGAGGGAGATTTAAGAAAATTTTCCTCATTTAATTTCGTTTCGAGAATTTATAGCCCTTATTTGATACGAAAATATCGAAAAAATAATGAACTTGGCAACAATGCTTTCTATGATGCATTTGAATGGTTGATGCATACAATGCTGCCAGTTAGGCATTAAACGTTAAAAATTGCATCTATGTATACATATCAATTATTATTTTCGAATTAAACAAGATTTTATTGTTAACATATATTAACCGTATATTATCGAATGGCAAAATACATAAGTGAGGATTTTTCTACTGTGTTTTTGAAAGTTAACGAAGTGTGTAGGTATTAAATTTTTCAAATTCAACTATGAAATAGTGAATAATGATTGAGGAAATGAATGCTAGAGATATAAAATAGTACTTAAGATAACATATATCTTTCAAAACTTTCTACAGTGTATAATAATAGTACCTGGTACTTAAGCGACAGTTATATTTTCAGCATTTTGAACTTATCAGTTGAAAAATGGGGTTTTACGCAGGTAGAAATGGCAATTATTTCCTCAACGCCTACTAGGAAAGGCCGAACACTTGGGGTTGTAATGTACAGAATTCAATGTTTAACAAACTTTCCATCAGTTACTTGGTACAGGGCATAGTTCATGTTTGTGTGATTCGGATTGAATTTTGTGAACATTATCAGTCGACTAATAATTCAAGTCTAAAATGGATCCTCAAGAAACAAATGTTGCTGAAAACACTATTAATTCTGGTAAGTATTTTTCAGTTTGATGTTTCAAGTTGTTTGTTTTGTTATAACGTAAACATATTAGGAAACTTCATGTTATAAAATGACTGTTCTATATGTCTATTTCTTATGACTGGTCGAATCGGTAACCAAAATTAAACAAATAATAATTGAATTGAAAGACTGAGATGGCGTTAAAACAAAGATGGCATTAAAAACTTCAGTTTTGATGATGAAAAGTTAATTTTATTTATGTTGAATTTTGTGAGATTTAGTTTATCCACAGGATTTCAAATAATTCTTATTAATTAATTTATTACTTTTAAAATTCTTTAATGACTTTATTTTGTATAACTGAATTGTACAATAAACGGATAGTGATCATTGTGGTAACTGCAAAATATTTTCTCTGAATAAATACTGGTTTAAATTCAATTTAATATTTATAAAAACATTCAATACTTTTATTTCGAATAATAAAACCCTCAGTGTAGAAATTGCATCATTTTTATATTATAATATCTCAATGTGAAGTACTAAAATTGAAACAATATAGTTGTCCTATAATATATGACATAACAATTTGAAAAATTCATTATAAAAGGGAGAAAAATCTAAGAAGTGTTGGGGATCGAACTCGAGATTATTCTTTGGGATATCTATTGCTTCTCAACCTTGGGAAGTGACATTTATTGACAGTGTTGGATTCTGACTTGAGAGAATTACACTTATAATACAACACAAAACAAATACGTAGAGATATTTCGTTAATGAAGAATTTATCAAACAGTTAAACGACAGGCAATACTCTTTATAAAATTTTATAGGACACGACGATTTTTATTTTCAGTCATGTTTTGCAACAAAATTGAAAATTTTAAATTCTGGAAAGTAATAGAATTGACGCGTTGATTGCCTTCAGATTACTTGATGGCAGTGTACTTATCCAAAATAAACAGCATCTATTCAAGAAAACTTGAAGTTTCAATTTCTTCTTCCAATACTTTGATCGATATGTGGCAGGTGAATAATTTGTAGTATCGTTTATTTTGCTCTACCAATTTTTAAATTACTGAGTTTGTTGTGTAGTAAAAGTATTAAATTTTCCAAATAATCTAACAGATCCGTATAAAATTGAAATTTTGAAGTTGATAAGTTATTATGACATAACCAGAATTCAAGCTGTAGTTGTTCGGTTATTTTGTTAGACGTATTGTGATTTATCCCTAATTAATCGAGGTATTAATTGTAGCACAATACCAAGAATTAGGGCATATGAGGTATATGTATGTGTAAGATATCAGAAACTAAGGATTGACGTATAACGCACATCAGGTAGAAATCTCCTGAAATGTTACGGGAATGTGAGAAATCGTTTTTATCATCGATTTGGCCAAGAAGTGATGGGAGCCCATTTCGAATCTTTTTTACCTAAATATTTATTTTATTTAAGTATCTATTCATTTGGAATTAAAATATAAAGTATTGAGATAATGTTGAAAATAAAAAGTCCATTATACTTTTCTTGAAGAAACCTCTCTAACGAGGCATAACATGTCTCATCATATATAATATAAAAAAAGTGGATTTTTCCCACCCCAATTATGGCTCATGAAGAACAAAATTACATGCTTAACATACATCGCTCGAAACAAAATTTGAAGTGCGAAGAAATTGCCACAGAATTTATTCCACTTCGAGTCCGCACTTCGTATGTGACCAGTACTCAAAATCAATTCCAGAATCTCAATTTCATTATCATAAAATTTTGTGGATTGAATTCAATTTTACTTTCCAATTCAAACGATTATGGAATTATTTGAATACTAGCTAACACGAGACTTCTTTTCAAATTTATCTGTCAACTTCATTTTTTAGTAATATAAGTCACCGATCCCAACACACTTAGCTAAATTGCTATTTATATAGTATGATATCAATTATCAATATTTTTTGTAGATGAAATCCTAGCTTCTACAGCATTTCTGGAATATGCCAGAAATTCTATAGGTTTTCGTGACGTTCTTAATAATCCTGGTGCAAGTACTGCTTTTGGTGGTGCTGCTAGTACTTCTACAAGTCCGTGTAGTTCTGCTGGTATTGAAAGTGGTGCTAGTACAAGTTCTACATGTGGAGATGTCAAACCTACTCTGGAAAGTTTCATAAGAAGGCAAAGAAGTCCTAGATCTGCACAGATTCGGGTATGTATTTAACTGTAATTAACTGACAGGGCAGAATGTGCTGAAGTAGTTATTCTAAGTTGGACTTATACAACAACAGGCCACAGGTTTGGGGTGACCGTTTAAACTGTTTCCAGAATAATCTGCAGGTACAGGGAGACATAAACATGAACGGAGACCTAGGCAAGGACGACCTCGAGAAACAACGGCGATACTGCTAGGCACCTTCAAATTCAGCTCCGATAGAACAAATAGGTGCAAATTAGCACTAAAACGATTCGACAATTTCTCAAGGAATTCGGTTCGAGGCCTCATGTGGAAGCTCGAGGCCCAGCTCTTATTGCAGAGCATTGAAGATCTTGATTGTATTTTGCCAGGAAACATTCAATTGGTTAGGTTAGGTTAGAGAAGCTGACTAGGAGAGAGTTTTGTTTACAGATGAATTGTTACTTTGTGTTTTTCATTGCAATCGACGTTCTGTAGTGTACAGGCATCGAAAAGGGGAATATGGCCATTTGAACTTTTTTCCTATCTATGGTTTTGGTGGAGGTTCAATAAGGTGTGGCCCCCGCACAGATCTGGTAATCGTAAATAAGGAAACTCTGAATGCTCAGAGGTACGTTAGAGAGATTTAGAGGGACATTGTGTACCATTTGCATACAAATATGTGTGGAAACGTTTTTTTTATGTATGATATCGTCAGATATCACCAAGCTCGTACCGTTATACCTTGAAGATAACGAAGTCACTTTAATCCTTTCGAACATATCAGCGACATTCTCAATAGAAGATTAAGAAGCCGGGAAAACCAGCCAGCTGCCGTGAATTAGGTTTGGAACAGACTCATTGAAATTTGGAGCGAAATGGATCAGAGTGATATAAGGACATTGATTCTGAGTTTGAATCGTAGATGTCATGCAGCAATTCTCACCGAGGATGGAAATATCATCCGATTTCAACAGGTTTTTGGATACTGATTTTTTCCAGAAGTTCAACATTTTTCATAATATATGTCAATTTGTATGAGTACCATTTTCATTTCAATTCTTCTCAAGCACTCCTAAGTGTTGGTGGATTATCGTTTAGCGATATTGAAATGGTTTTACTGTTCTCTTGTAAGAAGTAAGTTCGAACATTGTTCATTGATATGTTCACCAATTTATGAAAAATATTTACTGAGCTGAAAACAATTACACAAAAAGAGTTTCTAAAATATCTGGCTTTGAGGAAAGATGAGGTGTATCCTTGTAAGGGAATATGCAAAACCATCCTATTGAAAATGTTCTCTTCTTTAAAGTAGAGACGGCACTTGAGTTCGTGTATTTTCTTGTATGAGCTATCGATGGACTTGCTGTGTGTTAAGTACTCTTCTACAGGGTGCTGATCCGAACCTGATAAGTACATAAGGACCATGAATCAACCAGGAGTAGGTACATTGGACTTCAACAGACCAGACCCACCATAATGAGTATTTTTCAGGTTGGAATGTGGTTTTTTCTGATAGCTGAGCAATGGTTTTCAATCCGATCTTTTTTCAGAGTTCATTTTTTTATTTTTTCATTGAATTTTTCGTAGAAACCATATTTTCCCCTACACATTATTATCGTCAACACATGTGATGTAAGAGAAACAAAAACAGTTGATGCTCCCAAATAAATGGGTAATAATTTTTTGTAGTAGTGTATATTCAATTTGTCTTTTCTTCTGGAGTTGTTGAAATGTGAATTTAAATTTGGTAAATGACTTTTCTATTAACAATTCAAATTTATTCATTTTGATTCACATTATATTAATGACGAATCCTATTTGTTTAGGCAAACTCTCCAAAACTCTGCTGGGGGTATATCGATGGTAAATTACAAGCTCATCCGGTTGGAACCTGTGTTCAATATAGATCAGCGAGATGTTTGTTCGAAATGAGGAGAAGTCAGTTCAGAACTTATAGCAAAAGATATCCTGGTATAAAGAAACACTCCTCCACTGAGCTACGTCAGCAATGTCAAATTGACCCAGTACCTAGAGGAGCGCCACGAGCTGCAGCTTCTGTATCAGACCAGGATTGGGTGAGCTTGCAACAACTGATGTGCGGATTCCAAATTGATGAACCAATGGGCGAAGAGGAAGATTTGGCACGAATGGTGAAATCTTTCAAAATATCTGATGAAGCAATTGGACTAGAAGAAGGGAAAGAAAAAGTACCTTTGAAGGTAACTTGAGAAGTTAAATTATAATTTTCAATGAAATTCAGTTATTTCAGACGTTGCTAGGGAACAAACAATTGTAAACGTCATTTAAGTCTGCCAAAAATTGATATGTGTAATTAATTTAGGGTTATTTCGCGTTGTATACTTCCATCAATTTACGGGATATTTTCGAGAGCATTGAGTTGATAAATCAATATAGTTAATTTGATCAAAAATTCCGCCTATGAAATATGGGACTAAAATTTTATTGTGAATTGCATATCAAACATTGACGGTGAACTTTCTTTGAAAATTGTTTTCTATATGATAATAGGAAATTACTCTATATTTTATACTATCACAGGAAATTTATTGAATGATTGCAATTTCGGTCTCACGACCATTTTCTTCAGCTAACATGAAGTACAGAACTAAAATTGAATATACAGGGATATCCACCGGGACCGTCCGTTAAAAACTTCAAGTTCCAATTACAATATCAAGCTAACATTTTATACGCGGCCATAACTAGCGATTTCGAATTGAAGTGAAATATTTTCGAAGTGATACCATTTCCGGTTATACCGGAAGTGGGTCATCACTTTGTTATTTCAAATGGTGATCTATCTTTTTTATTATACATCTAGAACCGACATTTGAGCAAGGCATAAAATACCCAAGTTGTTGGCACTTATCTGTCAAAACTTTTGACAGATTTAATTATTTTTGAGGAACATTCAAAAGAATTGTAGCTCGTAGATCTTTTGCACTACAGACACAATTTTTGCTTAGGTGGATAGAAGAAGGATCGAGGAATTTTTTAAGAAGTCGACACATGTCAAATGTTTATAGCGTTGTTGTGTATAATTTTTTCAAATTTGGCCTTTTTCAAACAGCAATAACTCAAATTTTTCAAATTGCACGTGCCAATTTTTATATCGCCATCAGATGAAGCTTCAAATTTCAGATGGAATTGTATAAGCATGTACTATACCCATCTCTTATAGTTCCGAGATAATTTGGGAATATATTGAATTTTGATGATTTTGCAAGAACTAACAGAGAATGCTTTGAAATATTTGAATCAAGTAGCTGAATTGGCTACGCTCACCTGACAGGTGCCTAAAATTAATGTACTTGTCACTTCGTTCATTCGAATTTGATATTTCAACAAGAATTGTCATTATTTCAGATTGAAAATATCCAAAAAATACAACACATTTGGAATAAAATCACTGGTTATTCAAACGAAAATATATTTATTTATATCATTTTTTAATTCATTTTAGAATGTCGAAAAGTAGTGGGTAGAAATTGCAGGCAATTCAATAACCAATTTCCAAATTTACCGTCTATGAGTAAAATAAAATTTCGAAGCATTAGAAGCAATTTTCTACAATTTGGATGAATAAAAATTGTAGGAACTAAGCGGAAAATAATCATCGAAGATAATTACATTAATATGAATAAATGATAGCAAACATCATGGGACAAAACTAATTTACGATCTGAATAAATGTTCAATATGGGCCCTATTTTGCTCGATACACTTGACAGCTCGTATACGAATATGATGAGTTGCCCTCTAGTTTCCTCAGGATCAATATTACAAAAAGCATTATGAATGCGCTCTAGTAACTATTCTTTACTTCTTACAGGAATAAGATACACTTCACTCTTGATTTTTCCCCATAAATAAAAATCAAGGGGTGTCAGGTCTGGAGAACGCGGACGCCATAAATTTGATCATTGATTACCCCACCACCTATCCTCGAACATTTCTGTTAGCTGCCGATCTACAGCTCGTGTTTTATGTGCTGGTGCACCATCCATTTGGTAAAAGCAATCCCTCAGAATGTTAAGGGGTAATCCATCTAAAAAATTTGATAATGTTCCTCTCAAAATTTCCAGGTATCTTTGTCCATTAGGATTTTCCTCATAAATGTGATAAGCCAACAAATCATTCATTAAAATTGCAAAAACGTTCACGCTGAATTTATTTTGGAAATCAATAACCTCAATGAAATGTGGATTTTCTGTGGCCCAAAAATGTCAATTTCTCCTGTTGGTTATTTCACTTTCATTGAACTTGGCTTCATCAGACTATACAATTTTTTGCAGAATTGTCACCTGTAATTTTTTCGTATCTCCAAGCGTTTTTGGGTGAAAAATTATTGAATTTGAATTATTTGAATTGTATGTTATTCGCTAAATAAAAAAAATTATAGAAATACTCGATAGTATACCCAAAATTTGCTTTTATTTCGATAGATCGTCTTCTGAGACTCAACTTATACTTCTTCAATATCAAACTAAGGAAAAGAACAATTAAGAACTAAATAAATTGCTGGAAGTGTCCTTCAGCTGCGAGAATACAGGCATCTGTCCTTCTTCGCATATTATCACGCACTCTGAAATATTCCTGGGTTATTTCTTATCGTGTCACAAGAGGTTATTATTCGATTTCTCAATTCTTCTACAGTGTTCACTGGAGTTGTATAAACTAAACTTTTGAGAGATCTTCATAAGAAAAAGTCTAAACTTTTTAAGTCTGGGAACCTAGGAGGCCATGGTTCTGGCCTACCCCGACCTATCAATCGGTTGTTGAATGTATTATTCAAGAATTCCCTAGCTTCTCCACTAAAATGTGCTGGTGTCCCATCATTCATGAATCACATTATGTTTCTCACCAAAAGTGGCACATCCTCGAGCAATAAAGGTAACTCCTCGTTAAGAAATTGCCGATAAGTGGGACCGTTTAGTCTGTTAGGCAAAAAAATGGCCCAATCGAATAATTTACAATTATTCCGACCCCGACATTTACTGAGATTTGTTCTTGATGATGAGATTCTTCAATCAAGTGGGGTTTTTTCTCAGCTCAGTAATGATTATTTTGAAAATTTGTGATAGCAGTTCTTGAAAAGTTAGCTTCGTCTGTGAACAGTATTTCACTATCAAAATGAGCATTTTCTCTAACTAGAGCATGTGAAATATTCAACTGATTTTCAATTTTCTTTTTACTCACAGTGTTCAAATCAATACAATTCAAAACTGCTTCCTCAATATCTGGAGTTCTCATAATTTGGGTTGCACCTTTCAAATGATTATTTGCAGTAAAAGTACCAGTTTCCCTCAACCTTCTGTGGATAGTGAAAGTGTTCGCCTGTCTGGTGGTCTCGATTTGGAAAGCGCACCTGATATAATCGCCTAGCTTCTGTTGTGTTTCCGTCAGCCAGACCGTTCATGTAATGGATATCAGCCAATTCGGCGTTAGTAAAATTAGCTATTTTTTCTTACAGCAATAACTTCAAAAGTCTCAAAACTAATCCTTAATTTAATAAAAACTTCGGGCAGACACTGGTTCAACTTTAGCAATTGTCAAAATAAATAAATAAATGAAAAAAATCAAAGCCTACTAGTCATTTATTTAGTTAGAAGTGATTTCAATTCAGCGAATGCATACAATCGTTTAATAGTTTTTTGCTCGAGAACGGTTGGAGACACGAAAAAATTACAAGTGTCAAAAAAGTTTCTAAATTGAACGACGATGACGAAAATTGATAGTACACTGATCAGTGGCATACTGCAAAAAGTTGGTAAGGGCAAAAGAAGACATGGCTCCGGAAAAGAAAACACCTTGTAGATTTTAGTTAAAATTTAGGACGTGTAATGATGGCTGTAAAGAATAGCTTGCATTCCAAATTTGGGCTAAATATCTCAAAAACTGCAGGAGTTTTGAAAAAAAACTATTTTTTCCGGAAATTTCAACACTCTGTAGCTCCCTGACGAAACTTTTCCGGACCTATGTTTATATGAACCTTTTTTCTTAAATTTGCACATAGATTTACTCCATCAAGTTGTGATATACTATATATATTGAGTTGACAAGTGGTTTTAGAGCACCCTTCAGTAAGAATAGCATCCGAAAGTACGTTGCTCTCCAAAATAACACTTTTCTCTTAAACTAATTCACTCAAATCTGAGTCAATTTTTTTGGGCAAAGAAGATTATAAATTAACTTTATTGAAAACAATATTAGCTAAATGGTGGATAATTTCAGATAGAACAAATCTTAACAGAAGATGCTTAAAAAAAGGATGCTCTTGAATAAAAAGAATCATAAAGTACACTGTGCCATTTGAAATAGCAGAATTCGATGTTCAATATAACCGGAAGTGGTACCGCTCTGAAAACACTTGCAAGTTGTAGATTAGATATTGATCGATTCTGAAATTGATCGATAAACTCGTTCTCCAGATAATACTAATGAGTCCTTTAGGTCGGAAACCCTGTATATAAGTGATGATAAATATCAGAGTATTAAGAATATTTCAATTAAAATTCACCATTTTGCATTTCTTCTTTTCAGGAGGACGAAGAGCTATAGAAGGAGGCAAAAAATACTTGCATATAAACTCGAATGGAACTGTCTGAGAACCCAATCGTAGGGGGCTGTGATTTGTGCTTTACTTTGAAACTCATTCAAAGTATTGTAGTGAACGAATGTGCGCTTAATCCATAGGAAAATAAAAATTCACGTTTTAGTGATTTTATAAGACTGAATCTGCAGCATTAGGGCTGTGATTTGTGATTGCTCTGTTCCTACAAGAAACTATATATATAGAGAGTTGTTGAACTGAAATGTTAACTGTCTAGAATGTACAAAAATCACTATCAGAATATTATTTTCTATTAAGTCATATTGAAGTAGATAAGACTAGAATTATTCCTATTTCAAGACAATTTCTATTAAATAAAAATTACGTACCATGTTAATTTAAAATTTTTTTGGGAAAAACATCACGACTCTAGGATGCATATTGTGCAAATGTTTTGGCAATGAAGAAACGTCATAGAATACGAAAGCGTACGAATTTACATTATCCTGTCATCTGTCATGTATATAATTACATACAGATACAATCAGTATCAACGAATATCTGCTGACATTCATAGGAACCTTGTTTGTTTTATTTTTTTATATGTTTTACTTCGAAATTCATCGGATGGTTTTCGATTATTATACTTTCCTATCGTGTTTTGCAACTCTTGAGGGACCTCATAAATCACCACTACGAATTTACAGTGCCTGGTTTTTCTATCCTCCCTTTCCCTGCATTCCATTTAAATACGTGATTTTATGCTGATTATACAGGTGTCACAGTAGAGAATAGAAAATAAGGATCAGTTCCAGAACTAACATTGATTTTAAGGTTATTGGCTTACAATATAAAGGTCGCTAAAGTTGACTGTCTAAAATCGTAGCTTCGAAACCCTAAACTACAGAGACCTGAAATCAAATTCATTGGCTAATGATGATGAGTTTGTTTTTTGGCGCTCATGTTATTTCCTGAAAATTGGACCATATAGTGCCACAACTCTTTTTTCAAAAATGGCTTCTATGCCACTGCCTTTTTCAAGATTCGTTTCCATTATTGAATGGTTTGTATTCCTTGCATTTTTGTCATAAGGTGCATAAATTAGAAGAAATTCGTAGTTGAAGTATCTAATGTCATAGAATTTAGTACAAAATTAATTTTTCACCCACTGTCTCAATATTCGTGAAAGTTTTCTGTTCTGAAATTCATACCAGCGGCGTAGCCTATATCGAGCATATGAACCTTTCCTCCATAGAAACGGCACTTGATGGTTCCCAATTTTTCCTGCATTCGAATAAAGCATTCATGTCCAAAAATATTTGTCGAGTCCATTTTCAAAGAGTATTTTCCACGAGACAAAGGTAAAGGTTTTCTCAAGATTTTTCAGTCGACACATAGCTCAGGAGAAATTTGAAGCCAAAATGTTTCTCACTAATTCCGTAATCTTTTAACCGGGATTCTTCATTCTACAAGCTTTTATTTAACTTTCAATGTATGTATGTTCGGGTGAAATCTTACAACTCAATTTTATGGCACTTGACCTCAACCGATTGAGCTGAAATTTTGTATACACGTTTAGTTTGGATGACAATTGTGTGACGTTATTCTAAATCCAACATGGCGACGTATCCAAGATGGCGGACCAATAATTTTGAATGCACTCCTACAATATGGGTATCAAATAAAAGGGCTTGCCAAGAATAACTAGAAAAATAAGGTGACGTCACTCTTAATCCAATATGGCGGAACATCCAAAATGGCGGATAATTTTCTTTTATTCGTTCCTACAATATGGGTATCAAGTGAAAGGGCTTGCCAAGAATAACTATAAAATAAAATTAAGGTACTAAAAATTCTTTGAAAACAAGCTTTTATTTAAATGCGCTGAAAAGAAAAAAATAAACTTTTACACTAAAACTCTTACTGTTGACTCATAACGTCTTGATGTAGCTGGGAGTTTCGCACGTAACAGTCCATGGTCATCCTCAATGCTTTGTTCTGCACGACTTGGAGCTTCCGGATATGACATGCCGCTGCATGTCCCCAGACTGTTGACGCTTATGTCATCATGTGCCTGATGATGGGTCTTGTAGAGCTTCAGCTTGTTCGCTGCGTTCACATGTAAGCCGCTGGTCGAGTGTGACTCCCAGGTATTTAGCCTTGTTGACCCATGGGATGGGTTGGCCGTTCATGGTAATCTGCTCCTCGGAGATACGTCTTCTTCTGGACAGATAGAGTGCCTAATTCGTTTCTGGGTTGATGTTGATCAGCCACTTGGTAAACCAAGGCGCTAGTAGTGATCCTTGTGGTAATTCTGCTTCCATCCTCCTGATGGAAGCAGGAGTACGTTATTTGAAGGTAAATTCTGATTTATACTATTGTCGATTATTAGTTTGAGGACGAGTATTTGATCCATTACGGACCTATATTTTCGAAATCTGCTTCAATATTTCCTTATTCCTCTTTCTACTTTTTCGTTGAATCTATTTTTGATTGCTATAGCCAAAATTATATTGACCACATCGATTAAGGAATAACCTCTATAGTCCTCACCTTTTTTATGTATTGGGCACATTAATACTTTCCAACCACACGAAGTACATACAAAATGTCACAAGCTATAGGGGCGCTGATATGGATAGTGATCATATACTCGTGAGAGCGATGTTGAAGTGAAATAAACCAGAAATAATAAAAATCCGTTCAATAATTGGATACAATATAGAAAAATCAATGAATACATAAATAAAGATGAAGTTGTAAGGACATAGAAACAATCTGGCAAAACTTCAAAGCAGCAGTAAAAAAAAGTTGGTCAAGTAATGAAAGAAATTCAGGAGAGAGGAAATAATTCATTGTATAATGAATGGATTGTTGTAGTAGAAGAACGTGAAAAAGGTTGATGGAGGTTTTTACAGAATAACTCCCCGGAAAGCAAACTATATTATAAATTAACATATTTTGGCTCAATCAGCGAAAAGATTGTAAATGTCATACAAAAAGCATAAAAAGTTGCTTTCAGAACCTACATCTCTCCCAAAAATTATACAATAGTAAACATAAAATTGATAGATTTAACAATACTAGAGTTTACTAGTTGTTCTTTATGAATTGTAAGGCGTTTATATAGGTCTGACTGGCCGTTCTTTCAAAACTAGATACAAAGAGCATCAATCAGCTTACAATAACCAGAGAACCGACGAATCTACTTTCGCTTCGAAAGTATCGAAAATGGCCATCATTCTCCACCCATAGATCAACTTCAAATTATTCACAGAATACTTAAAGGACGAAAATTTCCTAGAATTCATCGAAATTTTCAAACTCCAACAAACTCCCCAAACAGATAATCTTCTGAACGACCAGAATGGCCTGGCTCATTCGTCCATATTTGATATCTTTAAATAATGCCTGTTTTTTTATCATAATTCGTTTATTACCACTTGTTTGCACCCTTGTTAATTTTGTATCTACCTGATTTATCTAAACACCTCAAAAAAGTCAAGGGAACACTTACCAATATCTTTAAAATATAATAATAATATAATAAAAATAAAGTTTATTACAATTGATTTCATATACAGAGTAATAAACAATGAAAAAGCAGAGGCTTAATCATTCCGAAGAATGTCTCGCCTGTTCGCCTTTGAGATAGGTATATTTTGTTATCTTAAATTTATAATAACTTCATTTGCGTGGAATGTTTTTTTCTATTTGAAAGTAAAGTTAGTTTCACAGCGCGTAATTACGAAACAAAAAGTCACTATGTTTCTTGAATTGTTCGTCACGATAGGTTTTTTTTTCACAATCGGGCGTTAGTCAAATCCGGTATTTTAGTCACAATTTAGGGTATTTAAGTCACAATTTAGGTTTTTTTTCTCACATTTTAGATATTTTTTCCTTCTCTTTTTTTTTAAGTCACTCCGCGAAATTTCTGAACTCAGTATTTAAACTAGGCATTTTCGTTTATCCGCTGATTAATTAAGTTGTCTATTTCTGTTCTTCCGGCACAAAGAATCCAAAGTTCCACTTTCTTTTTGAAACAAATGTAGTTTTTCAAGATTCGCAAGTCTACTGGTATACGCGAATATACTCGTGGTGCCAGATATTTGCTGGATCTTTGTCCTATTATTTTATTCGAGCGTAGTGTTTTGTAGAGAGTTTTCCCCTTGTATCATATTTATGATCAATGGGGTTTACATTCATCTTACTCGTAAATACTTGAGTTACTAATTTCAGAGCATACAACTGTCTAATGTCAAGCATTCCTGACAAAGCAAAAATCTCTTCACTCGAAAATATGCGCCCTTTACCATACATGATTTTCAGGATCCATTTCTGCAAAATATTTAGTTGTTCAACATGGCAGTCATACACTCCTCCCCACCCAACATTCAACAACATATGAATTTGATGATTCGAATTTATAGAAATCTTTCGGTTTTTGTTAGGATGTATTGTATATAATGTATTCTCAAGAAAACAAAATAATATTTGACTCCCCAAAGCACCTATTATAAAAAAAAATTTGAAATTTGAAAATGACGAAATTTGGTAAAACACAAAAAAAAATCCTGAACTAATATTGTCGAAACGATATGGAAGCACTCATATTTTTCAGTACCCAGAAGGTCCACCTCTGTTATTAATGTATTAATGACACTTTGGCATCGTCGCGGCATGCTCAACATTAAATTGTCTATTACATTTTGACCTAAGTCATTCCAAGCCCCCTGAACTGCTAATCGAAGCTACTGTTTATGATGGAAGACGTTTTGACGCAGGAGATTTCTTTTTAGGGTGTCCCACACATGCTCGATGGGATTCAGATCTGGGGAGCAGGATGGCCACGGTAGAAGATCGATATCATTTTCTTCAAGAACGTTCAAGACAACTCTTGCACGATGAGGAAGGGCATTATCTTGTTGAAAGAGTGGATTTTGACCCATTGTTTGGAGATACGGTACCACTACAGGTAGAACTATCTCATTTGCGTAAGAATTTCCCGTGAGGTTATTCTGTATGAAAACGAGGTCAGTTCTTCCACCAAGGCGTATACCTCCCCAAAACATCACTGATCCGCCTCCCTGTCTAACAACTTCTCGAGCATGCTGGAGACGGTTTTGCTTTCCAGGTTCCCTCCGTATTCGAATTCTTCCCGAATCGGGATAATAACTACATCTAGATTCATCACTGAAGAGAACTGTGGCCCACCTCTCTTGATCCCAGTTTACGTGTTCTTGGCACCAAACTAAACGAGCAGCGCGATTTCCATGAGTCAGTTGTGGAACTCTTAAAGGACGTCTGGAGTGGAGTTGACCTTCGTGCAGTCGATTTCTCACAGTTTGGTCGGAAATTTGTATATTATGAACTCGTGATAGCTCTTGAGCTAATTGAGATGCTGTGGTAGTGCGATCTCTTCTGGCTTGTAAAACCAAAAATCGGTCTTGGGCGACTGTAGTAATCCTGAAACGATCTGTATGGCGTTCTTCTACGCTACCTGTTTCATTGAAACGCGACCATAAACGGTTTATGATACTTGGGCTACTTCCCAGAACCCTGGATACTTCCCGTTGTGATCTCCCAGCTTGGAGCATGCCAACGGCTCGTAACATCTCTTCTCTAGTCAAATGTCGTCTTTCCATGGTCGAATCACAAAACTTGAATCTTTTATTTGTGCTTACAACAGAAACAAAGTGCCAACTAACTGATTTCAAACACTGAATACATGAAATGATTATAAAGCAGCGTCGCATCTACTGCATTTTTAGTTTTTTATAAAAAAAATGAAATCTGTTGCGGCACTCTACATAATTTGGTGAGAAATTGATGCAGGTGTTTATTTCTTAAAAAAATCATCCATATTGATCGTTCTGGATACGATATATCGATATTCAGAAGTCTTCCCTAGACTTTTTTGAGGTGTTTATGTATGTATTTCAACTTAATTTAGTTTTTGTTGTCTGCTGAAGATGGAGGAAAGAATGAAATTGCAATCCTGAATTTCAACAAACTCTTGTGATAGTATAATATATATATTTTAATTTTTATCATCAAAATATATTATGACCAATGCAGGAAAAAATAAACATTTTCAGACAAAAGGAAAATAAAATATATAGGAAAACAAATGTTCGATATAGAAATGAATAACACTACGAAAAAGCTAAATAACTTAACCAGGGCTTGAAGAACGAGAAAGAAAAACAACAACACAAAAAAATTATATTTTGTACGGATAAAGAAGGAAATTTGGTAGGAGGAATGGAAGAGAAAGTTTTTAAAGATGGAATATGTATTTGGATGATACAAGAAATGATGGCCTGATGGATCTGTCTGAAGAAGAAGTAAAGAAAAAGACGCACCTGATAAAGAACAAATTCAATCAATAATCAAGAAATTTAAGAATTATAGAGCAACGAGTAAAAATGGTGTACCAACGGAATGCTAAAGGCAAAAGGCTTTAAGTTGGAAGAAGGCATATTAAAAATAATAATAAAAGTATGGGCGAAAGAAAAAAATGGCAAGAAGATTGAGAGAAGCATAATATCCCCGATACAATACAAGGTGATAGAGTAAATTGTGGGAACTATAAAGGTATTGCACAAAATCTCTAAAAATTACTATTTGCTAGATTATCGCAATGTGTAGACACATTATTGAATTTTTATTCAAGGAACAATATTTAACCTTCCGTAGAATGTTAAATATCAGTTCTATTTATCATTCTACGGAAGGTTAAATATTGTTCCTTGAATAAAAGTTCTTCAATGTGTCTACACATTGCGATAATCTCGCAAATAGTGTGACTGCTTGAAGTTTTCCTGTTTATCTACTCTTTGTTATCACAGTTTCCTGGTGGCAATGGTGAAGTGGTCTCTGTCTCGGTTCGGTCGAGGGCGCTGTAGATTTTATATGTTTACTAGCGCTCCAACGAATTGAGATGAGTAGGTGGCAGTGTGTCCTGATGTTGTGAATGGGTAGGCAATGCTGACGAGGCAAGTGAGACAGAAACTGTAGTTCATTGCTCCTATTCATGACATCTGACCGTGCTGTACCGCTACTGGGCGGCCACGGTTGACGGTGATTATGAAAGGTGGATCGGAAAACCAGCTCCTACAAGGAGGGACGTCTAACATTCTATGGAAGGTTAAATATTATTCCTTGAATAAAGTCTTCAATATGAAGGTATTGCCTTAATCGATGCGGTATATAAAATTTGGCCATAGCAATCAAATAATATTTTTTCATTAAAAGAATCACAAAAACGGATTTTTTGGCTCCCCTTAATTTTTGCATTTTTGTTTAAAAAAAAAAGTATCTGAACACATGAATTCACCAATAACGCTCCTAACTTTTTGGATTTAACCTTTAAAGCTTAAGATGACCCGTGAAAGATTTATGCAGATAACCACTAACGCCTATTTTATTTCCAAGATAGCAGATTGACTATACTAATTTCTCCTCACGGAGTTTCATGATTTAAGGAGAACAGGAATGATTAATTAATTTCCACTTGAAACGCCTCGCGTTCTTGAGAAATTGCGTTCAAAGTTTGATATTATCACGAGATTGTCTATCAGAATATTCGTTCTCAATTTAAACTGTATACCTATATCTGTACCTGACAAAAGGGCCTTCGCAGACAGAATGACAGATATAGAACGAGGAGATCCTATAAGAGTTCCGTGGTTTCTTTTGGACAACGAAACAATAGAAAGAGAATATTTCGTCTCTCACAATACAGTTATCAAGTTCAATATTTGCGTGTTGTAGTGAAGTCATGAGAGAATGATTTCATAGACATAAATTGCTATTCAAACGATGCGAGGTACAACACGATGACCAATTTATAATGATTACAGCCAACGCAGAAAATTTTTATATCACCTCTAAATTGATTGAACAAAAAGCTCCAAATAAAGAACAAATCACCTCCTACGAATTGAAAATTCAGCTAATATATAACGATCGACGTAGGAAAGGATATTGAAATTCGCTAAATTATATAGACATTAAGGAATATACACATACATATTTGTTAGCGGCTTGACAGGTGAAATATGTTTATTATTACATTTTATTCATATTTAAACTATAAACCTTGTTAATTCAGGTATCGAGTTGAAGAGGAACATGATTTTTACTAATATCAATTTATCATGGCAAAATTATATTTATTTTCAGGGTCCTGACTAGAGTGTAGCGAAGGTGACTTTTTGCCATGGGAGCGGATATGAAAGACCGCCTAATATCTCAATTAAAATTTATTCATTCGCTAACAGAGCTTATCGTATCTATGAACTCATTGTCCTGCAAACGGGTTACTGGTTACTTTTCAGCTGAGGATTCCTTAGCTACAATGAAGATTTGTCAAATTACATTTTTTTCTTAGGACCCTCCTTTGCGAGATTGTTCAAAGTGGAGGTATAAAATGTGGTTTTTAATTATTTTCTTCGCGAACAAAAATAGCTATCTGTTTGTTTACTTTTCAGGTTCAATAATCTTTTTTTTAGCGTTTCTTCATTTGTCTTCTTTTCTAGGAATAAGTGAATCCGCAACCCCCTCTCGTTTTTTCTTTAGAACTTTTGTTGCAAATATAATTTGACCATAATAATTATTTTCTCGATGCTCGTTTTAAATGAAATCTTTTTTGTCTCGTGTATTTTTCACGGAAAAAAATATGTATCATACCAAAAAATAAAAAACCTGTTACAACCGAGGACTTGAGGCCTATAAGTTTACTTCCTATTTTCAGTAAAATAATTGAGAGGGTGGTGCATTCTCAGATTGAAAAGTATTTTTCTGGTAACAAACTTTTCCTCTCCCATCAGTCGGGATTCAGAAAGGGCTTGAGTACCGTGTCAGCTTTACTAAATGTTACGGACGATTTAGTTAAATGTTTGGATGCTGGAAGTAGTGTGTTGGTGCTGCTCGATTTCTCCAAAGCCTTTGATTGCGTCAGTCATGAACTTCTCTGCGCTATGCTGAAATTTTATGGTCTCAGTGATTTAGTTATCAAATTCTTTGTTTCGTATTTGTCTAATAGAAAACAGAGAGTCTTTACAAAAAATTGCATTTTTTTTCTTTGTAAAGTTTTATTAGGTGTACCTCAAGGGTCCATTTTGGGGCCGCTCCTATTTCTAGTTTACACAACTGATAATTATGATTACGTTAAGCATGTACAATGTATTCTTACGCAAACGACACTCAGCATCGATACACATTAATAGGGGGGGGGGCATTCAGATGGCTTATGCACAAATAAATGAAGACTTAAACACACTTCAGCTTTACTGTGATGCTCATTGTGTCAAAGTTAATCCTTCCAAGTCGGCTTCCTTGGTTTTTCCTCTCAAGAAGCAATATGAATTTGTCAAAGATAATCTTGACTTATCAATGAATAGTTGTTCGTTACCAATAGTTGAGGAGGGAAAAACCTTGGAGTTATTTTCGACGTGAAACTCTCCTTCGTCTCGCATCTCAATGCATTACTGCAAAAATCTTATTTCAAAATGAAACTTCTTTCTGACTCGAGAGAGTTTTTGTCGCAAAGGATAAGACAGAAATTGTGTGAGACTCTTATTCTGCTAACATTTTATTATAGTTACGTCATGTACTACCCGTTTTTAGATTCGGTAAGTAAAAATCGTATTCAGAAGGTGCAAAATACTTGTTGATTTGTGCTGGGTCTCCGAAAATTTGATCACGTAAGTGGGCATATCCATCATTTCGGATGGAATAGGATGAGTCATGCATGGAAAATTCAGCTTTTGGTTTTTGTGCATAAAATTCTTCTCACCCTGCACACCGGATTAGTTACGAGATAAGTTGATCAGTCGCGGAGCTCTGCATGACGTGAACGTGAGGGTGGAGACACGCTGCACGTCTCTCGTTTTGAGTCTGAGTTCTTCGGAGGTGTTTCTCTTATGATGCATCTGAAAATTATACATATAAACATTTTCACTTTCTATATTTCGTAAATATTTGTGATTTCTCTCCTTGTTGGCTCCTAGTTGAATAAATTCTTTTTTTGTCGCATCTAGTGTTAGGTTGAAAATATATATATATATATATATATATATATATATATATATATATATATATATATATATATATATATATATATTTTAGATGCATCATAAGTAAAAACACCTCCGAAGAACTCAGACTCAAAACGAGAGACGTCAGCAGCGTGTCTTCATATATAATATATATATATATATATATATATATATATATATATATATATATATATATATATATATATATATATATATATATATATATATATATATATATATATATATATATATATATATATATATATATATATATATATATATATATATATATATATATATATATATATATATATATATATATATATATCTATTTTTATTATTATTATTACATCTTGTAACCATAGTATATTACAGAAATATCCAGATCTGATATTGTTCACTGGTTTAGTTCACTTAATTTCATTTTGATTTATATTAATTTTTTCCTAATATTATTCTTTTGTTCCACTTTAAATCAATCGTTAGAAACATGCTTTTCTGTATGTGAAAGAAGTTGAATTCCATTTTCTTTTTTCTTCGTCAATATTTTCTAGTGCTCTCACTGGTTGAGTGGAAGAGTAGCCACAGCTAAACTTCGCCAGTGTAGAGCACTATTTGTATATTTTATAGGTACAGTAAATAAGGACGATTTATTATTATTATTATCTGCAAGCAACATTTCAAGAATTTGAATCGAAAAAATTTAAGTGGACTGCTTATTAGTTAGTTTTAGTAAAGGGTGTACCATTTTCGGTGTTTTAGTACGGCAGCTATTTGAAATACGGCAGATAAAGAAAAATGACCCACCTCTACATCGATTATGTATTTTTTATTCTCAACTCTTGGGAGTAGGCAATGCCCGTGATGCCACAGCTGGCCGGCCAAGATGATTTAATGTATGTGTTCACTCGCTTCATCAAGATGATCAAATTGTAAGTTATCGGAAGGATATTCGATGGAAGTGAATTCCACATCACAGTAGCAATAATTTTACTGAGAGTGATACGAGGCGTTGCTAGTTGGACCGTGCGAGAGACAGGAGATCACCAGAGATCTGTGGCTGGTCGATGAGCTGTACTGCTCTCTTCTGGATACTATCAAATAGATGTAGTGAATGAATTCCAGACCAGATCGCCCCTGTGCTTTGTATAAAACCATTAGAACTGATTGCGAGAAGTACTTCTTAGTCCTGAAAGAAAAATGAGGTTATCAGAAGCAGAGTGGACAATGGCTGACACATGTTCATGCCATCAAACTCCGGTATCGACTGTAAATGCATGTTCGTTTCTGTAGAAATTTGATGTCTCCACCTGTTACTTTTCTGGAAAACGTTGTTGATTGCTTCTTGTTCGCGTTAAAAAGTTCAACTAGCGCCAGTCTGAATTCAGTGACATGCTCTGATGGTATCTTTATCGGTGTGGCTCCTTCTTTGTTTTTGATTGTCTGGGATTGGGGCATATATCAATATCTTGGTTGCTCTCAAAAGTAGGTGAAATTTAGGTGAAACAGGAGGAGTACTTATTTTATTTTTCCAGTATATATAATATATCTGACAAATTTTCAAAAATGTGATTTTTATGCAGAAATAAAAATTCTTTGAACATTCTCTGGTTCCATCTAGTATGTTTGTGAATTTTGAAAACTTTGAATACCTCGACATAATGCTACGTTCAGAATGAGTATGACTTTGATGCAGCCTTAGAAAATTATTCTGCTCCTTTTCTGACAGGAAGCAACCTCACAACTATATACACACTAAAATTTATATGGAATCACCCGATATTTAGAATATTATCTCAGAGATTTTGGAAATTTCGAAAGATTTTTAGAATTGGTCCTTTTTGAGATATTTACATTGAAAAAAGGAATAAATTAAGGTATTTCAGGAAAGAAACAAATAAAAGAAGATAAGAGACTCTTTCCGCATGTGGTAAAAAATTGAAAATTGTTGTCTCACGGAGCTGTTTATTTGTCGACTTTAGTAGCTTGTATTACCTCATCTCGCCGTGATACAAGCCTGAATATGTCTAGGCATGCTTTGAATTATGTTTTCGACCTCATCTGGGGTGATATTCTGCCGCTCTTCTGCGGCTTGGATGAGCTGTTTTGGGGTTCTTGGATTATCCTGTCGTGATCTAATTTTTCTTTTGAAATTATCCCATAAATATTCAATAAGATGTAGGTCTGGTGAGCAAGCTGGCCAATCCAAAATAGCGATTCCCCCTGTTTCAAGGTAATGTCGTGCGAGGTTGCTGGTATGCGGAGGAGCATTATCTTGCATAAAAGTGAAATTCTCACCGTGATCACCTAGCTAGAGTCTCACTATGGGCTTCAGCACTAGGTCCACGTAATTTCATGCCGTTACACTCGCAGGAAACGAAATCAAATCTGTTTTGCCTCCCAGCATAATGCCACACCAAAACATCACACTGTGTCAATTTGTCTTGCTGCTCGGAGTCTAGCTTGTCTTCCACGACCCCTTGAATCCCGAATGCGGCGGTCATCTGATCGAACACCAATTCTGGTCTCATCCGAAAAAAGAACATTTCGCCAATTCTCAATATTCCAATTTTGGTGCTCGATAACTCAATAAAGTCTGTTAATTTTTTGTTGTCTGGTTAGCTATGGAACTGTTAAGGGGCCTTCTGCTATATAAACTCCTTGAACGAAGTCTTTGACGTATCATTTCTACTGATACACTGATACCTGTAGCTTCCAGAAAATGCCTTTGGAGTATGGCGTGCGACGCACTAGGGTCTCTTCTTGCAATTTGTCACAAAAAGCGGTCTTGTTCTCAAGAAGTGATCTTCCTACGACTTCTTCTAGGCGTACGTATCGGTCGTAGGTTTCTGAAATCATCCCCTATGATACTCCCATTGTGGCCGCTATATCCCTCTGTGTCACCCCTTCTTCAACGAGAGCAATTATTCGACCCCTCTGCACATTGGATAATCACACGTAAGGCGTTTTTAATTACGATTATAGGCTTTTTAAATTTTGAAATTCACAGTTTCAAATCTCAGTGGCGACTGAGTACAATATCCCGAACATGTTGTGACAATTCAACATTTCTTAATATACTATCCAGTTTTTTAAAACAAAAAACTTCATTCTTCACAAGTAGTCAAAGATCCATGGTTAAAGACAATCAATAATGTGAAATACCGAGTGGTTTCATATAAATTGGGTAGTGTGTCTTTCAAAGATTAAAACAGAATATCATAATCACTCATTTACAGAGTTATAATAAACAAGATAATGAAGAAATTACAATGAAACTTTTGGAAGCTGTTGTGTGTGTGCGATATCAAACTCTGACGTTTCGCGAATCCTCAAAAAAAAATAAGTTTCAATCTTATGAGATGATAAAAGCTTATTTTCTACAGCCAGGGAATTGTGAGCCATGGCTAGAATTTTGTAGATGGTTACAGGAAAAGTCATGGGAAAATTCTAAATTCTGCCAGTATACTGTTTCGTGTGCGTTTATGTTTTGGCTTTCGTCATTTTTGGTGAAATTCTACTCGGGGAACGTGAGGACCAGTGAGATGGCTATCTTGTTCACCAAATTTAACCACATTAGATTTTTGCTCTGAGACTATGTGAAGAATTCATCAAATAGACAAATCCATAGGGAAATAATAGAGTGGAAACAAAACTTTAGACATTGTTTAGATCAGTCTTTCAAGACATTGCAATTCCTGAATTTTGAATAATGGAAATACATTTGAGTAGTTAGGAAGGTTTTTGTTTGTGTTTTCCTGTAAATTCACACCAGCATACTAGATAATACCTCAGGATGTTCTAAGAATTTCAGGAAATAAAAGGAATAAACATTCAGAATGTATTGAACCTCCCACAATCATCACTAAAGTATAAGCTGAGGAAAATGGAAGAACCGGGTGAACCATACGAATGAATTGATAGAAAAATTTGGAAGATCTGTAGAATCTGAAAATTTATTGAGATTTTGAGAGGATGATGTATATCAGATCTGCTGATTGTCTTTTGTAATTTTCTACAATATTCGTTTTTTAAGAAAAAAATATGAAGCACTTGAAACCAAAATTCAAGAAACTCGAAATGGGGAAAATTCAAGTAGGTTGTTGTGAGGTAATTCTCGCTAAAGGGACCATTAAAAGTATCTGGGGAACAGGTTTATCGATCAATTTTTAATTTTTGGATTAGAGTAAATGAATACTGATCTATAGTTTTCAATTATTTTCAGAGCGGTACCACTTCCGGTCAAACCTGACATCGACTAAAAGTTTAAATAGCATGGGATACTTTTTACTTTTTTTTATTGAACACCATCTTTGTTCAAGCATCCTTTGTTAGGATTTGTTCTACCCAAAAATAACTACCATTAAGTTATGATTTTTTTATCAAAATTTTATAGTATTATCTTGTTGACTCAGATTTGACTAAGATTATAACCTCTCAATTTAATGAAAAAGTGATATTGCAGAGGGCAACGTACTTTCCGAAGTTATTCTATATACAGGATGCTCAAAAGTCGTGTGTCAAACAATGAAACTAAATTATCAAAATAAACGTTTTTCCAAATACATATATTGTTTACTTTATTAGAACCGTATTTTAAATTGCTATTAATTGATACTAGGTTTCTCTATAGCTAAAATGGCTCGTTCTCATTTTATTTGCATCCAAAATTACGTTGCTCGGAAGAATAACACTTTCGTCGTTAAACTAAAAAAGTTATAAATTTACTCAAATCTGAGTAAACCTTTTTGGGCAAAGAAGAAGACATTGTAATTCCCAAAATTTGATGAAAAATGATAGTTCAATGGTGGTTAATTTTAGATGGAACACATCTCAATAAAAGATGCTTGAAAAGGATGCCCCCTAGTTATTTGAAATAACGAAGTTGTAGCCGATGTCCGGTATAACCGAAAGTGGCAAACGCTCTGAAGACAATTGCATTTTGTAAACCATTTACTCTAATCTGAAAATTTCAAATTGATCGATATACCCTTTCCCTAGATACTTCTAATGGGCTCTTTAGCGATGACACCGTGTCTTTCACTTCCTTCATTTCTAAATGTTTCAAGTAGCATAGAATGGAAAATAAAGATGAATGCTATCAGAAAATTTTATTTTTCTTAGATTCTTCTTCTTGTTCCACAAGAGTGTTTAAGGAATGTAATTATATATTTCTATGATAACATTCCAGAGTTAAAATGCGTTCTCTAAAAGGTTAATATAAATGTCACAGAGAAAATTGTTGCAAAACATCAACAAAATATTTAAATCGACACTAGTTCTTCTCATATCATTTACAACCTCCATATAAGGAATTGATTATGTTTTGACCAGTTTTGAATGTAATATCTACTAAATAATAGTCTTGAAGTGTATCTATACACCTGGTTTAATTCAATAACCTCGTTGACGCCTACGGTTCGACTCTATGCATTTTAATCATACACGAATAGCTTCTATGATAATTGTTGAAACGTAATATATAAGACGCAGAATAACATTGTACCGGAGTAAGTAGAAATACACTGTACATCAATTCAAACGATATAAAATAAAATGAAACTTTTTTGGTCTGGTTTCCACAATGTTCATATTCAATTAACATGATCAGTTTCGACAGTTCTCTTATTTTAAGTGACTAGAGATAAACATTATGAGCAGAAACGTGCTGAATATACTTATTTCAAATTTATGTTAGTGGGGAGTGATTTAATTTTAGTTGACTATTGTGAGTAGTGAATTTTGGATTTCTCAAAGATTCTTAATTTCCAAACACTTAAAGAAAAGTTTAAATTATTTAATTTATTTATATTATTTGTAGCTTTATTATGTTCAAAAATTGGGAATTTGTTAACCGAGTTCTTTGAATCTAGATTCAAATAAATAAAAATAAATTGAATTATAAAATAACATTCACTGCTGAAATTGAACGCAACAGACGAAAAATTAAAAAATCACTAAACGCAATAATAATCAACATATATAGAAAAAAGATATTTACAGACTCATCTATAATAATGGATGCTTTAATCACATTACACATAAATTAGCTTATTATAATCCAACGATTCATAAAGGATTTTCCATTCCCTATCTATAACAGACTTCAATACGTTTATTACAAAAACAGTATTATTAAACGCAAAGAACAAAAATTTTTAATTAATATATTCCATTATAGAAAACATCAGAAAATAAATACGCATGTCCAACTTATATTGTCCCCCTCTCTAATAAAATCTTCAAATGATCTTTTCAACTTCTTCAAGAATTCCAACATAAGCAAATTACCCACATATGCAATAAAGGAATGACAATGAATCTGTTGGATAATTTGAAAATGAGCAAACTTTGTGAAAACACAAAATTCACCACTCTCAATGGTCAATTAGAATTAAATCAGTCCCACTACTCAACATTTGAAATAGATATTTCTCACAACTGTTGGCTCTAGACACTTGAAAATGACGTAATTGTCGAAACCTGTCGGTGAATCAAAAATAAACATTGTGGAAATCAGACAAAAGTGTTTATTTATATTGAATCAAATTTCCATTAAAAGAATCCATTATCGATTACATTAGTTCAACAAATCCATTATTTTCATTTTTAACTTATAGCAAGCTTAGAAATTTTTGCGAATTATAGATTCTGCAATAATTCATGAAATATTCAACCGTAAATTTATCCCTACTTCTTCTGAGTTTCATTTTTTATGTTGATACTAAATTATGAATTCGAATGAATAATTTGATTGATAAGGTCGTACCTTGCTGAAAAGTGATATACATTCTTTAATTAAATATAACAATGATGATTCAATATATTTACAAACTTATGACTCAAGACTAAGTTCCAGAAATTGAATGAATTATTGAGAGATAAATCCAAAATTTCAAAAAAAATTATCTAAATTCTCAAATCACAATTATTCTAGAGACCATATCGCAATTCTTCAAAATGATTTTCAACTCAATTAAGAGTCAAATAATTGCCAATCATTTTGATCAGCTCAAATTGAAGCAGAAATACCCATAAATTATTCATAGTGTAAATCAGACAATATCGTATTTGCTAAGGTAGATAAAGGTAATACTGTTATAACTTTCAATACGGCAGATTATTAACTCAAAAAGAAACTTTCATTGAATCAGGAAATTATCAAAAATCAAGGAAGATCTCGCTAATAAATTTTAATTCAATATTAAACACGCCTCAGAGAATGTCAAATTCTTAATACCAAACAATCAAAAATACAAACTTCCAGTTGATAATCCACAGTCACCAAAAGTTTATTCTTTCGTCAAACTATAAAATATAGGATATCCCATCAGACCCATTTCCTCATAGGTTACAGTTCGAAGAGCCAAACGCTGGATCTTGTATTATACAATCAGAACTTATGTATCTATCTGAAGTACGTTTAGAATAAAAACATGTCAACTTCAATGATGAAATTACCATGAGCACTAAGGATTTAATAATGGGTACCCTTCTCAGGTCCTTACTAGCCGAAATTTTCATGGATAAAATTGAGAAAATAATTCATAATCATCTGATGTCGAAACACTCCATGCATTGTGATTAGATATGTGGATGATATAATCCATAATCTGTGGTTTTGCAGGTACAAAGAGACAATTAGACTCCTCTCTAGTTTCATAAATTAAATTTACTGTAATATAAAGTTTACTTTGAAATTGGAAACTGAGAATGCTATAAACTTTTCAGATTTAACTTTAAACAAAATTGTCCAGACATGACTTTTCTATTTTCCATAAACAATCCCATACAGATATTTCGATTCATAATACTTCCGCACATCCACACCAACATAAAATAGCAGCTTATAACAGTATGATACATAGATATTCTAGTTCTAGTATGGTTGATATCATGCTATCTCGTAAACAATTTCCACATGCAATCCATGAGGTTAGATTTTTCTACTATTGAAGAAGCCAACTAAAAATATAATATATTAATTGTCCTAGAACAGATGCTCGAATTTTTGCTGGAGAACAAGATAATCTCTTCAAACCAGAGTGGTTTTATTCCCAGAAGATCAGTCATAACGAATCTCCTTAAGTGCGTTTCATCTTGGACCAGATCCATGGATGCGCGAGAGCCCGTCAATATCATTTACGTTGACTTCACTGAGGCTTTCGACAGGGTTCCCCAACGTCGTCTTCTGGTGAAACTCGAACACTTTGGAATTCGGGGAAACTTACTCTTGTGTGTTGGGTGTTTTGTGTCAGAATTTCAGACAAGTCATCTTATAGAAATATTACAAGTGGCGTGCATCAAATTTCGATTCTCGGTTTTGTGTTCTTTCTAATATATACAGCCGATTTGCCAATGATATTCAAATCTAACTACTCACAATTCACTGGCGACACAAAAACCTTCAACAACCCTATTAGCAATTATAATGTAGAGCAAGAGGATCTGGATTCTGTGGGAAAGTGGTGTCATGACTGGCTGCTACCTCTAAATGTACGAAAGTGTATTGTACTCCTTGTTGGGAAAAAAATCCCAACCACTCATACACAATCGAGGGGCACCATATTACCCAGAAAATTCATAACAAAGATCCGGAAATTATCGTGTTTGACGACCTAAGTTGGTAAGTTGGAGCAGACACATTCAGGAGGTCACCTCTTAAGGCAAAATAATGATTTACCTGATGTCGAGATAATTTTACCATTATAATCCACATGTAGCAGCAAACATTTACACGACCTATCTGCACCCCATCCTCGAAATTGGAGGACTTGTATGGTGGCCAAATTTAAGAGCTGACGCGGAACTTCTTGATGGTAATCAACGCCGAGCGACCTGCATTTCTTATGGTAGATACTGGCCAAGTTATGAAAAACGTCTAAATATAATGGGGTTAGATACATTTGCGGATATACAAGAGGCGACCTTATTGTGACGTACAGAGCTCATTGTGACCTCTTTGGATGTGATTTAACCCACCTGCTTCCGCTAAATTCTGATAATTTAAGAGGTCACAGTCTAAATCTTCAGATGCCAGATGAATTTTTGACCCACTAGAGCAGGGGTGCTCAAACTTAAACTGCTGGCGATTTACCTCAATATTTTCAGACTACTTACGATCGACTCTAAGAGGCTGCAATTATGTGTGATGCAGGGTTGTCGTACATACACGATACACCCTACCTACCTACCTACCTAGATAGGGTGTACCGTAGCATATATAGATATTAGCTTTTCCAACAATATACATTATTTTAGTCAAGGTTTGGGTTAGGTTAAGTTATAATATCAATGAAAAAACTCATAGTTATTCAAAATTGCGAGTTTATTGGTTGTTACAAAACAAAAAAGTTACATATAGTGTTAAACTTAACTAAGGAGTGCCTTTGGATGTTGAAGCGTGACACTGCATGTCCTCAGCATACTTTTCAAAATATGGTGCGTAATCACTTAGTGCTAATCGCAAGCATGATGACATATGAAAAGTGGATTGCGATATTTTGACTTAATTATCTTCATTTCAGAAAATGCAGACTCGCACAAGTAAGATGACCCAAACATTGACATCAGTAGAAGGGCGATTCGCCTTAGATTCGGATATTTATCTTCAGATATAAAACACCAGAAATTTGTATCAGATGCTGTAGTTTCGAGATGTATATCTGACATAATCTGCACCAACTCATTTTAAACAAAACATGAGTTCATATTAAACTGATTTGCTATTTCTGTAGCTAATTCCTCAATGTTTTTACATGAAAAAATAAAACTCATAAATGATGCTATATTTGCCAATTTACTGCAATCATAAAAAGCATTTCGAATTGTCGAAAATATTTGATAATTCAGCCTCATTCGTATTTAATTCAACTGAGGAATTCTTGCTTTCAAAGACGGAAAATGTTTCAGATCTTTTCTTTTCAGTTGATCTATCATAAGTTGCAATTTACTTTTGAATGCGTTTACTGCTCTAATAATATCAATAATAGTTTTTCCTTTACCTTGAAGCTCCAAGTTAATGGTGTTTAAGTGCATTGTGATATCAGTTAATAATGCCACTTTTCGTTTTTCAACATCTGAATGTCATCACCTCCTTCGTCTTGAAAAACTGTTATTTCGGGCAATAATTCTTCAAACCTTTCTAGGAACTTTCCGAGACTCAACCACATGACGTCCGTGTGAAGAACTCAATCAGTGTGTTCAGCTGAAACCCTATCTTCCAATTGCAACTTAAAGAGTCGCCGTTGAAAGCTACGTGCACGGATGGAATTCATAATTTTTGTTGCAATACCCATAATTTCCTCCTTGTTTAAAACTTTTGATTACAAAACTTGTTGATGTATAATGCAATGGAATGAAAAATATGATGAGAAATCTTTATTAGCTCGATACAATGCCACAAAACCGTTTTTGTTTCCAGTCATTGCTGGTGCTCTATCGATTATAATGCACACTAATTTATATATTGGTACCTTGTAGTTTTTCACAAAATTGAAGAAAACGTCATATATATCTTCGCCACGGGTCTTCCTCTTCGGAGGAATGATTGTCAAAAATTCTTCCTCAACCAACATGTCATTGAATACCCTCCGAATAAAAATACACTGCTGGGCAGTGTCTGTCATATCGGTGGATTCGTCGAACTGTAAAGAAAAGTATGTACATTTCATGATATCATGTTTAAGTTTATCTGCCATGTCCTGACTCATGACTTCAATACGCCTTGTGACAGCCGGACTAGATAACTGAAGTTCTCGAAAAGCAGACATGATTTCTATTTTATTTTCAAAATCTCCAAATAAAGGCTCACCCGCTTCAATAAATGCTTCCTTAAAATCGATCCATCTTCGAATGGTTTCTTGTGTTTCGCCAATTTATGAGATATTTCAAATGACGCGATCGTAGCAGATTTTGATTGCTTGGCTGGTCATGTGAACATGGTTCGTTTTTTTTCAAACAAGTTATCAAATCACGTACTTTTAGTTTTCTCAATTCACTCTGTGGCGGAAAATCCTTTTTAATTTTCATGAACCGTTTTATGATGCCTCTCTAGTTCACCACGCTTAGGTAATGCAACTGACACACGACAAATAAGAAAAATGCACTTATCCTTCACCATACAAAAGAAAAATTCTCCTACCAATCGTTATTGAAATGATACGTTTAAGATTCGTTCGCTGCACCCATTTTTTACTATTTAATAATAAACTTTGTATCGACGTAGTATTACCTTCAAGTTACAATTCAGAACGACTCCAATTGCTGCAGGCGCAATACTTTTATCGGCGTGAACGAATGTTCCCGTCAAACACGCCGCCGAAATTTCTAGAGAAGTGGCAAGAATAAAAAACGCGGCTTTTCTCTGACAACTACCGCGCGTTCCTTTGATAAAGCCGCCTTTTGCCGCTAGCAGAGTGTTATTTTATTAAATAATACATTTTTGTAGTTCAGTTACCTACTCATTAAAAATTTTTTTCATCTCGTTTGCGCACCCCTGCACTAGAGTGTTTACCGCATGGAATGCCTTACCCCTGAAAGTTGTAAATGCCAGTAGTATCAATCAATTCAAGAACAGATTTGACTCCTGGAACTCCTGGAAGAATAGTAAAGCATGTGTGAATACCCTTTCTTTTTTCCCTACATATTCACTGCGTTCTATTTGTTACCTTCTTAACTGTCGACACTGTTTTATTTGTGAGTCGTTACAGGCCTTAGCCTCGACTCTTATCTGATTAAAATAATGATAATGTTATATGATAATTTATAATGAATGAATTAATAATGATGATAAATATTTTATATTGGTAAACCCATTCTAGTTTTAAAGTATTTTTGACTATAGCTTTCAAAACAGATAACTTTTCAAACTGTAAAACTAAAATTCATAAAAGAAATAAATCTGGAGTTCATAAATTCTCTCGTGGAAGTTGTAATATTATTTATATCGATAGGACTTTTAGAAATTTCAATATTGGCTTATCACAGCACAAACGCAATTACGACAAACAAAAATCAGATTCTCACCTTACCTTTAATAATAATTTTGATATTTCACATAATAGAAATAATAGATCAAACTAGTACTTATGGGAATATTCGTCGAAATTACTTTTCCCATATACGGTTGTTAAGAATCTTCGAAGAGATTTCAAATGGGACCCCTTTCCCCTATTCAATTTTGAGGGGTGTTGAAAAGTTCCTCTTAGGGGGTTGCTCGTTAGAGCTTCAAGTATACGTCATATATGTTCCTAAAACAAATGCATTCGTTCGGTGTTACGGAAACTTTTCCAACAACTATGGTATAAAAATATATAAGGTGACTAGTTTGAGAAATTTTGTGTTGAATGACAATATGAAATTTATAACTTTCTTTTGAGATTCGATTGTTTAAAGCTTGTTTTAATTCAAAATTATTTTGAACTGTTTCGCTAAATAATTGGACTGCCCATGCTAGACGATAGAATTTACCAATAATAGAAATTCATACAAATATTTTTCACGTGGGCTATAATTTGCACGCGATTTCCAATTTGTTCTAGTTTGTCCGATTATCATCATCATCACGAATTCGAATTGATACCCCAGACAACCAGATCCGTTCTTTAAATCGACGTGTTTGGAATGCTCCAAAAATAGCGAAAACCTATAATTCTTAATTATCGATTGAAAACGAGCACGAGCCTGGTAGAAAAATCCCACGTTTCCCCTTTTATGGTCTATCTTTGAGCATGTAAAATATTGCGATCTTCAGACCGGTTGTACAACTACCTACCCACTAACACCAAGTGGTATCGTTTAATGGTAAACGACTTGACAAAAATGTATGGAAATCGTATTGGTTCGTACATAAATTTTGCATATGTGGGCTGAGTATTCAGTTCGATTTAATAAACATGACGAAATGTTTTATATTGCAGAAATGGACCATTATCTTTATCAAGTCCTTTCTGGACTAGGCAGGAAAAGTTAATCGGTATTTCTCGAAATTGAAAGGTCTAAATCTGAGCAAAGGCAAATAGTAATGAACGCATTGACTATTGGACTTTTTTTAATACCCAAATGCATTATGCAAGTGGTAAATCAAAATAAACAAATACAAGAACGTTGAGGATGAATTCCAGCATATCTTCTCGGCGCTTCTGAGGAAATACCTTTGAAGAGACCGTTGTGTATCAGCAAAAATCAATGAGTATAAATTAACAATATTTATGTAAGAGTTGTCATTAGAAATCAATATCCGCTGCCTACTAGATAAATAAATTTTAGTACGAGAAATACTGAAAATACGGAAAAATGAAATGAAAATTATTTTGATATACTACTGGCTTTTTTTTGAGTAGAATGTAGGGATGAATTTACTTTTTTCTGATGATAGTTGTCGAATTATAATAGATACTTGTGTTTGTTTTCAAGAAACCTATAGGTGAATTTGGATCTATATATATACACTGGGTGATTCACCAGTGGCGCGGTGCTCTGTAACTCGTACACTCTTGAAGATTTCATTTTTGTTCGAACGGTATTGTATTAATAAAGTAAAAATCTACTTCAGCAATTTATTTTGAAGTAAACAGGGTGTCTCAATTTTCTATAAAACAATCTTGTGAGGATTTTTCAGAATGGAAGACCACTTTTTTGTTGAAGTTTCTGCTGGCTTTTTTTCAGATGATCTACAAGGTGTTGAAGATTCAAGAGCTTCCTAAACTCTGCTATAATGTCTTTAAGTAATAAGTTTTTTAGGTGAGTGGTTTCGTCACAATATTGTTTTTCCGTAAAAGTTCATGAAAATAGGCTCTTACATCATCATCGCATGCTCCTTCGTTCAGAGAGGATGAATACTTTTTCCTTTCTTTCTTATTGCCCAAGGTTAGTTTTATTGATGAATTGAAATAGATTATTTTTTTATACAGGAGTGACTCAAAAAATTATTGAATATTGTAATTTTAAAAATATCTTATCTTGATTTTTTCAAATGGAACATCCTATATTTTATTATTCATGTCAACTAAAATATTGTGCCATATTTTTGCAGAAGTAAGTTTATCTTTATCTTTGACCATTTTCGAAATAAAAAAACAAACTAAAATAATAAAATCAGAGGTTGCGAAAGAAGAGTTTATTAGTACATACCATTATATTTGATCAGAGAAATGGAGATATTTTATTGTAGTCGTGTATGTTGTAATTGATTGGTTTTTGGTGTTATGATCTACAAGGCGTTGAACTATTTTAATAAGTGTTTGTAGACACAACTCAATCCTTCTGAGAAAAGACCGTTGAACTCTCGACAACATTTGCGGATTAACTGACAGAAAGACGTCGACTATTCTCTGTCTCATATCCAACTGTGTTGTAGAAGGAATCTGGTAAACGATGCCCTTAATATAAACCCACAAGAAAAAATCTAGACTTGTAAGATCCGGAGACCTAGCTGGCCATCTAACAGGACCACCACATCCTATCCGCATGCGCTTCGTTACCGAAATACAGGGTGATTTTTCAGTTTTTTCTTATGATTACTGGTTTTTCAGATACTCAGTTCAAATTCGGCATATAGGTGCATCTACATAATCAAATCACAGTAACAATAATGTTAATCTACAGGGTGGTACTTTTTCAGAGGTTACGTGACTTTTCTACCCCCACAAATTTTTTTCAGGACGCCACGGGCAATTCAATTTTTCTTTAATTTTCAATCTTTTTTATTTTCTGCATCTTTTCTGCAGAGTTTTTGTGCAAAAAATAGAACAATTTTGTTTTGATGAAAATATAACGTAAAGGACGCGATCATAGTAGGTGCTGAAAATGGCCTCCTTCACTGGAGTCCAGACATCGAAACATAGATCTTCGTATCCGATTGAAGATCCCAGGAGTATCTTGAATGACTCTACAAGAAATGATAATGCGGTTTATTAGGTCTTCTACGTCTTGTACAGCATGTCCCATTTTGGGGGTGCCACCAGGAGCATCTCTGTTATTATTTAGGATAGAGAGATGGGGTTTTCACGACGCTTGGCTACTTTTTCGAGACAAATTCATAGAGCTAATCAGAATTATTCTAACTTCAGTGGTTTTGAGTTATTCGCGAATCTTGAAAATTTCCGGATTTCTTTTTCCCGATATCTCGGTTCTTATAGAAGATAATTGAAATCTGTTTTACGTTTCTAAAACGGTTTTCTGAGTAGATTCCAGTGACGTACTCGAAGTTTTTTTTCATTAATTATGACAGATATGACATAAAGTTGCATTTTTTAAATACGAACATAGTTTTTTTGGCATATTCCGATTGCCGTTTTTTCCTTTTCAAAATATATAACATGATGACAAAATTTCCACCCAATTTGAAGAAAATAACGGAATAATGATTTACCCTAATGGCTGGGCGAAGGAACACACGTGAGCGGACGAACCATAGAACATTTGTAGTTATTCGATGAAAACGATCAAAACAATGCAAAATCTTCTTGACCGAAATAATGGAGCTAGGCTGCTCCTAAGATTCCATCGTTATTTATGACATCCGCAATTTCCGCTTTTTATTTTATTTTTGAGATTGTCGTTTAGTTTCTAGAGTTCTCTGAGAAATACCTACATGAGAATTATAATAGGCACCTAATAATTTACTCAAATTTACTTCTCATAATGATTTACATATATTGCTCGAACTGATTTCCATCATGTTGTAAACATAAAGTGCATCTTCGGATTATATCTTCTATGTCTGAATGCTCTCTGTGAACACAAAAGTCTTCATCTATGCACGTTCATTAGAAACCATAGAACGACCAATAATTATTATTATTCATTATCTGTGGATATATTGGCTTCGTGTCTATTTGAATTCGTAAAATTAGTGTTCGTTGTTGAATTTGGATTGTTTAGTTAATTTCTGCAATTCACTATGGAACAAAATAGAAGATACGAAAATTTCGAAAGAGTTGATATGCTGAAGGTCTACTTTCATTGTCACTGTAACGCAGTCCGTGCATCAGAAGAATATTTGAATAGGTAAGTTCGACAATGGAAATGGAAGTAGTAATTCTAATCAATATTAAATACCTGACTGACACTCTCCAATAGATTTCCTCAAAGAATTCAACCAAACAGGAAGTTCTTCGCCAAAATGGAAGCAAATCTTTCCAATTATGGTTCGTTCGAGAAACCAAGAAGTAAAAACTATAATAAACGGAATAGAGGTGATAATGAACTTGACGTGTTAGCAGCTGTTGAGGCTAACCATTCTACATCGTGTCGGCAAATTGAGAGCGAAGTGGGTGTGTCAAAAGCTGAGCCCAAAAATTTTGAGAAAGTATAAATATCATCCCTATAAACATAAAATAATTCATCATCTCAATGCCGGGGATGCAGAGAGGAGAACGGCGTTCTGCAATTGGTATTTAGGGAGAATCAGAGGTGAAGCTCGTTTTGGGCGACATATCATTTGGTCTGATGAGTCAAGAATCAGCAGTGCCGGAATCTTTAATCGCCATACGAATAGATTCTGGGCAAACGAAAACCAACACGAAGCAGTAGCTCGACGGCAGCAGGGGAGGTTCGGTTTCAATGTGTCGTGTTTCGTAATGGGCAACAAATTAGCCTACTATATCTTTGATGGCAACTTGAATGCACAGAGATATCTCGAAATTTAAAATATTTGTCTGCCACGATGGAATCTTAGGAGCAGCCTAGCTCCATTATTTCGTCAAGAAGATTTTGCATTGTTTTGATCGTTTTCATCGAATAACTACAAATGTTCTATGGTTCGTCCGCTCACGTGTGTTCCTTCGCCCAGCCATTAGGGTAAATCATTATTCCGTTATTTTCTTCAAATTGGGTGTAAATTTTGTCATCATGTTATATATTTTTGAAAAGGAAAAAAACGGCAATCGGAATATGCCAAAAAACTATGTTCGTATTTAAAAAATGCAACTTTATGTCATATCTGTCATAATTAATGAAAAAAAAACTTTGAGTACGTCACTGGAATCTACTCAAAAAACCGTTTTAGAAACGTAAAAACAGATTTCAATTACCTTCTATAAGAACCGAGATATCGAGAAAAAAAAATCCGGAAATTTTCAAGATTCGCGAATAACTCAAAAACCACTGAAGTTAGAATAATTCTGATTAGCTCTATGAATTTGTCTCGAAAAAGTAGCCAAGGGTCGTGAAAACCCCAACTCTCTATCTTAAATAATAACAGAGATGCTCCTGGTGGCACCCCCAAAATGGGACATACTGTACATGAGTCATGTCATGTAAACAAAGGTTTTCGAATTTCCCCAACTACAAAAGTCAGATTCAGATCAGATGAACGAGCTGATCGAAATTGGTGTCCATCTCAGCCTATCTACCTATCTAGATATGTATCTTTCGAATGTTTACGTATATATAAATGAGACAACAAGAATTATTCAAAAATTCAAAGAAAAAGATCAATGAATAATCCTTTATGACAAGAGCTAGTTCTCAAATTTACCCATCATGCCCTAGGCAGCCAACAAGAGCCACAATAGTGCAATTAAGCAAGATGCCGAAAAACCAAGCGGCAGACTGCAGTCGCATATCGCTTTTCAACATCCTAAACAAAAAAGAGAAAATTTTTCCTTATGCAGAGATGCATAATAATGTAATAAGATTATATAGTGATTCCAGGAAACACGTTTACATCTGGAGACTCAAGTTTACATATGTAGAATCCACGCGAAAGTATCGCGGAAGATATTTGTTTTCGCAAATATAAATCGACAGGCGGTTTTTCTTGGAAACGTTGTGATCTAGAGCACCCAAGCCAACGGGACTATTTCGCTAGTTGAAACTGTGTTCACCGTCTCATTCCATAGGGAGTTCCGGGTAGTAGTTAACGATGCTGAAAAGCGATATGCGACACTGATGAGTTTCTAATGAGGACAAAACTGTAGTCTGCCGCTTCGTTTTTCGGCATCCTGCTTACTTGCACATTGTGGCTCTTGATGGCTGAGTGCATGGTGGGCAGATTTGAGAGGTAACTCTTGTCAGGAAAGATTATTCAACGATCTACAGACTTCTTGACATAACCCAAGAGACAAAAACTTAACGGGCTTGAATCCGGTGAGCTGGTTATCACCGAACGACTTGTTCAAAAATTCTGAAATATTTCTTGTCTGGTTTGGTTCAAAAGAGGATTTGTGTGGAAAAATTATTTCGAAATAAAGTTGTACTGGGTATCGCATTCCAATTCATGCTCTAGTTTATCCGATTGTTCAACTTGTTTATGCCCACTTCTTTGAGTGTTGAGTATAGTGTACCGGGTGTCCATTAAGTGCGTAATCGGTCAATAACCTTGGTCCTGTTGAATATATTGAAGAACTAAGTAACTAAGATATTCCGTGAAAAACATACCGAGCTATAGCTACTACAACTGTTAATCGATTTCGAAGAAATTAAACCGAATTGCATCTTGAATGATATTTTAACAACTTGAAATATTTTCATAGGTCTATCACTTCCGGAAACACCGAAAGTTGACTTCACTTAGATGCCGTATTTTCATTTTAGGTTAGGTTGGGTTTAGGTCATTCTCTTAAGAAAAAAGTATCACTTAGAACGCTTCATTTGTAAGGAGGAAAGAAATTATCTGAAAATTTCGGAAGAAAATTCACATTTCTAATGAATTGATGCAATTCGTAGAATGGGAGAGTGTTTGAGGTTGTGATCAAATTTTCTGTTCTAGTGTTTTGGTATTATTTTAGTTCGAATAACTCACATCATTTCTTATTAACATGTCACAACGTGACAAATGATTCCAATGAATCGTGAGGAAAGCGAAATATCATTGAAATCATAGAGCAATTTTCATAGAAGAGTAGTTTTTGTTATGATTTCGTTTCAAGTGGTTTTGACGGAGAATTACGAAGAAAATCAGGAGAATACAGACATGATGCAAGTTTATTTTCAATCTAACAGAAATAGTACCTGAGCTTTTCGACTCTATCGAGAACGATTTCCATGGCGCCACAAGTTTTCCAGACTTGATTGTCTTAATTGATCTGTTTTCGCTTCACGGGGTGTTCTGTGATGGATTTCGAATTTTTTTTAGGTTGAAACCTCACTTTTATCTCAGAAGGAACACCTTGTATTAATTATCTGCAAATGAAACCAATTTCTATTCGAATGTATGTATGTATATACTCCGAAAAGATTCGGAGGTAAAAATGATTTTGCATTTTATGCTAAAATTCTACCCTCATCCTGTCTTATCAAATCTTTCATCAAAATTCTCAAACATCCTCTAACTACAAAAAATAACCGAGAGAACTTACTCTTGCTTCAAAATTGTCTACCTTGTGCGTGGATTCACATTTCAATTTGACGCACAAAATTTCTCCTGTTCGATATTTTTCCGGACTGTTAATCGTAATTCGAGAAATGTTGGTTCCAAAATTATAAAATAAAGAAATTTAAGAGAACAACGCACAGAGGAACAACATTAATTTTTGCGAAAAGTTTCGACAATATTAATTTTAGGAAATCTGTATATTTCAACAATTTTTTTCGAAGTTATCTATTCAAGGAATTTATTCTTTGCAGAATCGATTCCTAATTTCTAAGTCTCCCTCTTCTCGAAGAAGATTTATTCCATACTTAATAATGAGTAAAGATTAAATTCAATATTTAAATTAATTCGATGATAGTTCGCAGTTTGTTATGAAGTCTTCAGGCGCGAATATCTTACGGTTTCACCATTTGAAATGGTCACCTAAGCTTTTTATTTGCCAAACACGCACTGTAGAATACATACCTACATATTTACTTATATCGGAGAAACAAGTGGGCTAAGCTTATGGTTCTGCTCACAAACAAATGTTTCTTTGAAAATAATGAATCTGTACACTCCCTTGTTATGGAATGTAGTACATACACACACGCAGTTGGACACTGTCTTTACGTATGATAAAAAGTTATACAGGGCTGGTCGAAAGTAAGGAATAAAAATATTGAAAATTTGGTTAATTGCTTGATGTCAACTATCAATTCTCATCCATATAACGTTTTTTCAATCAGTAACTTATGAAGCATTTTTCTTTCCTCTATAGAATAAAGCAATGTTCAAATTTTCACTATATTGACAAACCTTTTTACGCCTCAACATACTGTGGACTCAACAGATATTTGAAAGGATGATGTGCCTTATACAGGGTGATTCATGAGCGATCGTAAATAGCTTAGCTGTAATAATAATATGATAACAAAATGTTTATTCGTTCAGTATAAAAGCCCATATGGGTGATGAACATCTTAAAAAGAGTATGAGTGTATACAGCACATAACACAGACATATGGACAACAAATTTGACATAAAGGTGACATACACACGCAATACAATACAATACAATTTCAAAGGAAATACATGCAGCATCATAATATATTAACGTTATCCATAAGAAATTCCTGCACTTTATAGTAGGCTTTCCCAATAAAACTGCTTTATTTTAAAATTGAAGATTCTCAGAGGAAGTTGTTGAATATTAGCTGGAATTTTGTTGAAAACACTTATAGAATGGAAATTTACATTTTTTGAAGGTAAGTAAAATTGTGTTTATAAGTTTTCAGCCTGGATTTATGTTTTGGGTCGTATATATGGTCATTACTAGTCAAGGAATTCATTAGATTTTGTTTCACAAAAAGGACACACTCGTAAATATAAAGACTCGGCAGCGTAAGCACACTTCTGGCAATAAAATGCTCTCTGCAGCTATCTCGATATTTAATATTCAAAATAGATCTTAAACACTTCTTTTGCAGGATGAAAACCCTTTCTGTTTCCTGTGCATTTCCCCAAAAAATGAAACCGTAGCTCAGCCTTGATTCCACAAACGCCGAATAAGTCAAGAGAACTGTCTCTAAATCCACCAAGATGGAGAGGATTTTAAAAGCGAAACAATATCTACTAATAGAGTTTGTTATGTATTCAATATGTTTAGACCAGTCAAGTCTAGCATCTAGCCTGACACCAAGAAAGGCAACTTTCATTAAGGTATTTTTAGGTTGCAATTCAAAATGAGTGTCGGGTTTGAGACATTTGAAATGTAAACACTGCGTTTCAGAAACATTCAATTTCAAGTTATTCGAAATAAACCAATTTTCTAGAATTTGCATACGTTCCTGGGTTTTCAATGTAAGGTCTTCGCTATCATTTGCAGATACAACAGCTGATGTGTCATCCGCATACTGAAAAATATATTTCATAATCTCATCCGGCACATCATTCATACATAAGATATAAAGAAGAGGGCCAAGGACTGAGTCCTGCGGTACGCCTCGTAGAACTTTCTCTTTTTCAGATATTATTTACCCAGCTTTTTTATTTTTTTCAACTATATATTGATATCGGTCTTTCAGATAAGATGCCAACAACTTGAGACAGGATCCACGTAATCCACACCTTTCAAGTTTTTTTATTAATATAGCGTGAATGACACTGTCAAAAGCTTCTGTCAGATCTAAAAACAACGCCATAATTTCCTTTCAACTATTCAAAGACTCAATTATTTTATCAAGTACAGAATAAATAGCTCCTACAGTAGATCTGCCTGGATTTCTGAAACCGTATTGAGAGTTTAATAAGATCGAAAACTTTTCTAAAAATGATATTATTCTTTTGGCAATTTTAGAATTACCTACATGGTGAGTAAGGAAAAATTGAAAAACCAATTGAATTTATTACACCTGATACATTTAACAGGTCAACTTGATATCAATCGAACAAATACTCAAAGTGTTCGCCGCCAACTTCCAAACACAAATACAGATTTTTCTGGAAACGTTCCCGGACATTACGTAGCATTTAAGGGGTTATACGATTACACTCGACTACAATCAATTGTCGTAAATCCACCAAATCTGCTGGATTAGTTTTATAAATTCGACCCCATAAAAAAATCCAATGGTGACAAGTCGGGAAATCGTATGGCCATTCTGTAGGTCCTCCTCAGAGTGGGATCAATCACTACTTGCCCAAGCAACTCAGTTTCCATTTCCTCATTTCGTATGGGTCTTTGGACATGCTTCCTTTTCCTATTCTGAATAGAGCCAGTTTCTCTAAATTTTTCCACAAACCCCAAAATGTACTTGACACTTACATGTTTGTCGTCATGGCGTTCATTGAAAACAGCAGCTGCCCTATTTGCACAAGTATAATTGCTGAAAAAAATTTCAATAATTTCTACTCTTTCAGCTATTGAATAAACCATTATACTGGTATGGATGCAATCTATGAGTGTAAAACGCAGCTAGATAAACAAACAAACTAATTCGAATTTCATTTATCAGATACAAGGAATCTGGAAGAAAACAAGAAGTGCGGCATTTATTGTTGAGAAATCTGCATTACACCGCTTCTTTGCGAAGAGGCTCTTATTCTGTGTATGAATTTCTCCATGAACCACTCTGTATCCTCTTTGAAATGTTATCGGATTTGAAAATTCGTTCACTGTGATCAGATAATTATAAATACCTATCCAATGAGCTACATCTCGGATTAATTCGAAGATTTGAGGTGTTGACACCCTCATCTGAAGGAGTGTAGTGGAAGCACCACTGCTTAAAGATATTTTTCCCCAAAATACAACAGTATGTCGGTGAATGTTCATTCGAAATCGACTGATTTTTTTATCATTCAACCTATTTTCTCTATTCAAAACATTGAGTTTTGTACACCCCTGCTTAGAGGGTTGATGTAAAATAACATTACCGTGTATGAGAAACCTCTGAAAGAATCATTTCATTTGATTCTATTCTATATTATATCTAAATCTAATGTAGGTTGTAGGCTACATCAATATTTAGTTGAGTGTTGTTGTTGAATACAGAAATTCTTTATATTTCTGAAATGACTGCTGGTTGATTTCTTCCCTTTTTCGCTTAAATCAACAAAATTCCATCGCAGAGCTTTTTGTATCTACTTTTGTATGACTAGAGATACTACCTACTTCTAATGCACCTGTACGGGTACGGAAACAAGCGATTAGCAAGTGAACTCAACATTATGCTCTTCAAGGAGCTTGAATTTCGAGTCAAGTTAATCTTTTTGAAAAATTTTCTTGACTTGATGTACCCCCGATTCCTTACGTATTAATACTCGGGATATTAATGATTTCTTTCCTTGATCGTTTGTTATGATATATGTAGATACCTTTTTATATAGGAATGTCTTATGAATGATTCACATATATCATGAATCACTCAATAATTTCCGGAGATGTCCAACAGCGGTTCCACTAAATACCTTTCGTTTCAATTAAGTTCGTAAGCCCCTTGCTGTTCGATTTCTTCGACTAATCTGGTATACCCACATAGCCGACCTTCCAGAAATCGCGATTTAGCAAACATATCGCCTTTTAAGGAAACTACCACCGCCTCCAGTTTATAACCGCCCCCGGTTTGTACTCAAACAATTCGAGACATTGCGAGCTATTTATTTCTACTTAATATTCGGGTTCATGCGTTTATAAATCACTCAATAATAATTTGTGAAGTAATATATGATCTTAACGAATTATTGAAAGACCAGTATCGCCCACGAGCAATTCAAAATTCATTTAATTGGGAGAGAGTGCACTCTGATTATGGTAAAAACCCTTCGTTTAAAAGTCTAATAAATGGCTTTTATGGTAGAGTCAATATCAGCAAGTTGTTCGTTAGCTTGATAATCAGGGATATAGGAAAAGCGAAAGATAAAAAACCGATAGCTGAATTACCGAAGGGGGTTCAGAAACTTAATATGGCGATGCCACAATCAACGCAAAAGAACAAGGACTATTCGATAAGTAAGTGACTATGAATTTCCGCCTTTACAGTAAGATTTTAAGAAGGGTCCGACATTCAGTTTGTGATTGATACTTATTGACAGAAGACATCCCGAATTACAACCAATATGGAAAAAGTAATTTTCATTATATTTTGATCAAATACTCCATTAAAACCAAGGAAATGCTTTATAATTACTAAGGGAACCCATCACCATCATTTTAAATTGTTGACTAAGATTCGTTGTACACATACCAGCATAATTGACGGTGAAGGTTCAAGTCCCCCAACAAGAAAAAGGTCTATTATTTGAATATGAAATTGGAAAAAAATTGAAAGAAAAAGGAATATGTCGGGAAATGAAAAAGAATAAGTATAATTCTCTCAAAATGTATCGAGAAGAGAAATGAAAACCATAAAAGATTCATTGTTCAAAACAAAAATTCTACTGAATTCTAGATTTCGAGAGAATTGAACTCATACATCCAGGAAATGAAAGGAAGAAATGAAAATTTCAGAGATGATGGAAATCATGTCCGCTTGTAGAAAAAACCTGTTAATTTGTTATGAGCAAACAGAGTTTTCCTGTTGTAAATGCCGTTTCATTCCTGTAAAACCACTTATTTTGTCTTTTAGCATTATATTACTCTTGATAATGGGCTGAATATACAGGGTGCTTCAACGAAAACTAAACAGAGGCTATATCAACCAAGATATTCATTTCTGATCAAAACGCAAAATCAGGTCAATTTTTGTTTCAAGGGAGACATCTTTTGGGGTACAATACTTGCCTGAAATATCAATACCTAAAGCGGGGGTTGCAATCCTTGAACATTTTGAATGGGGAAGATGAATCGAGTTATGGCTCAAAAGAAAGGTGGTATCTTTGTCCACATCACCTTGAACGAATTTCCATTTTTAATTAAAAACTGTGAAAGATATAGGGCGAGCAACTGAAAGATAGGGAACACTATTTCCCTGAGACTATCCAAGTTTCAGTGAAGTAAAATGGAACAGATCCATGCTGATTAATGGAAGTCATCATCAAGTACCATCTTCATCTCGAATTTCAACCCTTAGAGCAGGGATGACCACCCTTGAAAAATTGGAAGAGGTTAGATGGGTCGAGTGATACCTCGAAAGAAAGGTATTATCTTTGTCTGTATCCCCGTGAACGAATTTTCATTTTTGATTGAAAACTGTAGAAGATACAGAGTGAGCTACTGAAAAATAGAGGGGACTATCTATCGCCCTGAGCTATTCAAGTATTTGTGCAAAAAAAGGAACAGATTCATTCTATATCAAAGGCTGTCGTCTTTGATCTAAATGAATTTATTCCAGTTTTTCGCGCTAATACTCCAATAGTCTTGGGGCGATAGTCTTCTCTATTTTTCAGTGGCTCACTCTGTATCTTCTACAGTTTTGAATCAAAAATGAAAATTACCGTTCTTTCGAGTTATCACTCGACCCATCTACCCACTTCCAAATTTTAAAGGGTTGTCACCCCTGCTCCAGGGGTTGAAATTCGAGATGAGGATGGTACTTGATGATGACTGCCATTGATCAGCATGGATCTGTTCCATTTTACCTCACTGAAACTTGAATAGTCTCAGGTAAATAGTCTTCCCTATCTTTCAGTTCCTCACCCTGTATCTTTTACAGTTTTCAATTGAAAATGGAAATTCGTTCAAGGCGATGTAAACAAAGATACCATCTTTTTGAGTCATCACTTGACACATCTTCCTTATTCAGAATGTTCAAGGATTGCAACCCCCGCTTAGGGGGTTGATATTTCAGTTTTGTACCCCGAAAAATGTACCCCTTGAAACAAAAATTGACCTATTTTTGCATTTTGATGAGAAATGAATATCTTGGTAGATATAGCCTCTGTTTAGTTTTCGTTGAACCACCCTGTATGTTTGTTGAACCATAAGTGTTTTAATTAATCATATATCCATCATGTTTCACCAAGTGTTAAAGGAAAATTCCATATACAAGGTATCCCAAGTTGGGTGGCGTATTAGAAGTTTATGCAGAACTAATAATGCTATTGTTCTGAAATTTTGGTAGTTGATTCAGCTGGTCTGAAACTCGATTTATGAAATATTTTCACGTCAATGGCGCTTCCGGTGAAACCGGAAGAATATAAATATGAATGTTCTCGAGTAATTAAAAGCTTATTGGGTTGCTTCTTATTAAGTGGTTATTTATGACAGGTATATCCAATAAAATTAAGGAATAGATTGCTCCACGAAGAGATTCAATAGAGGTGAAGGGCTTAAATCGACTTGTTCATTGATGAGTCTACCTGAGTGTTTGTATTTATTGATTTCTAAAGTTTCCGAAAGATCTACCTTCCAATATTTATTATCAGTATGCAAAATTTCAAACTGTGGGTCGAAATAGTGATTATTTTCTAAGAGATGATTAGCGTAATTTGAATCTGATTTTTATTTGAAAAACTGTGTTTATTTTCCGATATTCTAATATTAAAATTTCTATGTGTTCTACCAATGTAGAAATTATCACAGTATTGCAATTCAATCTATAAACACCTGATTAATTGTTTTTACCTGATTTGGTTTTATTATTTTTTATATATATGCCTAAATTATTATTAGTTTGGAAAGCTATGTTAAAACTATTGCTACTCAAGAATGATTTCAGTTTCTCACTTGTAATGCCAACGTAGGTTACGGTGTTGAATTTTTGTTTCATTTTATCGACAGGGTAAACTTCATTCAATACGATTCTATTTTGTTTTTATTTAAAATATTATTAATTAGTTTGGGATTGTAACCATTATTTTTGGCTATTTGTTTAATCAAATTTAATTCTTTTTGAAATTTTCTGGCGATAACGGGATGCTGATCAATCTATGAATAAAACTATTGAATGCTTTGTTATTTAATATAGAACACCCTGTATATTGATGACTGGTTCGATAACACTTTTAATCAAATTATAAAAACAACCAACCCGTAAGTCTTGCTTGTTTTGTTCATGAAATATCCTAGTTTTACTTGAAAATAATTGATTTTTTGCTTTTTGAAAAAAAATTGATATATCTCGAGAACGGCGTGAACTACCAAAATAATGAAATGTGTTTTGCAAACAAGAAACCATGCGGGATATAACTCATATCCGACTGAATCTCAGTCAGTATACAGATTGCTCTTTTTTCCGCCTCACATTTTGAAATGAAGTAATATTGAAAACTGCTTTTCAGCAAATTGTAATCCGATTTTTTTCCATTCACTAGATTGGCCGTAAAAACTAAATGAAGTTTCCCATACATACCCTGTACCTGAGATTTCGTGTTTTCAAGTTATGGCGAAAAAACGAATTTTACGTACCTACCTGAAGTTGACGAAGGAGTCTTAGATTTCTGCACGTGCATAGACATATCGCAGAGCATAGGCACGCTCCTGAGCATAGAAAACAAACTATTATTGTTTTAACTGTCAGTAGAATTAATTCGAACAACATGGCTAGTTACACAAATGAGCAAATACTTAATTTATTTTTCATTCATTGAGATGAGAGACGGAATGTAAGTAGCGCTTGTAGGAGATTTAACAAATTATATTCAAATATGGCAATAGCAGAGCATGATCTGAATTTACCTCATAGTAGTATTTACAGAATTCTGAAAAAAACATAAACTGCGCCCTTATAAATTTTCATTGGTCCAAACTCTACAATAACAAAACAAGCTGGTCTTATGTGTTAGGTGTTTTTGTAATTGAAATAACAAGTGTTGTTGAACCAGTCATCAATATACAGGGTGTTCTATATTAAATAATAAAGTTGGTATGCACCGTTATAACCGAAAGTGCCATGAGGTGAAAATATTGTAGAAATACAGTTTTGGACCAGCTGAATCAACTACCAAAATTTCAGAACGATAGCATCATTAGTTCTCCATAAGCCTCTAATAATCCACTCAACTAGGGATACCCTGTATAGTAAATGAATAAAAAATGCCTTAAAAAGATGAATTCTCCCAGAAATGAAAATTCTTTGAACACTCGTTGGTGGTGCAAATTAATACATAACATCCCAAATGTTTTCAATTCTATGCTATCAACGATGAATGTCAAAATTAATTCATCATTCAAGTCAAACTGTTGATTTACATATTGATTGACATGTTCCAATTCTACGTTTAGAATGGATATGATTCTGAGTCAGTTTCAGTAAGCTTTCTGTTCTTTTTCCTGACAACCTCACAATTCTATATTCTGAAGATTGAAACAGGATCTCTGGGAAAAATAGTAATGATAAAAAACAAGTACTGTGTTTTAAGGAATTTTACTTAATAATTGCGATTCGTAACGCGTTTCACTACACCGTAGCTTCTTCAGACGAATGAATGTACAGTAAATAAGAATGAGAATATAAATATAAACGTTCTTGAGTAATTAAAAGCTTATTGGGTTGCTTCTTCTTAAGTGGTTATTTATGACAGGTATATCCAATAAAATTAAGGAAGAGATTGCTCCCCGAAAAGATTCAATAGAGGTGAAGGGCTTAAATCGACTTGTTCATTGATGAGTCTACCTGAGTGTTTGTATTTATTGATTTCTAAAGTTTCCCAAAGATCTACCTTCCAATATTTATTATCTGTATGCAAAATTTCAAACTGTGGGTCGAAATAGTGATTATTTTCTAAGAGATGATTCGCGTAATTTGAATCTGGTTTTTTTGTTTGAAAAACTGCGTTTATGTTCCGATATTCTAATATTAAAATTTCTATGTGTTCTACCAATGTAGAAATTATCACAGTCATTGCAATTCAATCTATAAACACCTGATTTATTGTTTTTACCTGATTTGGTTTTATTATTTTTTATATATTTGCCTAAATTATTATTAGTTTGGAAAGCTATGTTGGAATTATTGCTACTCAAGAATGATTTCAGTTTCGCACTTGTAATGCCAACGTAGGTTATGATGTTGAATTTTTGTTTCATTTTATCGATAGGGTAAACTTCATTCAATGCGATTCTACTTTGTTTTTATTTAAAATATTATTTATTAGTTTAGGATTGTAACCATTATTTTTGGCTATTTGTCTAATCAAATTTAATTCTTTGTTGAAATTTTCAATGAATAAAACTATTGAATCCTGACATTTTATGTTGACACGGATGACACGACGAGTTATGTATTATAATATCTGTATGTGACGGCTTATGGTAAATTGCGAAAACATGTTTTCCATTTTCATTCGAAATTGTTACGTCTAAGAAATTTATCGAACTATTGCTTTCTATTTCGGTTGTGAATCCAATTTTTGGATGTAATGAATTTATATGATTTTCGAAAATTTTAACTGTCTATCTGTTCCTGTGAAGCAAATAATGATATCGTTTACATAGCGATACCAGTATAAACAATATTTATTGAGTGGATGATTGAATTAATTTCTCTAAATTATTCATGAATATTTCTGCTAACAAAGGACTGATTGTCCATAATCAAGCCGTCTTCAATAGTATAATATTTGTTATTGAAATGGAAATAATTTTGATCTCAACAAATTTGTAATAATGAAAGAATATCTGATTTAAAGATAGTATTGACATGATTCTTTTCTAATAATTCTTCAACTAAAGAAATAATACGTATCTTTCGGAGGAATGTTGGGAAATAGATTCTCAACATCGAAAGAAATGAGTTTGAAATTGGGTGGTATGATGGTATCTTTGATATTGGCAATTAGTTCATAAGAATTTTTGACGAAATTGCAATTGAGAATCGCAATTATTCAGTAAAATTCCTTAAAACACAGTACTTGTTTTTTATTATTGATAATGGAATTTTACCAAGTAAAAGCCTCCCAAATTCAAAAGAAAATAGTAACAAAGATAAAAAAATATAATGAAGAAGTTGACATGGAAGTCTTGTAGCTGTAACTGCGAATCCCTCAATTTCAAGTAGGCAACTTAAAGCATATAGTACGATACAAAAATTTAAGCCGATGGTATCGGAAAAAGTCGTGAAAAAATTCCGAATTCTACTAGTTCACCATGTGAACGGATGAATTGAGGGTGTTATGGCTCACGTAATTGTTGACGAAGATGTTCGTGGTTAACTTTTATATAATATAATGAATGAGAACATAGTCGTGGGTTTTCACGATGAGATTTTCTTGGCTCAAAGAAGGTTAATGTTTTCAATATTACGGTGCCTCCCCTCACCTGACAAGAAATGCCTGAAACTTTTAAATCAGTCTTTTGGTGATAACTAGATGAGAACGAGAGGATCACTGAGATTGCCACCTCGTTCACGAGATTTGACTCCGTTAGATTTTTTTTCTCTAGGGTTATGTCAAGGAATTATCATATTGACAAACCCATAGTGATATAGAAGTTGAAACAAAACTTACGAATTTGTTTTAGCTTCAGTGACCATTAACCAAAATGTACGCAGAATTATTTGTCGACGTTGGAATTCTTGCATTTTGAGTAATGGGAATTCTTTCGGGTATTTATTTTATCGTAATTCTCCAATATTTTACATTTAAAGCCACTAGTTTTTATTATAATTCGAAAACCATTCAACAAAAAAAAACTCGAGTACCTCCTTTCCTTCTCCTCAAAAAAGAGCCTCTGAAATATACAAATAAGTTTTGACATAATTTCGATAGCATCCGAGATATTTGCATGTGCGGAAATACCGGATCTGTTTTCACCAATGAATTTTTGTCGAAAGTTGTGGACAGAGCTGGTGGGTCATTTTTCTATACTTGCAAAGCTGCCGCACTAAAACTTCGAAAATGGGAGATCCTGTACTCATAGCACACAATGTATACTCACCCATAGGTTTTTAAAATATGTAGGAGGTTATTTGTTTAAAAATGATCTCAATATTTACCGACTTGAATGGAAAGTAGGACGTCTCTAAATAATGAATGAAGTCGTTTTCATGAATGTCTTACGACCTTGTATCATAACAGTAAAGAAATTAGTATAGTCTATTTAGGCTTATCTCTAAATTTATACATACATATATCCAATTATTTATTAACGGAAAAATCTTCTCTTCGTTGTCTGCCTGAATGAGGGATTTGTTTTATAAGGAGCTTCATAAAATACTAGTCAAACATAAATTTCTCACAATGATTTCATGTTGTAACGTTTCCAGAAGGAAAGACAAATCTTTCCTCCTGAGATTTCCTGATTTCGTTGAAACTGAATTAAAATCTGGTTGATAAATTTTCTGATTATGATTACTTTGATATAATTTTGAAGAAATGGGATTGGAACTACCTACTAACAGAAAAATAGAGAACTCTTTGGATTAAAATAGATTTAATAGTTTGAAGTAATAAGTAAATAATAGTTTGAAGGGTTTACGTTTACGTCAGATCGGATGTCGTATGCCAAAGAGAGGACACATTGGAGGTCGACGTGGTTCAAAATCTGTTTGCAGGATAAAACACTGTTATTATGCTATCTATATCGATCACCAAACGATCTAGACTATTTCAGTATCAAGGTGATAAGATGGATTGGATTCAGACACATCATCCGGCAGCTGAGGTCATTGCACTGGGTGACTTCAACGTTCACAACATCAACTGTCTCCGTCACTCTAATAGAAGCGATGAAGCGAGAAGACAGGCTGAAACTTTCCAAATCGGCCATAATCTAACGCAGCTAGTCGACGAACCGACAAGAATACCTGATCAACCAACCGACTTCCCGAACACCTTGGATCTTTTTTTGATTTCAGATCCTGATGATTTTGGAGTGGAGATCTCAGAACCGCTAGGCAGCTCAGACCATAACCTTACATCTGCTACTGGAATCATTGAGCTGCCGCAAAACCAAGAACCTAAACCACCCAGACGATTTTGGTAACCGTGCTAATTGGGATGAGCTGCGTGAATTCTTTTCGTGCTTTCTATTCAGTGATGTTTGCCTTTCAGATCCTGACATCAATGTGTGCACTGAATAATAAGTTACAGAGAATCATTCATGTAGGAATGGATCTCTACATTCCTTATTCCATGAAAAGAACAGAAGCACAAAAGCATGGTTCAACACTGACTGGGAAAGAGCCTCTGCACCTAAGAGCAGAGCTTATAATTCATGGAAGATAAATCCAACAGAGGAAACAAGAACAACCTTCGTACGAATACTGAACGTATGCAACCTGACAACTTCAAAAGCAAAGGCCAATTTCAGTGAAGGGGTAACTAATAAACTCCTTGAACAGGCAAGCGGCGCTAGACAATCTGGTCTATGGCGAAGACTGTCAGTGCCAATTTCTGCAAATCTGCGCTTCCGCCTCTTGTTAGAGAGGATGGGAGTATAGCATCAACTCCGAAAGAGAAGGCCGATCTCTTTGCTGTCTTGTTTTCAAAGATTCTGTGATATATTCATCTAACACAATACCACTGAACATTCCACCTAGAAATTCTTCCATGGCAGAAATCAAGTTCAGAGTCCGCACTGTGAGACGGACTCTCGAACAGCTGAACTGTAAGAAGGCAGATTTCTTATGAAAGCCAGACTTTTCCGAACAGCTGCAAAATAGCGAGAATCCAGCCGATTTCAAAGAAAGGAAAGACCTTACCCAAAACTTCTTCTCATTATGTCCAAAGTGATGGAGAGAGTCATAAATAATGAACTCATCAAATATCTTGAGTTGCAGGGAATTATTAACGACCGTCAGAATGGTTTTCGCAGGCAAAGATCGACAGAAGATCTACTCGCATACGTCAATCTTGTTCGTACATCAATGATGGAAAAGAATGGGGAATCTAGAGCAATAGCCCTCGACATCTCTAAAACCTTCGATAGGGTTTGACATGCAGCCTTATTGAATAAATTTGTTGCATATGGGCTTCCCGGAAAATTGCGGGGTTGGATAAGTAACTTTCTTTCAAATATATCAATACAAGTTATGGTCGACGTTATAACATCTAATTGTTTCCAGTTGCAAGCAGTAATACCTCAGGGATCCATTCTTTCGCCAACCTTGTTTCTGTTGCAGATGAACGATCTTCTGTCATCTACAAAGAACAAGATCTTCGGTTTTGCAGACGATTGTACCCTGGCTTCGTATTTCAGTAGTCTTCGGCCGATTACAGGTACGGAATCTCAGGTCAGAGATGTCAACAAATTAATAACTTAAAATCTGACTTACAGAGGATATCTGAGTGGGGTCGGTTGAACCTGGTGAACTTCAACGCGAACAAGACGCAAGCAACTACGTTTTCTAGAAAAGTCCCCGCTGGAGAACCTCCTATAATGATGTAAGTCCAACAAAGTGCATCTAAAGATTCGATACACCTTTCCGGAATAACGGTCAACTCCAAGTTCTGTTGGCATGAACATGTATCAGCAATAGCTAAATCGGCATCAGCTAAACTTAGTTTTCATTGTAGAGCCAAGGGATACTTCACGTCATCTCAGCGGTTGCTTCTATATAAGGCGCAGATTCGACCTGCTTTGGAATACTGTTCCCATGTATGGGGATTTGCGCCCAAACATTCGTTGCGGAAGTTGGATAGTGTGCAAAAACGGGCTGTGCGCCTCATCCACAGGGCACAATTTGTTTGAATAGTAAACGACGAAACACTCATTCATCAATCGTCAATCTTCAGATCCACTCGACTCTCGACCAATATATCTGAAACATTGCTAACTGTGAAGAGGACAAGGGGTGAACCAAAATAGTTGTGAAACTTTTCAAAAAATAAAAGGTGAATAAATTAACATAAATTTATGCCTTATGAAATGAAGCATTTATGACATTAAAGAAACATAGTGACAGGCTATAAAAATGCATAATTTACCTCGACAGGAAAAGGTCAAAAATTCCTAACGCATTAAGTGATTGGGTCAATCTTGAAATGAGTTTCTTCATAAGCTTTCAGCTAATCAGCAATCTATTTCTGTGAAGTCTTACCTCCACATCTCAGGTAAGTAAATTAATGCAGTTCCTCCATAATTGAAATTCTAAATTACTGGGAGATCGTTGTTATGCACGAATATATAATAAACTCCCGTCTATTTTAGGTGTTATTCGTTTAAACAACATTCTATTGCACAAGCTGAGAAAGGTGCGAAGCGACGTTGCCTGATCTGCGAACAAAAATAAACTACAAGAAAAAATCGATACAATTTTTATTTTTTATTCGTTGAATTAATTCATGATTTTATTGCACCAGAAGAATATCTGCTATAAAAAAGAAAGAAGAAAAACAGTATTTCTCGATTTTCAAAGGAATCAGAATGAAATTACTGCATTAACTCTCTAGTTAAGGTATACGAGGTATGTTCAAAATTTATTGAGTTTTTACACGGGGAAGGTTTATTCGGTTTTTGATTTTTTTGTGGCGTTAGGATGATACTCACATTCTTCCCGTATTCTGACAAGGTCGGTCATTTTGTAGGTTTTGATAATTCTTGATAGCCATTTTACCTGGGTGTACACCAATCCTTTTTTTCTTCGATTTTTTCCATTCGAAAAAATTGTACGATATATGGACGTATTTCGAACGTTGACAGTGGTATATGATGAAGCCTCTTTGAACCAAAACAATGTTTCAGTAGTACAAAATATTTCCAAAAGGTCGAGAAGACGAAGAGCACCAAATAACCTATAAAAAAGCTGCTGAGAACCAAAACATAACAAGTAGCTTCAGATATTCACTAATGATTTGGCCATGAGTTGAGTCTTCCAAAATTTGTGCTAAAATTCCTCAAATTTGGTGAAAATTAAGGTGAAATGGCTCAGGAGCTGTAGGACCCGATCCGCAACGATTGAAAACTACTGCAGGGGGTTATAACTGGTGACATTTATAGTTACGTCCACGGCATGAGCCAACACCGAAAAAAATGCGCCTTTTGTCGAATGTGAAGATTTTACCCACAGTTTTCTTTGATTGCAGGAGGTCGGTCAATCATGAGATCTGACCACAAAGTAGGAAGGTCAGTAAGTTATGTGCAACTTGCGAGAAGCTATCCACCAGAAGTTTTGGATTTATGGAAGAATGAAATTGGCTTGATAACTCCCCTGCTAGCACATTGTTACTTGTGCACGAATTTTGGCCAAAAACAGCACACTCATGATGCCTCAGCCACCGACTAGCCCCTTGTGGTTTTTTCCTATTCCCAAAACTGAAGAATTCCATGACGCTGAGTCACGATTGAGGTGACACTGAAGGCATTGAAGGAGGAGTTGTATAAGATTAGGAAAAATGCTTTCTTTAAGACCTTCGTGGGCTGGAAAAATTGTTGGCATAAATGTGTTATCTATCCAATACTGAAAACGAAACGAAGTTCAACAATTAGATACAATATGAAAAAAAATGATGGAAAATCATATAAGGAAACTATTTCGAAAGTTAATCACTGAAAATGAAGATGTATTTGATGAGAACAATATGGCAAATCTGTGAAGCAGCAGTAAAGAAAGGAGGTCAAGGGATGAAACAATTTCAGTAGAGGGGAAATAATTTATGGTACGATAATGAGTGCGATGTAGTAGTAGAAGTACGAAAAGAGAAACCATGAACAGAAAAATTTATTTTGTAAGATTAAAGAAGGAAATTTGGTTGAAGAAATTGAAAAGAGCTTGCAAAAGTATTTTAAAGATCTCGTGCAGGAGAGAGCATGTATTTCGATGGTTGCTTGATAGATCTGTATGCAGAACAAGGGAGAGAAGAAGACGCGTCTAGTAGAGACGAAATTAAATCAATAATCTAGCTATTCTAGAATTATAGCACCGGGTGAAAATGGTATAGCGGAGGAAAACTCTAACACCTTGGGCAGTGCCTCTATACACTGCAGTTGCTACAACTGGTTTCTTCAATCTGCATGTACTGTTTTACCTTGGTTTGCCCAATCGTCAAAGTTTAATCCGATTGGGTGAGTTTGGGATACATAAAAAAGAAACCTAATACAAAGTTAATTTGATTTTCGAAATCGGCAACAGTTAATTGATGCACTTTAATTAATTTAACACACTATCTTCCAAGACTCTTTCAATAACTTAATTTTTAGCATGCAAAAGGGCTTCAACTGCTGAAGAGGTCATATTTTTCGCTAAGCTCATCTTAGAAGTTTCTGCTTCGATTTAATTTCAAGAAAAATTGTAAAATTGGCTTTTCCATAATTTTTTTAAATGGAACAAGAAGCATCCGGTTCTTATTACTGTTGCTGATTTATATACTGTTATATTGTGTATAGTTATGTTTGATCACTCAATACCAGAAGAGAAATAACCAAATAAATAATACCAAATGTGACTACATTTTGCCATACATATTCTACATATAATGAAAATCCTTACTACTGAGCAAATAGCAATTTGAATTAGTTTTTTCGAGAAATTTTTCACATATATTTTTGGGTTAGATTTCTACAAGTATAATTCTTCCCTCTTCTCCTAGGAAGTTTACTAATTGGCAACAATGATAGAATAGGTGTGAGGAATCCCAAAGTTTCGCATTGTGGTGGGGTATAAGCGGGAATGGCAGGGGACCGGCAGCGAATAGAACACAGGTCCACCCACGTGCCTTTCGCACACTACACAGCTCTATCCAGCATCCAGCGGTGTTTCACTATATTTACATGGAAAACCATCCGCGGCTGATCTGAATCAGGTGATGTAGAACAATTGGGCCATATAATAACAGTCACGGAACTCGAGAAATAATGCATAAAGCATAAAACTAATTCCAATGACATTGATTCAAATAAGGATGATAAAATCGGTAAATTCAGTTAATTCTTCCTGGGACATTTGAGGTGGAAGAAGTAAACAGAATACTGAACTCGGCGTTTTATGCAATCAATAAAAACTCTGTCTGTCAAATCTTTGATAAGTGTTATCACAACCTACTCTATAGTTACTTTGATTAGTTCAGGAGTTCCCACATTACCTTGTATTTATACAGAGTGCTTTAGAACGAAAGGATCATACCATAATGGGGTGATAAAGTAACTCCTGACCTTTCAGCAATGGTGTATGAAAGTCATCTGGGTTTTCTAGATACCGGGCGATTAACTTGTTTTTGATCACATATTTCATCATTCACAGCTCGAGAGCCCGTAGGCCGAAATTGATGAAGTCCTACATATTTATTAGGTTCGTCCTACTAAATCGACTCACTAAAGAAAAACAGAATGCAAGTCTGTGCTCAGTAAAAACTTTATACTTTCGAGAAACAGATAATAAAGACAACCTGTATATGGGTAATCTGAACTTTTTTTATACTGAGGAACTATGATTTGAAGTGGTCCAGCACTGTAAAAAAAATCACATCACCATTTTTATTATCAATGAAATCAATCTTGAAAATATGATGATCGGCAATTTTCAGGTCTTATAGAAAAATTCATATAGATCCGGTTTTTCGAATAGATTTTCGGTTGTTTTTATGGAAAAGCTATTAAAGACCTTTGTTACTGCTTAGTCAGTAAAGGATGAACAAAAACTGAAACAAGACTTACGATGGTATTTTCTGAACGATTGCCCTATATGGATATCAGTACGAGAAAGATAAGTCACCGTTTGAATGTTTGGAAATCGCTGAAATATGAAAATTTGAAAGCATCATAGACAAACTGTTCAACGCTTACAGCCAGGAGATCTGATTCTACGACAGAATTTTTAGATATGGGTTTTATCTCGTGGACGCACTCTTTCTTCGGCGGATATTATTCAGAGACGAGGCTTAATTTACAAGGGATGGCACCTACAATATCAGAACCGAGCGCATTTGGAGTATGAAATACTAGTCAGGTATAAAGGATCGCAACAAAGATGTTCTGTTGATCTGTGGTGTAGTAAGCCATCTGGTTGAACCTCGCTTTTTTTGAAGGAACATTGATAGGTGAAATGTCTTTGGAATTTTTGGTATATATTCTGCCAAATCTGTTAGAAAACATAAATGTGAGGGGAATTTGGTTCCACCATGATGGCTCTACACCTCATTTTCAAATGATGTAAGAAATTTTCTGAGCCGAAAATATGAAAATAGGGTGTACGAGTAATAACCAACGAGCAAATTTATTTCTCCAAGATCATGTATTATAAAATTTAAATAATATACGAGTAATGATTATTGAACACAGTGGTAGGAGCGATCTATATAGGAAGAAACTCCCATTCTACTATACTAGCAGCTAAATTTAGGCGCTTTGTGATAAAATTTGATGTTAGAGAGATACAAGCTGCACAATGATTTTATTAGTATAATGAAAAGAATAACATTGTTATAAGCATAAACATAAGCAATTTCATCTAATGCAATACCACCGATCGTTCCTCCTACAAATTCTTCCATGGCAGAAATCAAGATCAGAGTCCGCACTGTGAGATAGGCTCTCGAGCAGCTGAACAGCAAGAAGGCAGTTGGTCTAGACGAAATACCGCCAATCGTCCTGGGAAAGTGTGCTCCCGAACTGGCACCCATTCTTAACCGTCTGTTTCAGATTTCTTATGAAAGTCAGACTTTCCGAGCAGCTGGAAAATAGCGAGAATTCAACCGATCCCAAAGAAAGGAAAGAAGTCCTTACCCCAAAACTACCGCCCTGCTGCACTTCTTTCCATTATGTCCAAAGTGATGGAGAGAGTCATAAATGATGAACCCATCAAACATCTTGAGTTGCAGGGAATTATTAACGACCATCAGTATGGTTTCCTCAGGCAAAGATCGACAAAAGATTTGCTCGCCTACGTCACTCATGTTTGTATATCAACGATGGAAAAGCATGAGGAATTTAGAGCAATGGCCCTCGGCATCTCTAAAGCCTTCGATAGGGTTTAGCATGCAGCCTTGTTGAATAAACTTGCTGCATATGGGCTTCCGAAAAATTTCGGGGAGGAGTACCTCAGGGATCCATTCTTCCGTCAACCTTGTTTCTGTTGCAGATAAACGATTTTCTGTTATCTGCAGAGAAGAAGATCTTCGGTTTTGCAGACGATTGTTCCTTGGTTTTGTCTTCAAGTAGTCTGCGGCAGATTAGAGCTACTGAATCTAAACGTCAGAGATGTCAACAAATTAATAACTTAAACTCTGACTTACAGAGGATATCTGAGTGAGGTCAGTTGAACCTAGTGAGCTTCAACGCGAGCAAGACGCAACCAACTATATTTTCTAGGAAAGTCCCCGCTGGAGACCCTCCTCCAATGATGCAAGGCCAACAAATTGCATCTTAAGATTCGATGCACCTTCTCGAAATAATGGTGAACTCTGGGTTTTGCTGGCATCAAAATGTATCAGCAATAGCTAAGTCGGCATCAGGTAAACTTAGTTTACAGAGCCAAGCGATACTTCACGTCATATCAGCTGTTGCTTCTATATAAGGCGCAGATTCATCCTGCTTTGGAATATTGTTCCATGTATGGGAATCTGCGCCCAAACATTCGATGCGGATGTTGGATAGTGTGTAAAAACGGGCTGTACGCCTCGTTGATCACCCGGAGACCATCCGCGATCCTTCTTACTTCCACGGAAGATGCTCCGAAGAGCTGAAAGACCTTGTTACTGGAAAATTCATGTTTTGCCGCAATACTAGACTGGCAAGGAGTTCTCATCATATGGCGGTACATTTAACGACCCCTCGAACCTTTCTTCCTTCGTTTACAGGGCCGGTGAGCTGTGGAACTCGCTTCCGTCCAACGTTTTGCTAACTTCCTACAATTTGGCCCTCTTCAAGGAGCGAGTAAACAGACACCTGAATTCTTCCCAGGCGCCCACTCATGTGGTGTAACAGGTTAGCCTATTCCTGGGAAGCGCGCATAAAAAAAAAATAAAAGTTGTACACTTGCACGCAGTTTTCTGAAATGTACATCTCTAGAATTTCGCCAATTCAGAAGCACTCGTACATAAAAAAAATGGTTTCTTAATAAGGAAATAAGTTAGAAATATTGCCCAATTGTTGTATACCGCACCGTCCGCCCTGAATGAAAACCTACACATTCTTTAAGTATTTACGTGATTAATGCAGTAAATTGAGTCCCGCCAAGCAAAAGAGACGTTTCTGTGCTGTATCTACTTCTGCAAATTCCAAAAGATTCAAACGCATCACGGTTTAATCAGGAACAATTTTTCTTAACCGAGGAAGTTGTAATTAATTCGGACTTGATCACTTCAAGTTTCTGCAAATAGTGCTTAGTTATCAATTGAGTTTGATCAATTTGTGTTTGTTGTTTTAGTTGACAATGTGTATATTTGGATAAACATGCCATGGCTAGAGTAAGTTAACTTTTTTTGTTTACGTGTCAAGCAAAATCTCATTCTTTTTGGTTATTCGCTTCTCGAATGCAGCGATGTTTTTTGACTAAAATAATATAATTAGTTTTTGAGATACATGGCGCGAATTTCAGTTTTCTAACCCTCTGTATATGCATTCAAGGAATATAATTTGTAGCTTCTTGCAAGTTTAGACTTTTGGCAATCCCAAATTCGAATGTTTTGTGGGGCAGCTATATAGAAAAAATTACCCCCTTTCTCTGTCTTGATTTTGTAGGAAACCTTTTCGGGGAAATTCAATTTCAGTTACCATTTTTTGCTTTCGAGTTATTCCGGAATTTAGGATTTTCCGGGATTTGGGAAAATGATCATATGTCGTGTACGTTACGTAAAAAATATTTCCACCTTCTTGAGGCACTTTTTTTAATAGAATCCAGGGATGATTTTCAAACGTTTTCGAGCTTTAAGATAAACTTGTATCTTTTTCAATACAAACCATACAGAAAATTGATCGCGTTGAGTAGAGTATTTTCTTTCCTTCTTGAAAATATATAATATAATAATAATATAATCATGGCGTCTTTTTCAAAAAATGAAAAGTCATTTCGAATCGAATCTCGTTACGAGATGGGAATCTTGCCATTAGCAAAATAATTCTCTATTCTTTCGATACTGAACAAGGTCTATTTGTGTTTGGGAAAACCACAGACAACCATCATCATTGTAAAAATAATTAATAATCATCTCCTCACTTTTAGAATTTTTGTATTCTTAACCTTTAGCTACCGACGTTGTTTTTTGTCACACTAGTACCGACTTGGGGCTTGAGAGGTCGCCTATGCAACACTGAGTTTCACAGAGAATACGTATAATATACAGAAAATTGTCTTGGTAATTTGGCATCTATAATGTGAAGAAAAGATAATTATAATAATCAACTATAAATTTTTTTAATTATATGATTTGTAATCTTTGGCTCCTTTAATAAATAAAAAATGGCACTTGACAAAATAATAATCATAACAAAATATCCCTTCTTAGGGACCATGAAATATTTATATATCTATGTCTTCCATTGTTGTAACTATAGTGTCGTACACACGTTTTTCGATATAATCTAAATAAAATAATCCATATTTGTCAAGTCTGACGATCGAGGAGGGCAAAGGATCCGCATTTGAAACCATCTATTATTAAAATATTTTTCTGAAACATAATTGATTTATTCTCTAGGAGATCCGCCTTGCGGATACCATATTTGAAAACTGTCGTCTAGAAGCAGATCATCTACCGCATCTTTTTCAACAATTTAAGCCCCTTTGACCGAATAAAATTATCTGGAAAAAATTCTTCTTTTTGTCGTTAATCCGCGGGCTCAAAATGCTGAACAAGGTTTATAGAAACCTTAGGTTTTCATAATCGAATGTTATTTTTTTGTGAAGCTAAATAATGTGGAGACAAAATCATTTGCCACTTCGTCTTTGAGATACAAGGTGAAACCAGTGTCTGAAACCGAGCGTGAAAAACGCCCCTAGCTATATATCCTACAATTCTTGATTGGTTTGGATGAAATCTGACCTAACAGCCTGAAACATTTTCACTGGTTTTCACTTCTAGAAATACCGTAAATCGACCTTCACATTCAAAAGGTAACAAAATATTCTAATGAATCGTAAACTAAGCTCTATGTAGATCACAGAACAATCGTCATAGAACTTTAATGAATGTCATTGGCAATTAATAACGAGAAATTATAAAAGATAATTATGGAACATGAGAATCAAGGGAATACAGATGAGATACAAGTCTACTCTCAATCTAACATTAATAGTACTTGAGCATTTCGACTCTATCGCGGACGATTTCCAGATCGTAATGAACCACCATGACTTATGGCGTTTAGAATATTCGTCCCAAATACATAGAACCGACTATACGTCGAGAACCAATAACCTTCACTTGTTTAACCAGTTTTTCTATGTAGAGGGTGGACAAATTTTGATGTATTTGTACGGTAGCAATGTGATATATTGCTCTCTCGATCTTATTTTCAGCGACTAGTTTAGTATTACCAAAATTTTTCTGTTATCTCTTTCCGTTCTGTACTTATTCAAAATTTCTCGAATTTTGTGAAAATCGTCCATAGCGGATATCTCCATCATCATTCAAGTTACATAAAAATAAGTTCGACATTCTGCAGGCCCTTTTCAAGTAGAACACAAAGCTGAGTGATAAATTATATCAATATGAAAAACAAGACCTATGACATTAAACTTCTCAAATGAAAACCAAAAACACGTACGAAAAGCTTTAACAGAAACAAAAAGTCCTAACCATACAAATAGGGGAAACTACTTTATCGCAAATATAAAATAAATAAAATAATAAAGTGTTGCCATTGTGTTCAATGCATCAATTACATCCCCAAGAAATACTACGCCAGGCATTGTAAATATGTATATGGCTAACAGAAGCAAATCATTCCCTGAAATCCTGTCTTAACTCTTCTGAATTGCTACTGTTCCTCTTGTAAAGCGAGTCCTCAACATGACCCCAAAGATAAAAATCTAGTGGCGTCAGGTCAGGGGAACGAGGTGGTCATCTCACAGGACCTTTAGTCCCTATCCAATTATGACCAAAATTCAAGTTCAACAGATCAGTGATGGCCCTTATTTGGTGGGAAAGGGCTCCATCATGTTGAAAAAAATTTGATCTTTGTGCTAACGGAAGTTAATTGAGAAATCCTTCAATATTATTATTGTTGATGATTTCTTCATAACATGCTCCAAAACGCGACTATCTTTCAGCACACCACACATTGAAACCATATCATCCTTGATGCTGCACATCAATATGGCGTTGAGGATTTACATCGGACCACAAATCTTCATTAAAGCGCTAGTGATGCGGACTTCATCCGTCCATATGACGTATATGACATATAAGTTAGTCGGCGAGGAGGATCCCCTGGCTTGGGAGACTGGCATTTTGTGGTATTTAAACTGGTTCTCCTTCAGAATGCTGTTCGCCCGGAGTCTCAATATTCCTGTTTCTGCTTCTATTTGTCTACTCGAAATTGAATGTTTGGCCATTACAGCACCTATCACTTCGATCGTTGCTTCCTCTCTATCACTTACATGATATATTTTATTTCTTGATTTGCTGAATGAGTCACTATTGATAAGATTCTCCTTCATTCTTCGAAAAATAGATTTTTCTTTCAGGATACCGATTGAAATATGTTAGGACCGTTGCTGCTGAATCATACCCACTTAGAATATAACATTCCATCATATCCAACTTTTCATAATTTTCATAGTTATGATATCTATTCTGCATCTTGAAACAACCAAAGTCTCAGTAGAACACATTCTTAAATGTAATAGTTGGAACATACAACAAGCAGCTATTTCGATATGCAATAAACATTAATACCTATACGGAAACTGGAATCGTAAGTGTCAAACTCTAAGACAACAGTTAATTAGTATGGCCTAAATCGAATCAAATCATAGAAATAACCATGATCTTTGAAATCTGTGGTTTTCAGTTATAGAACAATATGAATCGTTGATGGGCATGCATCTAATGAATGGAATTGTGGCAATTTCAGGTTTTTCTCTGAAAAAAGGTACTGAATGCAATAATTGACTACAAGTAGTGTTATATATTTTTGAAAAGGAAGAAAATTACTGCATCCAATAATGGTAAAATTTTCTATGACTCGTATTTAAACAAAGCATGTTTGCATTATAACTCGAGAACCGCTGAGCTAAAAAAACTTTTTTATACAGCACTGTATTTTACTCAAAAGGTGCCTCTAAAATGTCATACTTATGTTTATGAAACTTTGATGATGATCGAGATATCCGAGAAGAACGATTTTCCCTTAATTCGAAAAATTTTGAATGAGTCCAGAACGGAAAGAGATATCAAAAAATGTTGGCTCCACTAAACTAGTCCCTGAAAATAAGATCGAGAGAGGGGGGTTCATGTTTCTCTATCTGCAATATTTAACATTGCTGCCGTAAAAATACATCGAAATTTGCTCACCCTGTACAGTAAAAGCTCCTTATTCGAGCTACTTACATTAGTGTTTCCACTATTCGCGGATGAAAAAGATGGGACCCAATTCTTATATTCGGGGCTAAAGATTTCTTTATTCGCGGATCTAATCGGTATATCAGTACATAAATACATACGTATTAATAAATTACATTCGGTATCCTTTGTGAACGCGTCGTCAAATGGATTGATGTAAAAATAATTAGACCTTATTACTACTACGCCTATGTATGTTTTTAAATGATATCGCCGTTGCATTGGTTCAGCTTTTCCTTTGACATAAGCCGCCTCTGCCGCGGTCGGTGTTTTTGAAAATGGAAAGGAACAAAATGTTCAGGTAAAGCAACCTTATTACTCAATGCATAAGGTATATTGTTGAGTGCACATATTAGACGTTCTGTCCTTTGGTTAAAGCCGCATTGCGGTTTCATTGTTTCATTTTTCGATTCGTAACAAAAACTGTGAGGGAGTAATCGCCTCTACCGTTGTCTTCTTGATTTATAACGTCGCCTTAATCAATTGATAAACGAGTGTTACTGTTGAAAGTGAAAATAAAATGCTTGATAGTTTACGCCTTGGAGAGTCGTTTGCATCCATATCACGCTCAATCAATGTTAATGAATGAACTGATTATAATAGAGTCGTCTGTAGCTGCAGCTTCACTATCAGCGAAAATTGTTTGTGATCCAGCAATAGAATGAATGACGTAGTCAAAATGGATTGAAGACTGTAACTAAAAAGAGTGCCCCTGAGTGTTCCAATTTTCCGGGAGAAAGCGAAGCGTCTTTATGCACATTTCAAATAAACTGTTGGTAGTTGTGGAAGTGGAAGATTTCAAGCATCCGAAGGTTGGCTTAATGAATCTAAGGTGCGACGATCATTGCGTAGCATTAAAGTCGTTGAAGTAGCTGCATCTGCAGACATTGCTGCAGCAGAAAGGTATCCAGAAGAATTTGTAAACCTAAGCGCTGATGGAGGATACAAACCTGAGCAAGTATTTAATGCAGACGAAACTACATTGTTTTGGAAGAAAATGCCAAACAAAATATTCATTGGTAATTAGGAAAAGTCTGCTCTGCTGCTATGTTCTAACGCATCTGGGGATTGTGTCATCCAACCACTGATGTTTTACAGATCGTGAAATGCTCGTGCTATAAGAAATCGAAACAATAATGTCCTGCCAGTGTTAGGGCGTGCTAATAAAAAAGCGTGAGTTACAAACGCTATTTTTTGAAAATATAATTAAACAAAGATTTCCACTAAAATATATTAATAAATGCTCGACGCGTTTCGATACACAGTATCTATGTCAAGAGCGAATGAATACTACAAAATTATCTTAACAATCGTATACTTGTATAGACTAAAGAGGCAATCCTTTCAGAGTTATCTGTATTTGAACTAGTGTTCAGGAAACAAGTTCAATAAGGGTGAGTTATTTATGTCTATCTGATCATTAAGAATTTCTGGGGAATACATAAATTTGTTAATCTCAAGTACTTCTAGAAGGTTGAGTTTTATACCTGTATTCTCAGAATGCTATTTTTTGTGAACGGTTCCGTAATTGTTTCGTTTCAGTCATTGAAACGTATTTGAAAAAAGAGTTTAAAATTTATTTCTTGTTTTGGACATTGCACCAGTTTATCCTCGCGAACTGGAAACAATGCATCCAAATATAAAACTGTTTTTGTTACCTCCCAACACGACGTCTACTCCAACACATGAACCAATGATTAATCCAGGCCTTTTAGCTCTATTACATTAGACGAACATTTAAAATCATATTGGAATGTGATCCCGATATAAATGTTATGGAATGCGAAAGAAAATTTGAAATGGCATCTCAAACATAAAATCAGTGGAAGAATTGAACCTATACGCATTGAAATCATGCTGTAAAAAACTGTGGCCTGTTCTGACTGAGGAAAATGAAGAAGAATCTGTGCAAATTCAAACTTCAACTGCAAACATTGGTTAAATTGCGAATGGAATAGGTCGAGATGGATTCGAACTGATAAGATCAAGTGTCATCCAGGAGTTGCTTGAATCGCAAAATGAAGATTTGATTGAAACCGAATTGGACGAAATGTTAAATTAACAGTCTACTAAAGACACAAAGCTTGACTTCTACCAGCCCTACGAGCAGGCTGGTTTCCGGAGCGGATTTGGTACGAATGATCATCTACAAACTATTAAAACCTTAATGGAAAAATGCCTCGAATACAATAAACCCCTGGTTCTCATCTTTGTAGATTATGAAAAGGCATTCGATACCATAAACCAACGTAAAATGTTAGAGGCTCTAGCTGAGTGTCGCATAGACCATCGATACATGGCACAGATAAAGTACATATATGATCATGCCACAGCTTGTGTGAAACTTCACGCAAAAACAGAAACATTCGAAATACAGAGGGGCGTGCGACAGGGAGATCCGATTTCGCTAAAACTCTTTATAACCCTACTCGAGTATATGTGGAAAAGGATAGACTGGGAAAATATGGGTATAAATATTAGTGGGGAATACTTGAACCACCTTAGGTTTGCCGACGACATCGTCCACATATCCGACATCATAGGAGATGCAAAAGAAATGCTTGAAAGGCTCAAACAAGCTTGTGAAAGGGTTGGACTAAAGCTGAACGCGTCTAAGACACAATATATGACCAATCTCGTTACAAGTGGAAATATTCAGATAGGTGATGCTGAAATTGAACAAGTCCAAGCCTACAAATATCTTGGACATGAAATCAAAATAAGTCGAGACAACCAAACCTGTGAAATCTTTAGAAGAATTGCCCTTACTTGGGCAGCGTTTGGTGAACTGAGCAATATCTTAAAATCAGATATCCCAATTTGTTTGAAACGAAAAGTTACAACCAGTGCCTAAGCCTGACGATAATTCTTCAATCAAATTGATTTTTTAAATATTCATTTTTATTTTGTCACTTAGGAACGTATCCTCTATAATCCCATATAAATTAACATTCCATATTCAGGGTTTCTATATTCGAGGCATATTTATGAAATATTTACCCCAGGAATGAAGAGCGTATACTGTACAGTCTCTCGTGAGCCACCCTTTATAAGTTTCAAAACTGGACAATTCCATTTCGGTCAATTGTTGGTAAATGATGAGAAACTATTTAGGTTACTTCTTGCGGTTAAAATTGAATGATTTTTAGTAATTTTCTCAAGAATAATGAGATAACTTGATATCCAAGTATCGTTTCTACCAAATGTGTTTGGGATGCCATTTTGAAGAAAAAACAAAAATGTCCAGTTTTGATTCTGACTTTTGGATTTGCTCGGTTTTGAAACTCACTATTCATATTCCTCAGATTAGAGGAACTGCGCAAATTGAAGAAATAATTTATTTTCACGTTTATAATAATTTTATTGATATTATCGCATAGTCGAATATGAAAAATAGAGATAACTTTTACAAGAGTACGAAAAATTGGTATTAAACTATGAGATCGGGTATCTTCTCTGAAGGTTCGCAAAGAAAATCTGTGATTTCTTCTGCTGTTTGTTGCTTCTCGACATAGTGTCTATCTTCATAATATTACTTTAGAACATCCGAATAATATTTCAAACTCTCATTTTGCATCCAATTTTCTTCCCAATGTTTCTGCAACACGCCTTTAATTTTTTCCTGCTTTAGGCATATTCCAGTGCTTAATTAGGATTACATTAAAGCACTCATTCCCTTACCCTTCTTGAAAACTGAATTGTACTCTCCTAGATCTGACCGATAGGACTGTTCGCCTCAAAAATATATGATATTTTTCGGTTCTTTCTCAACAAAAATCTTTTGCACATATTAAAACGGAAATGTCATTGCAAGGGTTCATTTTGGGCACCTTTTTTCTAGTCGAGTACTTCGACATCACGGCCCAAATACGAAGACTGTTCCATGCTTTTAAATATTTCCACGAAGTCATGTGGGAAAACAATTTTTTAATAGCTTTTTCGATGCGAGCAAACACTCTGTCAGGGGGGATGAAGGAATGCTCAGCGGCAGGAAAAATAAATTCCAAATTTTAAACAAACCTAGGTGCCTTATTACTCAACTATTTGATGCATATTGTGACCATTATTGAGTTAAAGCCCCCACAACCATAAGCAACAAGGCGTACCGTTTATATGCCCTCAAAATTTGTAGCACATGGAAAACGGCTTAGGAAATTTCATTGGCTTCTTTTTTTATTATTATTATTATTATTGAAGTTATTTAAGGCTGAGGACAAGTCCTATAAAAGCCTAGTAACAAAAAATAATTTTATAGTATTGCAAGAACAGCTTAGCCATAATTAAATATGCACACATATATAATAACTAAATCCACTTATGTCAAAAACGAAATCTAATTAAACAAAAGAAAGTCCAATTTATTTTTGAATTCATTAACCGAATTTGAGTTCACCACATCACTAGAAAACCTGTTCCAATCATCGAATAGGGTATTCACAAGAAAATACTGTCTTTGTCTCGACGAAAATTTTTCTTTTTTCAGCTTCAGATGATGACCACGCAAGCGAGTATCAGCACCCAAACTAAACAAACATCTCAGGTTGGCGTAATTGTGTTTAATTATACGATAGCACAAGATTAGATCTCCGCGATGTCTTCGCTGTTCGAAGGTTATGAGACCAGCTCTAGCCAATCTTTCATTATATGAGGGACGAATGACCCCAAAAGTCATACGTGTAGCACGGCGCTGGACACCCTCAAGCATGCTTTTATACCGAGCGAGAACCGGGCACCAAACCGAGCCTGCATACTCCAAAATAGGACGCACATAAGTTTTATAAGGTGTAACCGAACTAGAGAAGGACAACTTAACGAACGATCTACGAATGAGATAAATTAAAGAATTAGCACGTTTACAAATACTTAGGACATGTTCCGACCACGTAAGGTTTGAAGTAACGGTTACTCCGAGATCTACATGTGAAGTAACTGAGCGAAGTGGATGATTGTCAATCGAGTATTGACGGGATGGATTATTGGGTCCTATATGGAGCACAACACATTTATCAACATTCAGTGGTAGGAGCCAGTCGTTGCACCATCGGTTTATTGCGTCAAGATCGTCCTGGAGAATCTGTCTCTCGGTGAGCGGGTTTGCATACAACTTGGTGTCGTCAGCGAAGAATGACATGCGAGATTTAATGTGTAATGAAAGATCGATGGCGAAAATGACAAATAAAAGTGGCCCCAGGACGGATCCCTGAGGAACTCCGCTCACAACCGGTCTTCCAACGATGTCCAATTTGTGAACTAATCTTCTTACTGTGACTCTGTCAAAGGCCTTGGTGAAATCGAGGTAAATGACATCAGTAGGGATCCTTTGATCATAGGCATGCGTCCAATCATTAACGCAAGACAAAAGATTTGTGGTAGTTGACTTTCCCTTTACGAAGCCATGTTGTTCTAACGGTGCTAATCTTCTGTCCATGTTATAAAAATACATTTTCTGTGGATAATTTCGAGTGGAACGAAACAGTTCCAGCAGCAAAGTTATAGGTGTACAGCTGCCGACTATAGTACACTGACTGATCAGAAATGCTTAGCATTGCCGTATTTTCCTGACAATCGAATGAAATTATCTTAAGATCTTCTTTTTCTTCCCTGAGTATATCAAAAGCCTTTGCGCGTAACTTGAATGTAGCGTTCGGTTATGAGCTTTCAAAGTCCCATCTTTTTCAGCCTTAATTTTTTCCTTCAATTCAAGGCAAATGGGACAAACATCGGTTTGAGGAGAGCCAAAATCCAATATTGTAACATGTGTTGAAGACATTACGGAAATAACTCTTTTTGACTGATATCATAGATGGAGCATCTTCAGATTCCTTGCAGTACTGACGCCACAGTCTTGATATAGTCAAATCAGAAGGCAAATTGTTTCGAGAGCTTCTGTTTCTACTGTTGTGAGATTCAATAGTTGTGAACTTCCCTATAAAATTCATTACATATCTTTTTTTACGATCGCCTCCTCTATTTTCTTGTACCATTTGCTTATTCTCCCGAAATCTCTTAAGAACACTGGTGTCTTGAGGTTCCAGGTACTTCAACGTAATATTTCACTGGGAAGTTCTGCTTTTATTTTTGGTTACCTCTACGTCCAGGTTTCTTTATTTGGTTTGTTCGACAATATTTGATGATGAAATCATCCTGTCCTACTTTGTCCTTATGACAGTAAAAACTTTTGTGGAACTGCCTTACATCTTGCATCAACAGAGTACTACATCTGTATGATTTTGTAGCATGCTGACAGGTAGAGTATAAGGGAAGATCTTGAGATTTATACCTGCAAAGTTAGAAATTTCTAATGAATGCAGGAATTCGAATAACCGATTAAATCAATTTGAAAGCCTAACGAATGATTTTTTCCTAATAAAAGAATCTTTATAAACAAAATAAGGTCTCTCACCTTTCCTCCTTTTCCAACGAACGTTTCTATTTTGTTTGTGTTTGTTATTCCTTTAACGTGCTCTATTTCCGCATTTCGGCCAATGACACGCCAGAGAATTCTGTCATCTCACTAAGCAGGGAATTTTGCCGAACCCCTCTAGTGTCGAGGGAAGGGATCTTTAATGTCCAACACATCTCTGTTAGACAGGACCGACGGCTTTACATCTCCTCCGAAAGATGGATACTCAATCGATTCCCAGAATCCGAAAAATCGCACCGACTTTGTGGGGATTGAACCCAGGTAACTCTGTGCAGGAGAGGAGCATCATATCCCATACGCCACCGAGCCGGCCGTTTCCATTTTATTGGCTGAGAAACACGTTTCTTTGATGAATCCGCCTTCACCGGTTTTGGGCATTGAGCATTATACTATATATTTATAATAGTTCTTTCACTTTTTTGACATCTCAATAATTGAAATTAACACAGCAGACAAGAGGTACTAATAACTACGAAGCTCGCACAGCATGCAAGTTGAATTTCAAAACAAGTCACGTGGCCCAATGCTATTTGATCCCAATTCGATTCGGATTAGTTCACTTTTGAAACTAACTCTGTATTTTGAAAGCTAATATCTCTTGGATTTGTTGTCTTTTGGAATAATATGGTATATTAAACCGATTAAGGCTGAAATTATGAATTTAGTAGTGTGCATATCTTATTTTTGATAGAAAGCGAATTTGTCCACTTTTAAAACCAGGGAGTTCAGTTATTTGATGAAGCCACAGTGTGGTAAAACGCGTCAAGTATATTGACAAGCGTCAGTATTGCGAAAATTTGAACATCATTAAAAATCAATAGCAGTACTTGTTAAAATATGACACTTCAGTTTTTGAACCGATCACAATAGTCATTCTACTTATTCCCCTAGTTGAAAACAATCGTAGCAGTCTTATCGGGAATTATATAAATTTTTTTGGCAATCATTGATTTCTACGAAATCTTTGTTGCAGGGTAATTGGCCAGTGTGCGTGTGCAAAAATTAGAGGAATTAAGAAAATGGACATTCAGTCATAAAACACATACGTCACTGATGTTAATACTGTCCATTTGATCCTTTTCACCAATATTGCAGCTTTTGTAGTGACTATATTGATTTATAGACCTGAGCAATAGATCTTCATATAGAATAATTGTATGATTTGGCACTGACTGAATAATTGTCCTCGAGAAAGTTTGACAATGATTTGGATGACAGAAACTCCTAAAAAATATTGCTTGAGTAGATTTAATAGCCATGAGTCAGATATGGAACAAACTACCTGTTTCTCAAGGTAACAATTAGTTGAACTAAAGAGAAATCGTTTTACTGTTAGCAAATTGAGTGGGAAGCTCGAATTACGATATCGACACTTTAGTTAGTAGTCTATCTTCGTTATGTTTATGTTTTAATGAATACTCATTTAAAGTATTGTTTATTTTTATGATAGATGTCCGAGTGACATTTATGAGTTTAGATTACGTAGATTTTGCCTTAGGAATTAATTAGGTAATGAAAATCCTGTTCATGAAAGTTTGTCAATGATTATATCTTTTGAATGCAGTTATGAAACTAATATAATATCCCAATTTTCCAAATGAATGCCATCAAACTATTATTTTACCATACCTATACAGGATGTTCCAAATTCGTTATCCTGGAATGGTAACTTTTACACTAATAAAGATATGAGGATGCGGTTTCCACGAAGTTGTGATACGTTTCGATGAGACAGTAGATGCAGTCTAAAAACTTTTATAGCACCCTTCGTTTTCGAGATCTCGGTTATCCTTCAACATTGCGCAATGGTGTAAAATGCAACATGCAGAATTCTTCAGGAGGAATAAAATGGTGTAACCAGATTTTTTTAGGGGGCACAATTTTCAAATTATAGACTAAGAGACGGAAAATGCTATTTCGATGTTATAAATATCATTTTCCATTGATTTTTGGATAGGCGGCTATAAAAAAGCATGTTACTATAAGTAATGTAACCATTTAGTAATATTTCTGTTTTGATGGTGTAAAATTTCATTTCCCAGTAATTGATAAAAGAGTATAAAAATAATTGAAGACTATTGGAACATTTGGAACCGCGTTCTAATGTTGAAAAGGATGATAATAGCAAAGTTCTATTTCTATATTGTCGAACGATGAGCGCATGAAATATCTCGAGTTGTAGGGTAACATCAGTGATCGACAATACGATTTCCGTAAACAACGATCAACTGGTGACCGCATTTGTGGATATCAACAATCGAAAGGTAAAGCGAATCAAGAGCTTTTGCTCTTAACATCTCAAAGGCCTTCGACAGGGTTTGGCACGCAGACTTGATGAATAAACGGCATACGGACGGCCCGAAAAATGGCGTGGTTGGATTAGTAGTTTTTCTTTCAGTAGATCGATTCAGGTGGTGGTTGATGGTGTAACGAGTGAGTCTTTTCTGGTTAATGCAGGAATACTCCAGGGCTCCATACTCTAGGCAACGCTTTTTCTATTACAAATTAATGATCTGCTCTACTCTACCGAAAACAGAATATTTGAGTTTGCGGGGGAATGTACCCTGGTGTCCTCATTTTCTAGTCAGCGTCTTATAACTTCAGAGGAGTCACACCAACGAAGAAACCAACAGAGCATGTTTCTTAGTTCAGAATTAAAGAAGATTCTAGAGTGGGGCCGGTTGAACTTGGTTATTTTTAAAGGGAAAAATACGAAATTAACAACGTTTTCCAGATAAATCAGTGCTAGAGAACCTCCTTTGATCATGCGAGGTTCACGAATTTCTTCAAAGACGAACACGCACCTACGCGGCACCACAGTCAAGTATGATGGCATGACCATGTATCATTCATAACTAAACCTGCTTCCGCTAAACTCTGTTGTTTTCTCAGAGTTAAGCAGTACTGCACGCCGTCACAGCTGATGACTTTATACAAGGCAGAGGTGCGACCTGGTTAGGAATACTGTTTCCATGTGTGTCTCCGTGCCCAAGTAATTAATACATCATTGGTTAGTATCCAAAGAGAGCAGTGCGCTTCACTGACCTTCCGGAGATCACGTGTGATCTCCAACTTCTTGCACAAAGGCGGCAGGCTGATCTTTCTCTTTTCTACAGATACTTCATGGTAAATGCTCTGACGAAGTGAAATGCTTGATCCCGGAAAGAAAAAAAAGAAAAGCCACGTACCTTCCTCTATAGAAATTCTTTTGCTAACAGGGCTGGTGTGCTGCGGAATTCGCTTCCATCAAACATTTTCCGAAAAATTACAATTTTGCTTCCTTAATAAGCGAATGAACATACACATTGAATCATCTCGGGTGGCCACGATTGTGGTACGATAGGCATAACCCCCTCCCAAGAGTTAAGCATAAAAATGAAAAAGTTTGAAACTTTTTATTCATTTTCAAAAGTATTAGTTAGATTAGTAATACATAATAATCATAACGTGAATCTTAGTTTATGATCAGAAAAAGTGTTCAAAGTGTTTGCCGTTTTATGCGGCACATTTCTGATCCTACGTAGCGCATTGAGTAAAAATGATAGGTCTGGCTTGTGAATTACGTAGTTCATTTCTGTCAATATGCTTAAATCTTCTATCGTAATATGATGGGTTCAATAGGTTTTATACAAACAAATAAAAACTGTCAGGTTTGGCGACCTTGCCGACCATCGTATAGACCAAACGTTCTGGGAAAAAGCTCGTTCAGACATGCGAATTATGGGCAGGGTCTCCGCCTTTTTGTGAATATATAGTATTGAATTTGGACAACGGAATTTCTGTCTAAATATCTCCTTGCAGTTCCTCGGAAATAAATTTTAGGCTACCACCCATAATAAAGCATGCCACGATGTAACCGAACCTGCTTTATTGCTCCTTTGGGTGATTTACATGTTCGATCTTTGGTGACCGATATCTTATAATATGAATATTGAAATTTTCTGTGTTGCTGATATAACATTCATCAGACCATATAAATATCAACGACTACACTCAAGTCATCGCTCTGGATCACCTAGGTGCAGATTCTAAACCAGCTTAAACTAAATGGTTCATATTTATGTTGCCTTAATATTCTACAGTCAGATGTATTGAATATGGCGAGTGTTTCTTCAAATTTCCTGAAAGGTTAAGTTGGTTCCATATCAATTGATGCTAATGTGTTAATTTCATCAATCTCCTGTTGAGGTTTTCGATAGTTTTTTTGATAAGATTTCCCAGATGATTCATGCTTTATCAGATTTTTTTCATTCTACCGAATATTTTGGTATAAGCTTGCCTTCATTCAGGAAACCCACAAAATTGTATTATTAATGAGATCAGGAATGTAGTATGAGTAGCACCCCATGATTATTTACCTTTCTAAGTAGAGATCACCTTCTGAAACAGCTGAGAATATCATATTTCTTCCTAAAGTCTAAACTTTCATTCGCGGCCACATTTTCGATTAACGAAACAAAATGTTATTTCAGTTTCATAAATCAGACTATGATATTCTCCAATTATGATCGCGGAATGAAATATCGATAAAGGAAATAAAAATTGATTTCTGAAAGAAAAAAAATATCTATATATATATATATATATATATATATATATATATATATATATATATATATATATATATATATATATATATATATATATATATATATATATATATATATATATATATATATATATATATATATATATATATATATATATATATATATATATATATATATATATATATATATATATATATATATATATATATATATATATATATATATATATATATATATATATATATATATATATGATTCGATCGATTTTCCATTGCTGCCTTTCCAAAAATTGATGGTAAATTCTATTTATAACATAAAAATAGCATTTTCGTTTGCAAAACAAATCCCTAAGAATATACCATAATGTTCCAGAAAAAACTGCAACTTTATTCTATAACAGCCTTCTTAGTTTATCATAATTTCCTCGTACCTAAGACTAACCTTTTCCGAGTGATTTTGAATTTTTCAAGAATTTTCTAAACAGATATTGTAGATGCAGATGTTTAAAGGCAATAACTTTCTCATTCCAAATAGAATACCTTACTGTCTTGTTATTCGAATTGGAGATCCAATAACCTTTCAAACAGTATGGTTTTCTATATCTGAATTAAGGGATGTAATATCTTGTTGAAAACACGTCAAGAAATTAAAGGACAACATCGAAAATTCAAATTTAGCCAGAAGAAGTTAGAAATGTTCCAGTAATCCACCAGCACTAAGAAATTCTTGAGACATATTCCATGGAATTGATGTCTGCACGTCATTCTGGCCACTCCATTGAAGTGATTTCTTGATCTTGAATGTAGTTCCTAACCATATGATCATGGTGAGGTCTGGTGTTATCATGCATAAACATAAAATTTTTACCCATGTTTGCCATAAATGGTGCAGCATGATCTTGTAAAAACCATGTAACATATCTGTACTTTTGAAAGTACAAAATCTATGCACAGAGTAAGTTCTAAAAGATTGAAACTAAAACACTGAAGAAGATATACCCGAAAATAGCAGTACTGAATTTCGAATAATAAATTTCATTACGGTATACACTGCAATTTCTACTCTTGATAAGTGTAAAAATTTGATGGAAATGTACAGTTTCAAACAGTAAGAACACGTGGGCTAGGATTCAATTATAGTTATATGTGATAATTATGGAAATGAATATTGTCCTTCCTGTTCTTATGTAAGGTATTCTTATGAAATAAATGGACAAAGGGTACAAGTTTGTGTGCAAGTTTTGTGGCCTGCTGGACATGCCGGCATTTTAGAAAAAGTACGTATAAATAATACTGAATCACGTGTTAGATGGTAGTAAAACCGTCACAGAAGTCTTGATGAAGAAAGCTGTAAATGAAAAAATGACAACAATTGAAAATGAAAATAATAGTGATTTAACTGTATCAGGAGATACGTACATACATTGTCATTTGGAATTTCTTCTATAATTGGCTATTTCACTGGAAAGATTCTTGATATAAACATTGAAAGTGTATATTGTAAGCAATGTGAATATTGGAAGAATAACACAAATACAACTGAGTTCGCTGGATGGTATGAATCACATGAAGATGAGTGTAGTGCTAATCACAAAGGGTCTTCTGGGAAAATGGAGTTGGATGCGATGGTCGAAATGTTTCAGCAGTTGAATATGCAAAATATGATTAAAAAGTTCTGGTCCTCCAGGTTGGGGGTTTTGTCAATGGACCAGCTCTCCATTACTCGTAAAAAATAACAAACTGCTTCAAACCCCAACGAAAAGCCTCGGAACCAAAAAAATATCCAAAGGACGACTGAAAGTAGACATAGCTGTACAGAAACAAAAAGGAAGGAAAATCGTGTTGAAAAAATGGCAGACTACATACACATATACAGTGGGGTATCGAAGGATAAAAGCTTGCAGAGGGGCTTTATCAATATAAATAGAAAACTCGAGAAGAGCATAACAAATTGGGAAACGATAAATGAAAGGATTGTAACTACAAACCTCAGTATTCATGGAAATAAAACGACTATTGTCGGCATATATGGTCTTAATAAAGATGCTCTGAACGAGGAGAAAGACGAGTTCTTCGATCAACTGAATGACGCACTTTCAAAATTGGACAATACAGAGAAATTATACTCCTGGGTGACTTCAATGCCAGAGTTGGACGTAGAGAAAAAATCAATAACAATGGCCAAAGGTTGATAGAGATTTGCCTGCAATAAACACCTCAAAAAAGTCTAGGGAACACTTCTGAATATCGATATATCGTCCCGCAACAGAACACTTACCAATATCTTTAAAATATGAATTTGATGATTCGAATTTATAGAAATCTTTCGGTTTTGTTAGGACGTATTTTACATAATGTATTCTCAGAAAATTAAAATAATATTTGACTTCTCCAAAGCACCTATTATAAAAAAATTTGAAATTTGAAATTACGAAATTTGGTAAAACACAAAAAAATCCTGAACTAGTATTGCCGAAACGATATGGAAGCACTTATATTTTTCAGTACCCAGAAGGTTCACCTCTGTTATTAATGACACTTTGGCATCGTCGCGGCATGCTCAATATTAAATTGTCTATTACATTTTGGCCTAAGTCATTCCAAGCCCCCTGAACTGCTAATCGAAGCTACTGTTCATGATGGAAGACGTTTTGACGCAGGAGATTTCTTTTTAGGGTGTCCCACACATGCTCGATGGGATTCAGATCTGGGGAGCAGGATGGCCACGGTAGAAGATCGATATCATTCTCTTCAAGAACGTTCAAGGCAACTCTTGCACGATGAGGAGGGGCATTATCTTGTTGGAAGAGGGGATTTTGACCCATTGTTTGGAGATACGGTAACACTACAGGTGAAACTATCTCATTTGCGTGAGAATTTCCCTTGAGGTTATTCTGTATGAAAACGAGGTCAGTTCTTCCACTAAGGCGTATACCTCCCAAAAACATCACTGATCCGCCTCCCTGCCTAACAACTTCTCGAGAATGCTGGAGACGGTTTAGCTTTCCAGGTTCTCTCCATATTCGGATTCTTCCCGAATCGGGATAATAACTAAATCTAGATTCATCATTGAAGAGAACTGTGGCCCACCTCTTTTGATCCCAGTTTACGTGTTCTTGGCACCAAGCTAAACGAGCAGCGCGATTTCCATGGGTCAGTTGTGGAACTCTTAAAGGACGTCTGGAGTAGAGTTGACATTCGTGCAGTCGATTTCTCACAGTTTGGTCTGAAATTTGTACGTTATGAACTCGTGATAGCTCTTGAGCTAATTGAGATGCTGTGGTAGTACGATCTCTTCTGGCTTGTAAAACCAAAAATCGGTCTTGGGCGACTGTAGTAATCCTGAAACGACCTGTATGGCGTTCTTTTACGCTACCTGTTTCATTGAAACGCGACCGTAAACAGTTTATGACACTTGGGCTACTTCCCAGAACCCTGGATACTTCCGTTGTGAGCATGCTCCAAGCTCCCAGCTTGGAGCATGCCAACGGCTCGTAACATCTCTTCTCTAGTCAAATGTCGTCTTTCCATGGTCGAATCACAAAACTTGAATCTTTCATTTGTGCTTACAACAGAAACAAAGTGCCAACTAACTGATTTCAAACACTGAATACATGAAATGATTATAAAGCAGCGTCGCATCTGCTGCATTTTTAGTTTTTTATGAAAAAAAATGAAATCTGTTGCGGCACTCTACATGATTTGGTGAGAAATTGATGCAGGTGTTCATTTCTTTAAAAAATCATCCATATTGATCGTTCTGGATAAGATATATCGATATTCAGAAGTGTTCCCTAGACTTTTTGAGGTGTTTATTGCTGGCAAATCTCTATTAACCTTTGGCCATTGTTATTGATTTTTTCTCTACGTCCAACTCTGGCATTGAAGTCACCCAGGAGTATAATTTTCCTGTATTGTCCAATTTTGATGCGTCATTCAGTTGATCGAAGAACTCGTCTTTCTCCTCGTTCAGTGCATCTTCATTAGGACCATATATGCCGACAATAGTCGTTTTATTTCCATGAATACTGAGGTTTGTAGTTACAATCCTTTCATTTATCTCTCTTCTCGAGTTTTCTATTTATATTGATAAAGCCCCTCTGCAAGCTTTTATACTTCGATACCCCACTGTATATGTGTATGCAGTCTGCCATTTTTTCAACACCATTTTCCTTCCTTTTTTTCTGTACAGCTATGTCTACTTTCAGTCGTCCTTTGGATATGTTTTGGTTCCGAGGCTTTTTGTTGGGTTTTGTAGCAGTTTTTTATTTTTTACGAGTAATGGAGAGCTGGTCCATTGACAAAACCCCCAACCTGGAGGACCAGAACTTGTTTAATCATATTTTGCATATTCAACTGCTGAAACATTTCGACCATCGCATCCAACTCCATTTTCCCAGAAGACCCTTTTGTGATTAGCACTACACTCATCTTCATGTGATTCATACCATCCAGCAAACTCAGTTATATTTACGTTATTTTCCAATATTCACATTGCTTACAATATGCACTTTCAATGTTTATATCAAGAATCTTCCTAGTGAAATAGCCAATTATAGAAGAAACTCCAAATGTCGATGTATGTACGTATCTCCTGATACAGTTAAACACTATTATTTTCATTTTCAATTGTTGTCATTTTTCATTTACAGCTTTTTCATCAATCTGTGACGGTTTTACTACCATCTAACACGTGATGCAGTATTATTTATACGTACTTGCACCCTTTGTCCATTTATTTCATAAGAATACATTGCATAAGAACAGGAAGGACAATATTCATTTCCATAATTATCACATATAATTATAATTGAATCCTAGCCCACGTGTACTTACTGTTTGAAACTGTACATTTCCATCAAATTTTTACACTTAACAAGAGTAGAAATTGCAGTGTATACCGTAATGAAATTTATTATTCGAAATTCAGTACTGCTATTTTCGGGTATATTTTCTTCAGTGTTTTGTTTCAATCTTTTAGAACTTACTCTGGACACTTTCATCACGTTCCGATGTTTTCGGCTTGAATACATTTTTTCTTTTCACTGAACGCGACACTGAAGGAATATTTTGAAAACTCTGAAGTTCTCTTGAAACTTTTCTAGAATCACGCCCCATGTAAAATTACTTAAAAATAATTTTCAACACTAATTATACCTGAAAATTGTAAGTATATACTTCAGCAATTTATTTTGCAGTAAACGAGGTGTCCCAATTATCTATAAAAAATCTTGGGAGGTTTTTTCAGATTGAAAGACCATAAACGTAGAATTATCATAAAAATTTTTACAACAAAGTGAATATCTTAACATTTTACGGATTATGTAAACAAAATAAGTAGATACCGTAGTGAATTTTTGGGTTTGAATCAGTAATAGAATATCAATTTATTGATTCATTTCAAAATTGTCTAAGGTTAAAAATTACTTGCAAGAAAAGTTATTAAACCGAAATGATTTTTGTAAGAAGTATTCATACTTCTTATTAGAAAAATATTGCATTTGCTTTATACGTTACGAAATGTTACATTCACAAAACTGTAAAGAAACTACTGATAATGAATGAATTATTATCTTCAAATGATTTATCATTCAACACATTACACGAACTATATAATCAAATTACAGAATTCGGTGCTCTACTAGTTATTATTTTTAGAATTTGAATGCATCAATGTGGCGTTTCAAATACTATTAGCCACAATTGTCGGATTTTCTATTTTAGTAATTCTTAAAATATACACATCTCGGGTATCATATTTTCATCCAACTGGTTACTACGCAATTAAGCTCTGGAAAAGATTATACAGAGCATTGAAAAGTAGTTGTTAAAAAGAAAAATATATAGAGCACAGCTGCAATTGAAGTTTTTCATGAATTTGTATGAGAAAAATGCTACCGAGATAGAAACTTATACACCAATAAACTGAAGACTCCTTAAATCTAAAGAGATTGTACATTAGAGCTAGTTTTGTGGTCTGTCAATCAAGAACGTAGTGATCCACAATAGTTATGTTGCACTGTTCAATGATGTTCAAACTAAAGTAAACATCGAATCACGTGAACCCACAGCACGTATATCTATACGTATGCTGATCTTTAGCAATCGGAAATATAGTCCTATCTGCAACGCTTAGTCGTATACATAAGTGTTGAGGCTCTGCAGTAGTCGAGGTTTAATTGAGGTGAACTTTTCTGGATCTCGCTGCTATCCAAAATAGATTCAAAAGTACTAAAAAAAAGATCCTGAACATTCAGTTGAACAGAAACAGTGAATTTCCGACTGCCCCTGAATTTTGATTCAGTTTTGATATGAGCAGATATATTGGAGATTTTCTGCAATCCTCATAATCAGTAGAAGGACTTTGAGCGGCACGTGTGACGTACGTGCTGCTGTAACTTTTAGAAACCGTTTTAACCAGACTCACCAACGCCACGCTGTGGTTGGGAAAACAGACGGTGAAGCAGGCTCTAGAGAGGCTCAGAGTACTAATGGTGAGTGGGTGCCAAAAGAAACATTTCTAATGTGGCGCTAAGTGCACCATCAGGGGTCGAACCAATCAATCGCAATCATTAGCTGGGCAGTTTTGACGGATGATAAGCTGAGGACAGTTATTGATTCGAGATATACCGTATTTCCTTAAGCGATCAACAACAACCACCTCCTCCAGATGAATCCTAGTAGAACCACGCCGACCTACTATTTCTGTGATAACACCGAGGTGAAAATTCCATCCTGACAAGAGTAGGGGGAAGGAAGGATTTTTGCCAGGTGAAAGGTATATCTGGTAAACAGATCGATCGAATACCGAAGAAAGATCCAGAAGCGAAGTTTACTACCGTAGAAATGATAGGGATTTCTACCTTTCATCCACAAAGAAATACTCTTAAGGTGGACTGGGAGTGCTTTCAAGTACTGGAACAACTGGCGCTAAACAACCATATCCGTCTCCTTTACGTTTCGGTTCACATCGGGATCAGAGGAAATGAGATTGCGGAAAGGTTGGACAGTCTAAGATTGCTCTAATTTGACCAGGGACTGCGGTTGGAATCTGCCTGTGTCGTTAAGGAACGTTTTTTTTATACCGATGGGGAAAGACTCGCTACTTCTGCTCGAGCGTCGGTTATCTACCGGCAAGTGTGGGGTTCGGGTCCAATTACTGCCTCAACCACTAAAAACCCCTACACCGGTTTACTCCCCTAAGTGGAGTGGCATCGCTGATTAGCATTCATCGCTCCACCAGGTGTCAACAGCTGTTCAGTTGTTTCTTTTAACTTCTTGTTTTCTGGTCTTTACATCGCTCTGTCTTTTCTGCACTATTGCTTTTATATAGTTTTGTATAGTTTGCCACTTAGTTTCCTCTTCTAATATCAGACCTATAAGGTTTTCAGGGGTTATTCTTTCCTCCATAGCTATTTCTAGTATGGTCCTCTCTCTGATAGGGGATGCACATCGAAATATAGCGTGCTCCGTATCGTCATAATACTCACAATAATGGCATTTTACAGTTGTCTCCTTTCCAATTCGGCTTAGATATGCTTTAAAGCAGCCATGTCCAAGCAATACCTGACTCAGATGGTAGTCTATCTCCCCATGTGGTCTCTGCGTCCACTTCTTTACATCTCTGATCAGCCTTTACGTCTATCTACCCTTGCTTGATTCATCCCATTTTCGTTGTCACTCATCCATTATATTACAGCTCAGTCCCAGTCTATATTCCCTGTGAAAGGCGTCATTCGCCCTTCCTTTAATTAGAAGTTCTATAGGGGGGATGCTCGCCACTATGTTTATCACCTCAGTGGAGGCTGTTTTATAGGCCCTTCAGACAATAAGTGCCATCCTCCTTTAGGTTTTCACCATGTTTCCTAAATATTTCTTTATTCTAGCACCGTCTTTCCAGAAGGGGGACTCATATAGCATGGTCGAATGCACCACTTCCGCCGGTATTCTCCTCCTCTTTTCTCCTGCGCCTCCTGTCCTGGGGAGTAAGCGTTTCACTTGTTCTGCTTTCTTCATTGCTTTTCTAGCTGCTTCCATTATGTGTGTCCCAAAGTTGAGATGTGGGTCCAAGGTAACGACGAGGTACTTCAGGGTTTTGGTTATTTTGATTTTACTATTTACTACTTCAAACTCTAATCTTCATGTTTTTTCCTTTCTGACAGCATGATAGCTTCTGATTTCATCTCCTAAAGTTTGAGTCCTCTAGAGTTCAAATAGTAGGAAACTCTGTGTACCAAGTTTCAGTTTCATCCATAGGTGCCTTTAGGTATTCGCTGGTTCGGGACTTGGCCACTATTGCCAGGTCATCGGCATAGGCTACAATTTCGACACCTTTCGGTAGATCAAGTTTCAGTACTCCTTCGAACAGCAAATTCCAAAGCAACGGCCCCATCACGGATCCTTGTGGGACTCCACTTGTTATTTCGAAAGTAGTTTCCTCTTCTAGGAATACGGGAAATCGACCATCACATTCAAAACGTAACAAAATATTCTAATGAATCGTAAAGTAAGCCCTATGTAGATCACAGAACAATCGTCATAGAACTTTAATGAATGTCGTTGGCAATTAATAACGAGATATTATGAAAGATAAGTATGGAAGATGAGAATCAAGTGAATACAGATAGGATACAAGTCTACTCTCAATCTAACAGTAATAGTACTTGAGCATTTCGATTCTATCGCGAACAATTTCCAGATCGTAATGAACAACCATGACTTATGGCGTTAAGAATATTCGTCCCAAAAACATAGAACAGCCTATATGTCGATAACCAATAACCTTCACTTGTTTAACCACAGTTTTTCGATGTAGAGGGTGAGCAAATTTCGATGTATTTGTACGGTAGCTATGTGATATATTGAAGATAGAGAAAGATGAACCCTCCTCCCTGGATCTTATTTTCAGGGACTAGTCTAGTATTACCAAAATTTTTCTGACATGTCTTTCCATTCTGGACTTATTCAAAATTTCTCGAATTTTGTGAAAATCGTCCATCGCGAATATCTCGATCATCATTACAGTTTCATGAGAATAAGTTTGACATTCTACAGGCACTTTTTTAAGCAGAATATAAAGCTGTGTGAAAAATTTTTTTCTGCTCAGCGGTTTTCGAGTTATAATGCAAACATGCTTTTTTTAAATACAAATTATAGGAAATTTTATCTCTCTTGGATGCAGCAATTTTTTCCGTGTTGATGGTCATCAGCATAGCATCAAAAAAAGTAACAACCTTAGGAAAGTCACTTTCAATGTCGTCACGAAGCTGTGTCCAAGAATCCGCCGAGTAGAAAACGCGGTGTCATCAGCAAAACTAGTTATGTCGTATTTAGTAGAAATTGGAAAAATTGCATTTATATAAAGAATGAACAGCATGGGATCAAGAACAGTTCCCTGAGGGAATCCATAACGGACCCGCTGCTCAGTGCTAATGCATTCGTTCACCTTGACACACTGCCGTCTTCCACCCAAGTAACTCCTGAACCAGCCCAAGGCATAGTCGCGAACTCCAACACATCGAACAACTCCTCGTGACCCACACAATCAAAAGCCTTGGCTAGGTCGACAAATACTGAGAAACACGAAATTGATTGGTCTAGGCAATCATATAATTTAGAAGTTAGGTATGCAAGTGCATTCTAAGTCGACCTACCCTTTCGGAATCCAAACTGCCTTTCTGATAATGAACAATTCTTTTTATTATTTTGGAAATATTTGACCGCAACGATATGGGGCGATAGTTAGTTAGAAGTTCTTCATTGCCAGATTTGAACAGCGGTACAACAAGAGCAGTTTTAAAATTCAGTATGAAAGTGAGTGGCCCGACGATACTTATTGCAATTTTCTTCAGCGTTTCTGAGCCAATACAGTCTAAACATCCGAGTTTTTTCAATCTCAGCCAATGTATCGTCTTGGGGATTTCAAATTCGGTTGTTGGATCCAGGAAAATTTTTAGTGGATTGCGTGTTACTTCAGTTTTGATTTTTCTTCTTTTGTTTCTAATTTTATCCGCGAGTTTGGCGCCTACGCTCGAAAAAAAAGTATTGAATGATTCCGCAATCTCCCTGTTATCCGTCAGCACGTCCCCCGAGTCTACTTCTATTGTTTTTACACAGCGATTTTTTTTTATTGTTCAATAAATTCCAAAGCTTCCCTGAGTCTCCTGCAACAGAATTTATTGTTCTTTTATAATAATTGCTTTTTGCTGTTTTAACCAACTGATCTCGTTTGTTCTTATAGGTTTTGTAGTCCTCAAGTAGCTGCTTGTTATTTCCGTCGCGCTTGATTTGTTTGTATAAATTATTTTTGTAATCAACTGACTTGATTATACCGCTTGTTATCCAGTCATTACGCTTGATATTGGACTCTTAATTTTAAATTTTGTAGTATGTTCCTCGATGCGCTCCGCCAGAATTCTAGTGAAATTAACTGTCGCAACATCGACACCCCGTGCGTTAATCACTTCAACCCAACTCAAGTTCTTCAAGTTATCATTGAGTCTGTCATAATTTATGAAATTTTTGATAATGATTATTGTCAGTAGGATGATAAGAATCCTTCGATACACTAGGTGTGTATTTTAAAATAATTGGGTAATAGTCAGTTATATTATACTCGTGAACAATTGATTCGAAACATGTATTTGTGATTTCAGTTTTCACGAAAATGTGATTAATACATATACCACTTTCTGGTCTTGTAACACTATTTATGTAAGAAATATTCATTCACAGACATGACATTCAACTAATACCGATAAGTACATTTCATCTATATATTTTGGCCCTATCAGCGAAAAGATTTGCAAATTTCATTTCAGAACTTTTTATGAAGAAAGTAGCATTTGAAACCCACGTGGAACTCTCCCAAGAATGTTTCAATATTAAAGATACAACTGATAGTCAGTTCAAGTTGACGACCATAAATCATATTATTGAATTCCTTCAACCATCAATAATTTAATAATAAAACTGATAGATTTGACAATACTGGAGTTTATTAATTATCCTGTATGTGAAGACGTTCATATAGGTCAGACTGATCGTTCATTCAAAACTAGCTACAGAGAGCATCAATCAGATTACAATGACCAGAAAAGCAACGAATCTACTTTTGATTCACATTGTATCAAAAATGGCCATTTTCCACCCATAGATCATCTTCAAATTATTCATAGAATACCTAAAGGACGAAAGTTAGATTTCTCAGAACCAATCGAAAACTCCAAAAACTCCTCATAGAGATAATCTCCTGAACGACCAGAATAGCTCGGCTTATTCGTCCATATTTGAAATCTTCAAATTATACCTGTTTTTAACATAATTCGTTTAGTATCTCATGTTTGCACCGTCATTAAATTTTTATCTACCTGTTTGTGAATGTATATATTTCAAGTTTAGTTCTTGTTGTCAGCTGAAGATGGTTGAGAGACCGAAATTGGGATCCTCAATTTAATGAACTCTTGTGATACTATAATACATAGATTACTTTCTCATTAACAACATGCTTAACTTTCACGTAGTAACGATGGAATCAATTAACTATTTGAATTGAATATTCGCCTTTCAGAAATGATCATAATGATTTATTGAAAAGATGGGTTTCCAATCCGTTTGATGATCCCATATTGTTGCAGCTGTATAGTTGTGAACAGATTCACAATCAACTGATTGAATTATCGAGTAATAAATTTTTACGTCAAAATTTAGATAAATTGTGGCTTACCCGACGACATGAGTACGAAAGTAACGGAAACTTTAAAAACATTGATATCCTTTGCTACTTCTTACTTATGCGAAAAAGGTTTCTCGTCTATGGTGGTTTTGAAAACTGAATAGAGCAATCGTCTGTCACCACTTTGAAATGATTTACTCATGCGTGTTCGAAAAGATGATCCACTCATAAATGTGAATCAATGCCACAAATCGTATAAATTTACTTATGTTCATGAATAATCATTTTGTCATCTAGATAAAGTAAGCTATAAGTTTATTTTCTCATGTTGTTATTACATTGTGATATTCAATTTTATGACATTAAAATTTATTCCTTTAATAATCAATTTTATACCGGGTGGGGCAAATAAAAAGAAAAATACTCATTAACTGCTAAACTATTCGTTTCTGGACAAAAAGCAGAAACAGTCAATTTTTGGCTGTAAGGGACATATTCTAACACACGGTGATTTTATATTACATCGATCCCCTAAGCAGGGGTGCACAAAACTCAATTTTTTGAATAGGGAAAATAGGTCGAGTGTAACTCATTGGAAAGTTCAATAGATTCTCAACACAAGTAATAATTTTCGAGTTTTGACATATTCCGAAGAAGATACAGGCTGGTTCGTCAAAAGATGAGTTATTTTCAGTGATTGCAAAATCTGTCGATTTCGAATGAACATTCACCGAAATACTATTGTATTTTGGGGAAAAACATCTCCCTCATATCTTCGAATTGATCAGTTAGTCCAAGTTATAGCTCATTGGATAGGTATTTAGAATAAAATGATTACAGTGAATCCGATTACATTTCAATGGGTATACAGGGGAGAGAGTGAAATTCATACACAGTATAAGAGCCTCTTCACAAAGAAGCGATGATCTCTTCGTGTCATCGGTTGAATCGTAGAAAATGTTCTCCATCGGTGGACTGATGGAACGCAAATATGTGAAGATAACCACTAGGGTAATGGCCCGCACGACTCACGACAGCATGCCGATCGTCGAATGTGAAAAGCTTCTAACAGCATTGTATACAAAGTTGGAATGAAACGAACTCAAGTAAAGTTCTCGTTACAGAAAAATATTCATCTGAAATCACACAGGTGTAACGCAGATTTCTCAACAACAAATGCGGCAGTTTCTGTTTTTTTTTTCTAAATTGCTTGTATCACGGGTTGCATCCATACCAGTATAATGGTTTATTTAATAGCTAAAAGGGTAGAAACTATTGAATTTTTTTTCAGCAATAATACTTGTGCAAATAGGTCAGTTTACATGAAAGTAAAAGTAAGTGCCAAGTACATTTTGGAGTTGGTGGAAAAATTTAGAGAAACTGGCTCTGTTTAGAATAGGAAAGAGAGCATGTCCAAAGACCCACACCAAATGGAGAAATGGTAACTGCGTTGCTTGGGCAAGTAGGATTGATCCCACTCTGAGTACAAGAAAACTAGAAAGTGAAATTAGTATGAGTCGAAGAACTATTGGACGAGTTTTCAAACAATACCAATTCCATCCGTATAAAATGAAGATGGTCCAGCAATTGAATGAGGATGACTTCGATCGCAGAATGCAATTCTGTGAAATAATAAGTGAGCGAATCGCAAACAATCTCCACTTTCTCTACAATATTTGATTCTCGGATGAATAAACTTTTTTTTTGAATGGCACTGTAAATCGTCAAAACTGCCGGTTCTGGTCGGACTCTAATCCCAGAATCTTTCGTGGAGTACATACCCAATATCCCGAAAAATTGAATGCTTGGGCTGGCATCTATGGGAATCGTCTGACTGGGCCATTTTTCTTATTAGGAAATCTGACAGGAGAAATATATCTCCAACTACTTGAAGAAATAATCAATTCGGCCATAACCAAAATTTTGGGAAATGATCCTAGCTATTTAGAAGAGGATGTTGTGTTTCAGCAGGATCGTGCCCCTTCTCCCATTTAGCATTTTCTGTTGACAATATCTAGATCGAGTATTTCCTGATCGATGGATGGGAATGAGAGGCCCTACAGAACGTCCCCCACGTTCTCCTGACTTGTCACCATTGGATTTTTTAAGTGGGACTTAAAGAGTCAAACTTATGAAACTGATCCAGCAGATTTTGTGGATTTACGATAACGGATTGTAGTCGAGTGTAATCGTATAACCCCTGAAATGCTACGTAATGTACGGGAACGTTTCGAGCGAAATCTGCATTTGCGTTTGGAAGTTGGCGGCGAACACTTTGAACATTTTTTCGATTGATACCGAGTTGACCTATAAAATGTATCAGGTATAATAAATTCAATTTTTCCCTACTCACCAACATGTAGGTAATTCTATGAATAAACTCTATTATTTGAGAACCAAACGAACGTGATCTGAATATCCATACAAAATCAGCAGACCTCGCAAACACTGTATCGCTCTCTATTAATTCACCCTGTATCTTCATCACAATGCAGATGAAGAAAAATTTTGTCTACAATATTCTAGAAATTCTAAAACCTTTCTAATGAGTTATTACTTAAACTTACTGATTTATTCGAACATTTGAGAGGTTGATACCCTCATATGAGGGGGTGTAGTGAAAGCAGCACTGCTTAAAGATATTTTTCCCCAAAATACAACAGTATTTCGGTGGATGTCCATTCTACATTGAAGGATTTAGCAATCAATGAAAATAACTCGTCTTTTGACAAACCGGCTTGTATCATCTTCCAAATATGTCAAAACTCAGAAACTATTACACGTTTGTGTTGAGAATGAAAAGAGCTTTCCAATGAGGTATCACTCGACCTATCTTTCTCATTCAAAAAATTGAGTTTTGTGCATCCCTACTTAGGGGGTTGATGTAAAATAAAAACACCGTGTGTTAAAAGATGTCCCCCTTTAGACAAAAATTGACCTCTTTATGCTTTTCGTCCAGAAACGAATAGTTCAGCAGTTATTGAGTCTTCTTCGTTTTAGTTACCCCACCCGGTATAATTTGTATATTTCAATGTCTTACTGCGACAAATCGACTGGCTATCAGATAACTCTAATAACAAACACAACCCCCTAAGGGTCGCGACCACTCAGTTGAGTAACCGTACATTATCATAAAGATATGTGTGCAGCTTCGAAAGTATGATTTCTTGAATACTTTAATGAAATCTCATTCACGTTCTCCATGAATATTTTTCAGAGGTATGCAAGAACTTACTTTAATGCTGAATATTTCAAAAATTTGAGATTTAATAATATAAAAATGTTCTCAAAACCCTTCAAAAATATTAAATGCATGAGATTCAAACAGTTTCCTTTTCCGCCATTCACCCATAAATCCCGAGCCAATCCAAAACATCAGCAAAATTGAATAATGGATCTTATGAACCCAGAATTCCGCAAACAGCGATTGTAAATACAAAATCCGAAAATATCCGTTCTCGGATAACTGAAAACATACGGGAAAAATGCGTTAGGGAAGGGGAATATAACATAAGAACGGTTTTAAATAGCTCAGTAAGGCTGGTTTTCCAAATTTGGAGCAATCTCGTATTACAGAATTGCGGTCTCTCCCATTTTTAGAATATACCGCTTGGTTAGAGGAGAGGGCGTCGAGATGCCAAAAATAACCGACGCTCGAGACGCCTTGTACGGTTTAGATCAGGTTTTCTAGTTGGTGTAAGACTCTTAGTTGAGGCTGTTATCTAAACTTGAGAAGTTTTGAGAATAGTTGATTTTATTGATGTCTTCCTTTCGTGATATTTATTAACTTTGATGTTTTTGTGATTGATTTTCTGCATGTGTTTCGTATTGTGTAATGGAATTTTGGTTGCGAAATGATTATTGAAGGTGAGAATTATCGAAACATCTATAAGGCATCAATTGAAATGAAAGTATTAAAAAAATTATTTTTGAACATCATTTTCACACAAACAAACCTATGTAAAGTGTAGCAAAACGAATTCTATCAGCGCTTTAGTACAGGGTCAATATGATAGAATTGAATCTTCAACGCTTTCACTCTTGTAGTAATTCGCGAAAATCATTAATGCATAAAACATTGAATTTTCAACTAAGGACTAATTTTTGAATCAACAAATCTGAAAATCAAGTCTATAAAAAATAAATATGAGGCTTTCTTTCCAACAAACATCTTATTATATTTTCGGATCCAATTATACAGGTTGAATCACGAGTTATAGATTTTCTCTATTAAACGGTACTCTTCTGATTTTTTAAAAACATAAACTTATGCAGTTCATAACAAACTAATCTTAAAAATCATTTTGCAAGAGTATCCCAAAATAACATGGTACATCATTGTCATATATTTTCATTGGAATACCATATTTTTATCGCATTTTAGATATTTCGTCGAAATCCGAGTGAAGCTAATTATTTTCCTATACCTAGTCTTGATGTGTTCGAGTTATTTCGAATTGTTTTAGATATTTAACATTGCTAAGAAAGTAAATATCACATAAGCGATTAAAATTTCGTGAATAATTTTTAATTGAGTAATCAAGATGCCTTGGACTTTTTTTGGCTACATTTACTATGAATCAATTATGTACAGAGTATGAGAAAATTGTTGTAATAAAACTGTGATTCTGAAATTTCAATTATATTGGCAAAATTATTACGCGTTTCATCACACCGTATATATATACTGGGTGATTCACCAGTGGCGCTGTGCTCTATAGCTCGTACACTCTTGAAAATTTCATTTTTGGTCGAACGCTATTGTATTTAGAAAGTAAAAATCTACTTCAGCAATTTATTTCGCAGTAAACAGGGTGTCGCAATTTTCTATAAAATAATCTTGGGTGGTTTTTTCAGATTGGAAGACCACTTTTTTGTTGAAGATTCTGCCTTTAAGTAATAAGTTTTTTTGGTGAGTAGTTTCGTCACAATATTTTTTGTTCCGTAAAAATTCATGAAAATAGGCTCTCACATTATCGCATGCTCCTTCGGCTAGAGAGGATGAATACTTTTTCATTTCGTTTACTTATTGCCCAAGGATAGCTTTATTGATGAATTGAAAAAGATTGGCCTCATTTTTATAGTAGTGACTCAAAAAATCATTGAATATTTTAATTTTAAAAATATCATATCTTGATTCTTTCAAATGGAACATCCTGTATTTTATTATTCATGTCAACGGATAAAATATTGTGATATATTTTTGCAGAAGTAACTTTATCTTTATCTTCGATCATTTACGAAATATTCGATTCTCTGTAAAAATTTTGATGAAAATTCTACAAACCGTATCAAACTCATCAACATGCAGCATTATTCGCACAGAAGTTTTTTTCCCTGTAATAATTCAAGTAGTAAAAAATGAAACCTAAACAAGATAATTCTTTTAACGAATGACCAAATCAAGATGATTAAAATGTAAATCGAGGTATGTGTTGACATTTTCTTTCATGTATGCCTTCTGTCAGGTGTGTGGACATATCATATTCTGCATTTTACATGGTAAACTTATCAGTGTTTCGTTATTAAACATTGTTAAAGTGACGTTTGAATCCAATTTTCTCAATTGACTACCATGAAGTTCTCCAAAGAAGAAATGGTTGATATGATTTTTATTCTGCGTGAGTGTGAAAAAAATTCTTTCTTGTCAAGTAGAGTTTATGAACAAAGGTTTCCTGATAAGAGGCATCCTGATGTAAGATGCTTTGAAAAACTTCTAATTAGATTTATCGAAATGGGTAATATCGCTTACAAAAAAATTAAAAACCAAAAACTCCTACAGCTGAAGACAACCAGTTATCAGTTTTGTTGACAGTGACAGAGGACCCATATAAAAGCCAAAGAGACATTTTTCAGTTAACAGATATAAGTCAAACTTCCGTCCAGAGAATCTTGAAAGGAATAAATTTCATGCATATCATGTACAGCAGCACCAGGAACTGAAAAATCAAGACTATGAAAATCAAATCAATTTTTGCAATTGGGCAAGTGACAAAGTAGCGGAAAATTCAAATATGTTTAGCAACTTTGCACAAGAATGGGCTTGTTAACAGGCACAACTTTCATTATTACGCCACGGAAAATCCACACCTCATGAGACATATAGATCACTAGCATCGTTGGTCCTTGAATGTATGGGCCGATGTAGTAGATGAATATCTAATTGGGCCGCACTTTTTCGACGGGCACCTCAATAGTGAAATGTATTTAGATTTTCTGCAAAATGAACTACCAATGTTACTTGCCGATGTACCAGAGCATATAAGACAAGATATGTGGTTTCAACAGGATGGAGCACCGGCACATTACTCACATCAGGTTAGGGAGCATTTGAATGCCTGTATTTCCAAACAAATGGATAAGACGTGGTGTCTAGATTTTTTTCTTGTAGGGTTATATTAAGGGCATCGTATACCAGATTCCTTCTACAACACAGTTGGATATGAGACAAAGAATAGTCGACGCCTTTTAGTCAGTTAATCCGAAAATATTGTCGAGAGTTCAACGGTCTTTCCTCAGACGGATTGAGCCGTTTCTACAAAGAAACGGGAAACATTTCGAACACTTATTGAAATAGTTCAACATCTCGTAGATCATCTCACCAAAAACTAATCTATTACGTATTTCATACACGACTACCTCAAAATATCTCCATTTCTCTGATCGAGTATGGTGATATGTACTTATAAACTCTTCTTTCGCAATCTCTGATTTCATTATATTAGTTTTTTTATTTCGAAAATGGTCGAAGATAAGCGTAAGTTTCATTCTACAAAAATATGGCACAATATTTTATGCGTTAAAATGAATAATAAAATACTGGATGTTCCATTTGAAAAATTAAAAAATTAAGATATGATATTTTTAAAATTACAATATTCAATAATTTTTTTGAATCACTCCTGTATGAAATGAGGATAATCTATTTCAATTCATCAATGAAGCTATCCTTGGGAAATAAGAAAACGGAGGGAAATCCCCTCTGGCCGATGGAGCATGCGATGATGTGCCTATTTTCATGAATTTTTATGGAAAAAAAATATTGTGACGAAACTACTGACCAAAACAACTTATTACTTAGAGACATTATAGCAGAGTTTAGGACGCTCTTGAATCTTCAACAGAAAGGTGGTCTTCAAAGAAAAACCTCTCAAGATTTTCTTATAAAAATTGGGACACCCTGTTTACTTCAAAATAAATTGCTAAAGTAGATTTTTACTTTCCAAATACAATACCGTTCGAGCAAAAATCTTCAAGAGTGTACGAACTACAGGGTACCGCGCCACTGGTGAATCATCCAGTATATATATATATATATATATATATATATATATATATATATATATATATATATATATATATATATATTTTTATGAGAAAAGAGAGGATTTACAAAAATTCCAATAATTGTATTTACAATATATTGCTTATATCTATATGTTAGGTGTGGGTCAGAAAAACACAAGTGTGAGCTCAGGAAATGTAACAGGGGAACCATACTATCTTGCGTATGATTCAATATACGAGTCAAAAAACCCGAGGAAAAAATTCGTTTCCCTGTCGCTATTACACTAATAATAGGTTGTCTGTTTATGTTGTGTTAGTGTCGTGTGTACATAAAGAGTACCAAAGATTTTCCTGCTTAGCAGCTTCATTCTCTCATTCTCATCTTGCACTCCATGATTCCCAGACGAAGACAAGGACGAAAGGAAGGGGGTTTGGCACAGGAATTCTGTAACAATGGAAAAAGAAAACCAGCAGAAAAATATTTCAACAATCAACCTTGACACTTATATGTCTAAACTCACTCGAATCTAAGAAAAGATTTCACATAGCAAGCCAGGCCATAAAAAGGACTAAGGAGATAATCAAAAACTACATAACCTGCGATATTTCCTTTTTCGTGGAGATGTTCTTCCGTCGCAGTGTGAGTCTCTTGAAACACACTGTTGCTTCATCCGATAGGTAGTACATTTGAAAGGATGATGTGCCTTCTATATTACACTGGTAAAAGCAGGTACTCAGCTAAATTTGAGGGAACTCCAATTAAGGTTTCTTCTTTTAAGAACTAAAACGATTAAGCAATGGTGACAAATTCAGATCCATAGGTTCAGTTTCAATTCATTATTTTCATTATGTAAAATATCCAGATTAATATTAAAAGTATAGTTTTCTTAAAGTAGATAATTTGCATCTGATTATTGTTATTCGAAATGAATTGAATTCAATTCACCCTATTATAAAACTCCATTTGGAAATAGAAACTGAGAATTCCATTAACTTCAAATTTAAATGTAATTAAAATTGACCACATACAAGATTTTTCTATTTCACATAAATCATGTCATACAGACATCACCATTCATAATTCTTCCACATATCTGCATCAACATAAAATAACTGCTTATAACAGGGTTATACAAAGATTCACCACTATACCAATGTCAGAAAATAATTTTTTGAAAGAGTTCAGTATTAAAAAGCAAATAGCGGTTAATTATGGTTTTGAATCTAGTATGATTGACAGTAGGCTTTCTCGTAAACAATATCAACATGCAATCCAAGAGGTTTTCCTATTGAGACTTATCATATATATAGTATAAGAGCTTACATTGGCACACCCAGTCTGCATTAAAAGTCATTCTTCTCATCTAATAATTCGAATATGGCTTTCAAAACGGATAAATCTGTAAGCCAATATATTGAGACTGTAAACCTTGAATTAAATAAAGGAAAAAATCAGGTGTTTAAAAACTCTCTTGTGGAAGCGATAAGATCAGTACAACTTTAAGAAATTTCAATATTAGGATATTGGAGCAGAAAAGCTCTTTTGACAAACCAAAAAAAAAGCCAGATTATAATCATGCAAATTATCTACTTGAAGTAAACCATACTATTGATAATGATTTTCATATAGCGAAAATAATGATTTGCTTCGGAAGTTTGTAAACACTCTTGAAAGAAGTAACCTTGTTTTGATTTTCCTCCTATTTAGCTTAGTACCTGCTTTCATCAATGTTATATATAAGGTACATCATCCTTTAAATGAACTACTCATCTCAAGAAGCTACAGTGTGGTAAAGCGCATTATAAGTTCATCAATATGGTCATCATGGTTGATTAAAATATGTTTATATATCTCATCAACTAGCTTCCTTCTCAATCAAATTAATAACTTTCTTATTTTAAATAGAACACCCTACATTTTTTCTATCTCTATATTGAATGATTTTTATTTCCTGAATAAGCTCTTGTGTGATGGATGGATCAAACATATTATTCATATTATGAAAGAGTGACCTTGGAAGTTTTTTCTTTGTACAAGAGCAGATATGCATACAGACAACAGGCCAGTGGTGTTAGCTACAAAAAGGTCAAATGTGGAGTTACTGCCTTTTAAGACGGCAATATAATAGCATTCTACCCAAATTTACTACCAATTGGCAAAAAATAATTAGAAAATTACAATTACTGACTATATTTGTCATTTATGGAAAACAGACAACGGAAAGGGGTACTGTTAGTTTCATTACTAACAATGAAGACATTGCAATTACCGTCTTGGGTTACTTTCATGGCATTCCGGCATTGGGTGTTTATGTGATGGGGATAGCAGGTACATGAATTAATAAGATTTTGGACAATAATTTATTCAACCCATACAAATCCTCATCAATATCATCAAAGAATCCAGGAGACGAGGCGGTTAGGATTAACTTCTGCAAAATGTTGATGGTTTGTATTCAAGAAAACCCAAACTTCTTACAAAAAATTATATGACCCGATGAGTCCAAATTTTTGAGAGAATGTATTTTCAATCGGCATAATTCTCATATCTGAGCTGTCGAAAATCCACATCAAACACGGGAGCGAAATTTCCAACATCGTTCTAACTTAAATGTATTTATTTCAATGTATAGAAACGGTGTCATTATTTGATTCATCAAGAAAATTTAAATGATGTAAATTATTTAGAAATTTATATTTCATTCGTTTCGGAATTCCTGAACAATCTCCCGTAGAAGTGTTTCATGTTGGTCCACGTTGAGTCCAAGGAATTGGCCTACAAGATCTCCGGATGTTACCCCTAATTTGGGGGAGGATTTCGAATTAAAAGTGAGACGTACCTCAGACAGCATCGATCCCAATCAAGTGTAAAGAGCAACTACTAATGAAGTGCGCTCGCGGATTGGAACTTGTTCAGAAAACAAAAGTACACGATTTCATTTAATTTATTGAATTTTTACTAATTTAATTAATTTATGTTGAATTAATTTATTTATATTTACGATATTTTTAACATTTTAATAATCATGAATGTTAGAAATTTTGTTCCTTGGTTCAATTCGTACTCTTTTAAGGAGTGACTTTTAGCCCTCAAAAATAACACTTTACTCGTTAAATTAAAAAATATATAATATTACTCAATTTTGAGTCAAATTTTTGGTTAAAATCACAGTATAATTTCGAAAATTTTGATAAGAATTTTAATAAAAATGCTTGAAAAAGGACATCCTTCAATAAGAAAAATCAGAAAATTCACTATGCTATTTGAAATAGCAAAGTTATAGACGATGTCCGATATGAACGAAAGATGTACCGTTCTGAAAACAATTGAAAATTAAAGATCAGTATCCGTTCACTCTAATTCCAAAATTTGAAATTAATCGATAAACCCGTTTCCTAAATACTTCTGATAGACCCATTAGCGTGGCCACCCTGTAAACTTTATACAGAAATTGCGTATTATTATAATGCAGATCAAAATTGAAATCGGATAATTTCAATTCAATTTTTGATAGATATTATAAGTTTCATATTTGTATTCTTTCTTTTCATTTCAGAGGAAAAGATGCAAGTTGAAGAATTGAAAGAGGCCCAAACGTTCCTTAACATCGAGTCAAAAATGACGTGCACTGACACGAACGAAGTATCTTCTATGGACCAGAATGCGGAACCTACATCCAAGCCTTCTAAGTATGTTTTCTAATTAAAGTGTTAAGCCATTTCAATTATAGAGTTCAGCCTGACAGGAAGTACGGAAATAGTCTCATATAATGTTAGTCTTCGGCCAGAAGGGATCGTAGATGAACCGAACAGGATGTACAATAACTGACAAATATATTTGACTTCTGAATTGAGAATTTACTTTACGTAAATCCATTTGTGACAAATAAACGTTATTTTAAATGGTTTCAATAAAAGTGACATATACAGGGTTCAATCTTACATTTCTATGCTAGTAAATGTCAAAAGTTCAGAATTTATTTCTAAATTTTCATTATTGTTGATACAAAATATTAAAACAATTGCTGAAAAAGAAAAGATCTTGTATAAATGACAAATTTCAAAGTTGTTATGACAGCAAAACAGAGGGTAAATTATTCCTGATGAAAATTCCTCACTGAATTTCATTCTAACATATGAGTAACATAAATATTTAATAAATATGCTCTGTTCATAAACGTTCTCTCTTTCAGTGGTGAAATGGAGGATACCAAATTCGAAGGAATCAATCTTGAAGATGACATAGAAAAAGTAGAGCTCTCCTCTCCTGATTACACTGATTCAAGTGAAGATGATTCACCACATGACTTCAGTGAACTGCCAGATGAATGTCAATTCTTAAACGGCCATCCAAGAATAGCCAACGAGGAACTCAGAAATTGGCTGGTGAAAATCAAGGACATGCAGACTACAATCTACAAGAAAATGCAACTTGAACAGCAGTCCAACGCAAATAGTTTGTTAACTGCCCCCTCCAAAAACTTCAATAGTATCAACACTCCTCCAAACCCAAATAGGGTTATGAAGTACCAAGATTTGCCATATATGGGTGAAATAACTCTTGACAATTCCAAACCAAGAAGAGGAAGAAAACCCAAAAAAGCAGATATTTGTCATTTAATATATAAAAATTACGGTACGATCCTTCCTGGTACACCCAATGCAATTGATTATATAGAACAGTCAAAGAAATCAACAGTAGAAAAGGAAGCACCAGGAAAAAACAATGTTCAGAATAGAATAATAAGTAGCTTATTAGAAAAAAGACTGACTCAACAAGAAAATAGGAAACCAAAGTCTTCGAAGAAACTCGAAAATTTGAAGAAAACCTCAACTGAACCAATGAATTTATGTGTACGAGATCTTGATCAACTTAAAATTAAATTGACTAAGAATTCTGATGATACTTATTCAACTATTGTTAAGCCAGAACCTCAGAGCGACAATGAGTCGGAAAATATTCACGATAATAGTTTAAATGACGAGTATGGCGTCCCTCAGTTTCTCCTCAAAAATAGTCCATTGAATTCAGAGCTTTGTCAAAGTCCAGTAGATAATTCAAATACCCCACCATTTGGTTTCTGGCCGGATGGTTTAGTTAACACCATGGCACTTCACGAGCAACTTATGTATTACCAAAGACTGGCAGCTATGACTAATTCTTCAATACATAGCTCAAGACCACCACCTGATATAATTCCTATATCAAGTAAACCTAAGGAAACTAGAAAATTGGCTGCTAAAATAAAACCGAAAGAAAATAAAGTTTCTGATGACTCTGAAGGAAATACACATGAAAGAATCAAAAGAACGCATTCAGGAATATCAGAAAAATCTCCCACTAAAAGAAAAAGATCTGCAATATTCATACCCCCAATTCCTACAGAAAATAATACAAATCCAGCTACTGAAGTGAGTATATGTAAATTTAAGTTTACAGGAGGTGCTAAGCCTTCCCTACAAGAGAAAAAAATGTTATCTGTTGACTCAGGTGGAAATTTTAGATATTATAGTGGAACTGGTGATAAGAGTATGAGAGGTTACGAGTTTTTCCCACGAGAAACCCTTCAACAAACAGCTAGTGCTACACAAGGTTCAAGCACAGGTGCATTTTTACAAGCAAGCGGGGAAAAATTTTTTCCTGTCAACGAACTGAATGAGAAACAAGTGAAATCAGAGTTTCTCTTAAGTCCTGAATTACCATCAACGAGTACATGTACTACCCAAGATCTCAATTCAAGACATAAGAAGAGAAAATCAAGGAAATCTTTGCAGAGGGAAAAGCTGGAACAAACTTTCAAAGAGAAGGGTTTTCTTATTCAAACACAGCAACTAGAATCTGCTGAAGGAGCCACATATTGTAAATTTAGACAATTAAGGAAATTCACTAGATATTTATTCAGAAGCTGGAAGGATTACCTACCTGGAAACGTTCAAGAGATTCAGGAACCTTCAAGAAATGAACATAGTATAGATAATTTTCCGAATGTTGATATGACATGAACAGAAAATTTCGAAATGAGGAAAAAGTTGCTCAGGGATGTCAATTTTGCTGACAGTTATGAAAACGGAATTATACAAGTTATATTAACTTGTAAAGATCAATATAATTGGATTAACCAAAGATTTTGACAACAAATTAGACATTCAAGTGTATAAAAGTGGTGCTAACTGTATTTTAACATGTACATTAATGTAAACTTCAGAAAATAATCTAGTCTTGTGTATGTTACTCGTTGGAGAACTATAATCAGTGTATGACATCAAGAATTAAAGATGTTATCTAATTTTTTGTTTCTATAGGGTGTTAGATAATAGTATGTCACAATTTGAGGGGGTAAATCTGATGCAATTTAGGAAAAAAGTTCATATAAACATAGGTCCGCAAAAACTTCGTTACGGAGCTACAGGGTGTTGAAATTTCCGGAAAAAAATTGGATTTTTCTTCAAAACTACTGCAGTTTTTGAGACATTCAGCCTAAGTTTAAGATGCAAGCAATTTTTATAGCCTCCATCATTACACGTCCTAGATTTAAACTGAAATTCACAAGGTGTTTTCTTTTCCGACGCCATGTCTCCTTTTGCCCTCTCAAACTTTTTGCAGTACGCCACTGATCAGCATACAATTAATTTTCGTTACAGTCGTTCAATTTAAAAACTTTTTTGACAACTATATTTTTTGTATCTCCGACCGTTTTCTAGCAAAAAATTATTAAACGATTGTATGCATTCGCTGAATTGAAAGCACTTCTAATTGAAATAATGACTAGTAGGCTTTGATTTTTTCATTCGTTTATTAATTTTGACAGTTGCTAAAGTTGAGGGGGACTGGTACTTTCACTACAAATAATCCTCTACTTCCTCAAGATTTTCCTTCAAGACTGAATTTCTGCCGATGGTTCTTAGATAAAATTAGAGAAAATGCTCATTTTGATAGTGAAATAATGTTCACAGACGAAGCTAACTTTTCGAGAACTGCTATCACAAATTTTCAAATTAATCATCATTCTGAGGAAAACCCCCATTTGATTGAAGAATCTCATCATCAAGAACAATGGACCACAGGAGTAATGACGTAACGACGGCCATTTTGTTGGGAAAGGTTAGTGTCTACTTTCCAAACAAAGTTAGAAACAGTGTTAATTTCCATAAGGACAATTTCAAATCGTGATTATTTTTTATCCAGGAAGTTCCTGAACATGTGAGTACATTTTATGATTGAATTATGTGATAAATTAAAGAATTTGACAAAGAGTAAACTCATTATGTCCTAAAAATATGTAATTTGCCCTATTTATTGAATTTGTGAGGTTAGGATTTTGGAGTTGCAATAATTGTTTTAATTTATTTTTCATTCTAGATTCGAATATGGTTATGTGTGGAACGTGCCATAAGGCGTATTAAATGCTACAAAATTTTGAGTTTGATTCCCCCAAACCTTGTACCACATGCCTCATTTATTTATCAGGTATGTGGTGCTCTGACAAACTTTCAATACCCGTTGATTCGAGAGGTTGAAGAATCATTTAGTATTGAGGAAAACAACTAATAAATTATAAATAAATAAATAATAAAATTGTAATTTTGAGAGTAGTTATGGTTATATATATTTTTCTTAAGTTGTAAGTAATATAATTTAGTCTATATTCATAGTGTTTCATTCAGCTAGATTATCACAAATATGACTCAAGACAACACAACATTCTTTTCAATTCATGGTATGAAAATGTACAACATGCTTTTATCACCTCAAAAATCTCAACAATGACTTCTTCAAGGACAAATTGAAAAAGAACCTCAAACAAGGTTTTCTACATTATTGAAGAATTTCTAAGTCACAAATTTTAAAGAAATTCAAACAAAAATGATATCATTTGATCAGTTTTTATTTCCTGATAGAAATTTTACATATTCATTAAAATAAAAGTTTTTCAACAAATTTATGTTTGTCTGCCAGTTATCTTCAACATGAATATCATATATAATAGATGTCTTTCACATGACCGGACTCTACAGCATTTTCTCCTCGAGCTACAAGCTTGGCATCGTCTTTAAAATTGAGGATAAATTGAGAACATGTTTAGATGCCATTAAAAATTCTTCTGAAATAGTTTCAAAAACACCAAATATGTAAAACGTATATAATCATCTACAGATCCTTACCTTACTAGTTCAATAACTAGGTCTAAATACATATTCTTACGAGCATAAGAATTGGCTATTAGTGAAATTCTTTAATTTATCACATAATTCAATCATAAAATGTACTCACATGTTCAGGAACTTCCTGGATAAAAAATAATCACGATTTGAAATTGTCCTTATGGAAATTAACACTGCTTCTAACTTTGTTTGGAAAGTGGACACTGACCTGCTTCAACAAAATGGCCGTCGTTACGTCACACTCCTGTGGTCCATTCTCACTAAATGTCTGGGTCGGAGTAATTGGAAATTATTAGATTGGGCCATTTTTTTGCCTAACAGGCTAAACTGTCCCGCTTATCGGCAATTTCTTGAGGAGAGTTACCTTTATTGCTCGAGGATGTGCCACTTTTGGTGAGAAACATAATGTGGTTCATGCATGACGGGGCACCAACACATTTCAGTGGAGAAGGTAGGAAATTCTTGAATAATTCATTCAACAACCGATGGATAGGTCGGGGTGGGCCAGAACCATGGCCTCCAGGTCCCCAGACTTAAATAATTTAGACTTTTTGTTATGGGGATATCTCAAAAGTTTAGTTTATGCCACTCCAGTGAACACTGTAGAAGAATTGAGAAATCGTATAATAACCTCTTGTGATATGATAAGAAATACCCCAGGAATATTTCAAAGAGTGCATGATAATATGCGATAAAGGACAGAGGCCTGTATTCTTGCAGGTGGAGGACACGTCCAGCAATTTATTCAGTTTTTAATTGTTCTTTTTTTTTTGGTTGATTTGGAATAAGTATGATGGGAGTCTCAGAAGACAAGCTATAAAAATAAAAGCAAAATTTGGGCATACCTATCGAGTATTCCTATTATTTTTTTAATTAGCGAATAACAAATAATTCAAATTCAATAATTTTTCACTCGAAAACGCTTGGAGATACGAAAAAATTACAAGTGTCAAAAAAGTTTCTAAATTGAACGAAGATGACGGAAATTGATTGTACGCTGATCAGTGGCTTACTGCAAAAAAGTTTGAAAGAGCAAAACGAGACATGGCCTCGAAAAAGAAAACACCTTGTGAATTTTAGTTAAAATATACGACGTGTAATGATGGAGGCTGTAAAAAATAGCTTGCATTCCAAAGTTGGGCTGAATATCTCAAATACTGCAGGTGTTAAAAAGAAAAAATGATTTTTTTCCGGAAATTTCAACACCATGTAGCTCCGTAGCGAAGGTTTTGCGGACCTATGTTTATATGAACTTTTTTCCTAAATTGCACGTAGATTTACCCCCTCTAGTTGTGACATACTATTATGTAACATCTGTATAATTTCCAGGTGAAATTATATTCATATTTTTAAATAATAACAAATGTAGAACTGAAGGTTCTAAATCATTGTTATTTCACACGAACAATTCCGCACGCAATACACTCAAAATTGCTTCCTGTCAATGTTCACCAAATTTGGGAAAGAAGTAATCCTTGGTTTACTGATATCAAATTCATATGAAAGAAAACAGTATAGTTGCATTGGTTTTCCATACAGGCTGTTTTGTGTTACCAAATTCATACTGGTGTAACATAATGAAAATTGTCACTGTCATTAAGTTCATGGCAACTACATGACTGGGAATCATCTCACACTTACTGGGTGTCTCATACTATACAGGGTGTAGCCCAAACTCTATGACAAACATTGAGGATGGTTCCTGAATACATTCTAACATAAATTAATGAGAACGCCATGGTTCGAATCTTTTGAATTCGGGATATTCAACTTCAAAATTTGATCCTCTCATGTACTGAAATGACAATTTTCAAGAAACGAAAAGATTGTGTGATGTTACAATAGATAGAATGAAATACATATCTTCTCGTACAAAAGGACATTCATAACCATAGTAAAATGATTATCAAGAATGTTGAGTTACTTTTGATGAACTAATGTCAAAATATCTTTTTGATAGAATTATTGTTTTGAAACCTCAAACTTATCCTATTGAAAATGAAGATATGATCTATGTTTATGGTTTTTGCGATAAAACATACGACAAGCTACTAAAAATAACTCCGAAGAGCAGATTAATTAATTATTTCGATCAAAAGGTTTCAATGTTATGAAAATTTATTGAAGAAAATGGTGAATAATATAAATATATTAAACGATCCTAATTACTACAAAAGTTGCGTCCAACTTGAATACATAGCTCACATCTACGACTACAGAACAATATGACATTGTCGTTTTTAATTGTTTCGGCGGTTCGTTCTTGTAACTGCTCGAAATTTGTTATCTCTACACTTCAGATGAGTTGTTTCATGTATCCCCATACATAGGAGGATAACGGGTTGAGATTCGGCGACTGTGATGGCCAAGCACTTGGGCCTCCCAAACCAATGCATCTTCTTGGGAAATATTCATTCAGCCATTCGAAAGCTGTTCTCCTTTGAGGTGTAGGCGCTCCATCATATTGATATCACATATTCTGGATAAAATTTAGCGAAAATTATCAACTAAATTGAATAACGTGTTCAGTAGAAAATTACGATAGGTAATCGCATTCAATTTGTTGTTTAGAATACGAACCTCGAACATTGACACTGAACCTCCTTCAGAAACGTTTTCGCCTTACTACATTTGGATTCCGCAGGCCTCATAAATGATCATTATGGAAATTATTCATACCATCTCTTGTCAAGCATGATTCATTAGATCATAAAATATTGGAAACGAAATCTGGATCTTCAGCATGTTGCTACAGAATTCAGCGGCAAAATGTTGAGTCAATGCTGCTCGTCCCCTGTATTCAATACTTGCACTCCCTGTCGATGATAAAGGTACTGTTCCTCCCGTTTCAAAACACGCTACACGACACGTAGGGACATTTGCAACTGTGTTGCAATGCGCTGAATACTTATCGAAAAATTATTTTTAACGTAGTCTAGAACGTACATGTTTTGGCTCAAGTCCCGTTTCTCTGAGTCTTCTAAATACCTTGATAAAAACTGTACGAACAGGTGGATCTCTTGTTATCTGAGGAGCGATGATATTTGAATCTGGATTCAAAATTTCGACGGTTTGTCCTACGTAAGCTGTTAGGCATTCATTGCATTCAATTCTGTTTATTGCAGACTGTTGGAATTTATTGTTTGCTTGGTACTGAATAGTGATTCGCTTATGTTTGGGTCACTCGAGAAGGAGGTTGTGGAATTAGCAAAGATAATTACTGATATTATCAGAAGAGGGATTATTATAAGCTAGACATGCGTTTTTATTTTTGGTTTTTCTATGATGGAATATAGTAGTTGAGAAATTTATTTCTCTTTGCATTTAATAATACTGTGTGGGAGAGTGGAACTTATTATTTGAAGCAATTTTCTAATGATATTGATTTTCGTATTAAAGTCTGTTATGAATAGGAAATGGAAAAGTCCAAAGATTCATTGAATTATAAGAAGCTAATTTATATGGTTAAATTAATCTATTGGGACGGTTGAGTCTATAAAAGTTTTTTGTATATGTTGTGATTGAGATTATTATTGAGTTTAGTGATGGTTATGTCTAGGTTAGATTAGTTATTGAATTGTAGCATTCAATTTCAGCAATGAGGGTTATCTTATTATGTATTTCATCTAGAAAATGTGAAAACTGGCCTATTCGTCTGTTTGAACTTAGAAAACTCACATGAATATCATCAACGTATCTGTAGCAAAAAATAATATGTTTTTGTGCTAACTTATTATTCATTATAGATTTCTCAAAATTGTTCATAAAAATATTTGATGATAAGAGACTGACTAGAAGTTATTAGAAGCGGACATTCATCAGTTGGAATGTTTGGGTACATTTTTTTATATCAAATCAGACAAATTCAAAATTAAAATTATTAAGTTTCGAAAATTTATCTATCAGGTATATGAAATTCAAAATGATAAATTTTAGATGAAAGTTAGTGAGTTCCATGAATTTATGGTTTAAGAAACTTGCTAATTTACCTGTAGGTGTGTTTGTGTAAGATACAACCGGCCTGGCGGGGTTTTCCTCTTTGTGTAGTTTGATTAGACCATATATCTTTGGAGCTTTAGGGGTCATTAGAATAAGTTTCTTCTTGTTCTATTCCAAATGTGCTGAATAATTCGATTGTTCCAATTCTTGTTTGATCTCTTTGATGAATTGAAAACAAAAATGTTTGAATCCAGATTCATAGAACATCTCTCCCCAGATAAATCCGCAATTTTTGAATATGTTAAGAACAAATCATATAATTACATTATATAATTTGAAAATTCTACGCAAATGCAAAAAAGAGATGACAAAGAAATTGTTGAAAAGTTTGGAAAATAATAAACTTTGTAAGAACCCAAATCACACCACTCTCAATAGTCAACTGAAATTAAATCACTCACCAATACTCAACATTCAAAACAGGTAGAGTTAATACATATTTTCTCATAACTGTGAGCTCTAGACACTTGAAAACGACATAACTGCACAAAATCAATCGTGTGTATCGAAGAAAAATATTATGGAAATCAGACAAAAGTGTTACATTTCATTTATATGAGAATATTATTTTGAGGACAGATTTCAAATGGTTTTTTCATTCATGATGATGCGCCTTCTCATACAGGTCTGGTTATTATGGTCTTCTACAAAGCATCCACTGACATAGTATCTTAACCGCCCAGTTCACCCGATTTAGCCCAGTCTGACTTCTGACTAAAACTCGATAAATACTTTATAGTATTCACTCCAATTCGATTAAAGCAAAATATTGTGACAAGCTTGGTTAAAGTGTATTGATGTCAAATGTGTATTTTGAAGAAAATAAAATAAATTTGAAATAGTTATATAATAATAATTTGCTGTGTTCTATCAGAAGAGTCATAATGCATTTTGATCAGGGTGCAACGAAGAAATCTTTTGCAGGAATTACAGAGTCAAAATTTAAGAAATTTGGTTTCTATTGATTGATTATGATACACTGTTGCCTGTTGTAATAAGTTAAGTTGGGCTTACTAGATCATAATTGTGAGTACCAGTGGAGTCTAGTGGGGCAGTCTTAAGAATAAAACTGTATAAAATATATTATGCTGCAAGCAATTTCATTGTAATCTATATTATTGACGCCCCAACGAGTAAGATGCATCCGGCTTGGCGGGGTTTCAATCTTTTTGTAGTTTGATTAAACCATATATCTTTGGAGCTTGAGGGTTCATTAAAATAAGTTTCTTCTTGTCGTATTCCCATTGTGCTGAATAATTCGATTGTTCCAATTCTTATTTGATCTCTTTGATGAATTGGAAAAGAATGTTTAAATCCAGATTCATAGAACATCTCCCTCAGATGAATCGCAATTTTGAATATATTAAGGACAAATCATATAAATACATGAGCTGATTCGAAAATTCTACGTAAATGCAAAAAGAGATGACAATGAAGTTGTTGAAAAGTTTTGAAATTGATAAACTTTGTAAGAACCCAAAACACACCACTCTCAATAGTCAACTAGAATTAAATCACTCACCACTAATCAACATTTAAAACAGGTATAGTTAATACATATTTTTTCATATTTGTGAGCTCTAGATACTTGAAAACAACATAACTGCACAAAATCAATCGTGTGTATCAAAGAAAAATATAATGAAATGAGACAAAGATGTTTTATTTTATTTATATAAGAATATTATTTTGAGGACAGATTTCAAATGGTTTTTTCATTCATGATGCGGCTCCTCATACAGGTCTAGTTATTAAGGTCTTCTACAAAGCATCCACTGACATAGGATCTTAACCGTCCAATTCACTTGATTTAGCCCAGTCTGACTTCTGACTGTGCCTGAAACTCGATAAATACTTAAAAGTGTTCACTTTGATTCGATTATAGCAAAAGATAGCGACAAGGTTGGTTTAAGTGTATTGATGTCAAAGGTGTATTTTGAAGAAAATGAAATAAATTTAAAATAGTAATAATATAATAATATACTGTGTTCTACCTGAAAAGTCATAATGCATTTAGATCAGGGTGCAAAAAAGAAAACTGTTCCAGTAATTACAAAGTCAAAATTTAAGAAAATATGGCTTGTATTGAATGATTCTGATACACTGTTGCCTCTTGTAATAAATTAAGTTGGGCTTACTAGATCATAATTGTGAGTACCAGTGGAGTCTATTGGGGAACTCTTAGGAATATAATTGTATGCAATATATTATGCTGAAGCAATTTCATTGTAATCTATTTTATTGACGCCCCAACGAGTATACTGTATAATGTGCCACTTTCTGCACTTGTTGGTCAATATACTATTACGAGATAAAAACCCCAATCCACCAAGTCAAGCTCATCGTCCATTTGCTATAGTACATGACCAAATGAAGAGTAGAAAAAAGATTAAACTATTAAGGTGTCATTTATTTTCAACTATAGTTCAGATAAAAGCAAGTTATCAAGTATTATCAACATTATAATATTGCATCAAGAATCCCAAATATATACAAGTCAAAAAAATGTGCTTCTTTATCATTCCATTCGTGAGAAAACATGAACTACACTCTGAATATCTTAAGAAATTGCAATTTCGAGTCAAATTATGGCGAATTCGCTGATATCTCGAAAGAATGACGAATATAAGCACATTTTCCTCACAAACAAAGTTTAAGATATCTATGAGCATAACAACAGATATTCAGATAAAAACAAATCTATTCACAAATATATAAAAGTTTAGAACACTAGTAGAAAAGATCACATAGCAACATAGCAAAAATATCACAACTGTTTAATAGAATGTCGAATCCATAGGACAAATGCAAAAGAGTATTGCGAACAATAAAAATTAGTCGAAATGTATGAAGAAAATGATATTTTACTCTAGACAACAATCGATAACATATATACAGGGTGTCACGCAAAAGGCGGTCATCCTTGCTACTACAAATCATGTGAAAATACGGAGAAGAGTCCTTACTATGAAGTCGACTGCTGTTTTGTTTTCAAGATATGGTTTTTCTCAATATCTCTTTTACTCTTCGAGTTGTTGTGTCGAACTTAAAACTTGGGTTACTCTAAATGGTCTATACGATTTGATATTTCAATTTGTTCTGAAAATTTACAGGGACTTTGTAAGGTCATATTAATTTTTAACCTGCACAATATTTTTTGCTCGACGCACTGATTGTTTTCTTTATAATGCATTGATTCCTCGTTGTTTCTAGAAACTATTTTGGTTCTTGCAATGTTTCGAAAGAATTTCTAGTATTGGAGAAAAAATATAACTTTCTACTTTCTAATCATAGAAACATTTTATGCCCTTGACACTTTTGTTGTTATTTATTAAATCTGTCAAATCAATAATTCTTCAAGAAATTCTTAGTGGATGTGAATTATCCATTTGACTTAAGTTGTTTCTGTTATTTATCGTTATTTCTATGATATGTTCAGACATCTTAGCAATGAATTGGTCATTGTAGTAATTGATCTTGGTGAATGTGGGAGTGGTGTTTTTCTTCGTGAAATAATACATTAGAAGAATTAGTTTGTACATTTTTAGTAGCTGAAAGGAGGCTCAAGAATGGGGGTTCTTTTGAGAAATTGATAGAAAAACTGAGGTTATCGGCGTTCATTATCTACCAAAATTACGAAGTTTGCGTGTTCCACTAGATTTTATCAACAGAAACATATTTCTGAGTAGCTCAACAATGAACTTACCGAAAAAATTAATTCGATTCGAAAAAGTTCTTCTCACTGTTGCAGTAAGATTCAATCGGGTAATGTTAATCACAATAAAATGCATTTATAAGCCCAATAAAACCTACATGCCATTTGAAAATTATGAGTTGGCATTTTTTTAGGTGTATGAGTAGAAATAATTGAAAATTTTTCATTAGAAGTCTATTTTAATGAAGAAAATTTCTTGATTTTTTAAGAACTACATTGCGCGAATTACTTGATGATTTACCCTTTGAAACGAGAGGATGAATGTGGTATCTGCATGACGAGACACCGCTTCATACTCACATTGTTGTTCAGCAATAGATGACTGAAAACTACGCTAGAAAATGGATATTGCTAGGAGATCAGATACATCAATGGCCACCAATTCAGTTGATCATCAGAGAAAAAGAACAAATATTACAGAATTTCTTTATAGTCACACCACAGAGTTCGAGAATGCTTGTATCATTATGATAGATACATTAAGCAATTACTACAATTTTTATTCTTATTATTGTTACGATTTTTCGAAGAAGAAAAATTATCAAATGCACTATCACAAACAAATAGTTTTAACATTTTACGAGCACTTCTTTACGTAGAATCGAACTATACACGGAAATTTTTTTGTCCAATGATTTTTGAGTTATAATGCAAACGTTTTCTTGAATATAAACCATAAACACCTTTTATTTCAGTGAATATTTTTTTTCCTTTTCAAAAATATACCACATGTGCCCTCAATATTTTCATCAAAGACACGTTTACATGAAAAACGGAAAATTGTATACATTTTCCCCGATTTTATCTAGTAAGACTATGTCCATTCACACAATTTACACGGAATTCATGCGATAGGTTTAGTATGTTTTGTTCCCCTTAGTTCGAAAAGTAATTCCTGTATGACAATATTGTTTAATATTTTTCATCCAGTTTCAGCTTTTGTGGAAATATAGTGTGTAAGAAAAAGCGCAAGCACATAGCTCCAGAACTAAAACGTCGAAATCTGTCTACCCTGCACAAAAAGTAAAACGAATGAAAAAACGCATAGAAATAGTATTTCATTTTTACGCTGTACTGAAAATCATGGTCTAAGATTTATATCTTTACGCAAAAATTAGAACTCTCATTTGAATTTCACAAGAATCAAAAAGTATCTAAATAAAGGAATGAGTTCTTCATAATAACAAAGATAAGTGTCATACCACAAAATGATTTGTGGAGTAAAAACCACAGAAGAAATATGACCGTGAGAATTTTCTCAATAAATTTTGATACCAAATCGTGTAGACTCTTTAGAATAACCAACGTATTAATCTGTCCCTAAAAATAATTCGAAATATGAAGGATATATTGACAAAAATAAAATGAACGAATTTTAATTCTACACCTTGTTCTTTGAAAACAGAACTTTTCTCCTTTTAACTTTAAGAACCATTCTTCGTATTTCATACAAGATCCGTAGCAGCACTTGATGTGGGACACCCGGTATAAGTTTATGCTGTGGCTGTAATAAATTGAGTGATCATTAATTTCTAGAACATAAGATTGTTTCTTTAGTGATCACAACAAAATAATATTAGGTTTGGTTTTGAAATAACGAGACTGACGCTGTTACACGAATGCATATGCCCTAAACCCTTAGGCATTATGGCTAAATTAACGGTCCGGCACTCTCCACTAGCTATCTTTCCCCAAGAAAGGGAATTGAGTCCAGCAAATTATTGCCCTTTTGGAGGCCGATCTGAGCCAATGGTTCCAAAACTCATGAAGGCACAGGAGCAGGAAGATATAGTAGTACTCCTGGGGTCTGCAATTCACTAAGTGTGGAGCTATAAGCTATAATATTCCAAGCAAATAGAAAGTCATGTTCGCCATATTCACATCATCCACACAGAGTCAAGCAGCATTAAGAGGTCCTGATTACGATTGTAATTCTTGTAATTCAAAAACGGTATGGTGCTACCCAATTACTCTAGATAGACTCAGAGGAACAACAGACTCATTTCCGTCTGCATACCGAGTCATTTTGGCTAGTCACATAACGAAGAGGCAAATCGACTGGAGCAAAGGAGGAAGGGACATTCCTGTAGAGGTACCAGAACTCTGTTTACGTATCTTACTATTATTGAGGACAAAAAAACTGAAATTTTTTGTAAGCATCCTTACTGGTCACTGAGACTCAAGGTACAAATATATAGAATTGCTTGCAAGCGAGCAAGACGGCAAAGCACATAACATCATAATGCCCAGCATTGAATAAAATCAGGCTCGAAGTTTTCCACAATGGTGAAGCCTAATTCTTCATTGTATTTCTAGCTCCTGTGAACAAATTCGTTTCATATTTCATTGAAAACATTTTGAACGTATCTACATATCAACAAATTGTTCAGAAATTTCTCATCAAACCTGCTACTGAACCTTATTATTTGTTAACTGAATTCTGCCAATCTATGCAGTAGAAAAGCCCATTTTGACTGGGTCAAAAAAAGCTGGGATGCACAAATTAACTTTCAAAGCACTGTTGATAGATTCTTTCAAAATTCAAGTGATTGTTTACCTGCACTGGGTCCCTGAAGGTTGAATAAATGGTCAATATTACTATTTTTCCATCTAAGGGTTCCCACCCTTATCATCATTGAGAAAGCCTATCAACAGAACAGCCAGCCACCAAGTGAGTGATCATCCGCCTTACTCGCTGAATATTGCTCCGTGGGACTTCAATTTGTTTCTTAGGAAGAATATGTTAAAGTTGTGAAAAAGTGGCAGCGGAAGAAGACCTACAGCACTGTTTTTAACAAGGTTCGCATGGAGCGCTGTTGAGATGAAGGGGGATGCATATTCGAAACTGAAGTAGTCAGTCTGGTCATTTCTGGTGAGCATCCATAGATTCGCATCATACGTATCGGACTGATCTCATCATACGGATCTATTGTTTGTAAGTAGTCTACTATATACGTGGTAATTAGAATGCCGACATAGCTACCATTTATCGCCACGTAGCGATGGAATGAGTGACTCATCGGTACTCATTTTCGATTCGTCTGATTCGTACGACGCGGATAAGTGAACACAGTTACATTACTTTCTATACAGAATCGTTGTGAACGATATGTATGATGTGGATCCATGAAGTTTACTTTTAATAGTTATGGCTTGAATCGTTATAAAGGAAGTCCCCCAAGCTATATGACAAGCTTTAAGAGGTCATTCCTGAAGCAATTCTAAGTTAAATTAGTGGAAACTGCATGTTGCTAACCTTTTAAAATTCGAAGATATTTTACTTCGAAAATTTGATCTCACGGGTCTTGAAATCACAATTTTCTACATACGAGAGCCATTTTGTGGTGTTACCCTAGATTGAACAACCACATGTCTTATTATACCGAAGGTGACATTCGTAGCTATAGTTAACTATTATCAAGAATGTTGAGTTACTTTTGATAGAGAATATATTGTCCAAATATATTTTCGATAGATACTTAATGTTTTGAAATCTTAAATTTCTCGAATCAAAATATATTCCTTCAGTAATGAATAATAACCAGATATGACTTATGGTATATATATATATATATATATATATATATATATATATATATATATATATATATATATATATATATATATATATATTTTTGCGATGGAAACGCATAGAAAGCAGCTAGAGCTTACCATCGAAGATGTCCTAAAAGACAGCCTCCTGTTTGTACAGTTTTAATTTCGGTATTTTTAAGACTGAAAGCAACGGGAACACTTAAGCCAAAACATGTAAGACCTCGTCAAGTCAACATATAAAATGGGAAGAACATTATAGACTGTGTTGAAAATAATTCTACGATAGGTATTAGAGGCAATGCAAAAGAGAGGAAATGCACCTTCATCATCTACAGGAACTGTAGGCGTTGAATGCAGGGGATAAATAACGTTTCCCCCAACACACATTTTGCCGCTGGAGTCAGCAGCAATATGTTCAAGATCCATATTAAATTTCCTTTGTTTTATGGTTTGATGAATCATGCACCACAACAGATGGTTTAAATAATTTCCATAATGATCATTTTTGAGCATAGCAGAATCCAAGTTCGAAGGAGGTTCAATATCAAAGTGCCTTTAAAATGCCCATTTATGTTTTAAATATTAGTTTGAATGCCATTACTTATAGAAATGAGTTATAGAACACGTTGTTCAGTTTAATTGATGATGTTCCACTAAATTTGATTCATAATATGTATTATTAACATGAAGGAGCACCTTCACATCAAGGAAAAATAGTTGTTGAAAGGCTGAATGAATATTCCAATTCAGTGGATTGGTAGGGAAAGTTGCTTGGCCACCACGGTTACAGGATCTCAACCCGTTACATTTCTATGCATGGAGATACATAAAATAACTCGTCTCTTGTGTAGAGATATCACGAGCAGTTACAAGAACCGATAAACAATGTCGCCGAAAGAACTAGAAATGACAATATCATATTCTTCTGCAGTCACTTCTTCGTAAATGTGAGCTATACCTTCAAGTTGAAAGCGGTCATGAGCAACTCTTGTTCTGATCAATATGATCTGATTTCTTTATTTTTTTTATTATTTTCTTTAATGAATTTTCTCACAACTTTGAAACATAACGAAAATTCAAATTTATTTTCCGAGCTTTTTGATTGAAATAATTATAATTGATATATATTCCATCAACACAGAATCGCTCTTGGATCTCTAAAAGCTTGTCGTGCGTTTTCATCGCAAAAACTATAAACATAGATTATATCTGTATGTTTCTACATTCGGACCATGCTCTTCTCACCAATGTCTTAGAACCTCTTCAGGAACCACTTCTCAAAAATTGTCATAAGGCTTAGGGGACACCCTGCATAAAAGATTTCGAAGTTTCATTACTCACAATAGTTTTCATTCTTCTTTTTCATCCTCAGAGATTAAAATGATCACCTAATCACAACGCCACGACTTTTGATATATAGAAGTGCAAAACTAGGTATTAATCCTTACAATTTTGGAGTTATTATGTTACAAAATATATGATTAATTCAAAATTTTTGAAAACATTCAATTTCGGCGTTCAATTTGGAAAAATTGATATCTTTTTCGATATTCTTCATTTTAATTAATTTTGGAATTCTGACTAGTGACATCAATACGTATGAGTCAAAATTCCTACAGCGACAGTTATAAATTGGAATCAAACTATTTGGTTGGTACAAATTTTTTTCTTTGTATAGAATGAAGCAGTATGTACGATTTCAATTTATTCTGTTGGAAAAATAGTACATTGGTTTTACCCCGTGTTACCAGTATTATTAACTTGGTCCAAAGAGTTCTGATGAATTTTGTATAATTCGGTTAAGTGAATTAGAAAACAGTGCAAAATCACAGATGTAGAGGCACACTCGAAAAAAATTTTTACATTTTCGTCTCAGCAGAATTCGATGAGGAATGAAAACATTATGTCAATTCATCCATATTTTTGAGAATGCAAGACTATTTGATATTGAGAATTTTTTTTCGATTATTCATACCATTAATTCTCAAAACGTCAACTTTGTATGTCAAAATCTAAAATGAATGAAAAACATACGTTTCCAATTTGAAACGAATTCTCATATAGATGAGTTCAACCAAAATCCATTTTTGAATTTAAAATTGAATGTTAATAGCATCAAAAAATATAGCAGAAAAATGAAAGTAAAAAGAATCGTTTTTATTCATAGCGTTTTCCCTAAGTACCCGAGCTACTATTGGAGGTGATTCTATAGCTATAGGCCGAAAAAAAAGTATACTCCATTAAATGAATTTCCAAAAAACTTAAAATTTGCATGAACGTTGAGAACAGTATTGCAAGTTAGTAAAAATGAGTTTTTCGATTTCTCAAAGAAACAATAAGCCCAGAAACTAAGAAAAAAATGGAAGAACGGAAAAACAAGGCTAGCGATGTTAACACGGAACCACATGAGATGAAGGCCATCAATAAGGAGATATCGAAAGCTATTCGGAAGGACATAAGACAATACTAGAATATCCTAGAACTCTTCAATCTATGCCTACATAATCAGAATATCCCATCCTCATGGAACGATTCACTTACGATACTGCTCCATAAAAAAGGAGACAAGACAAGGCTAGAAAACTACAGGCCAATCAGCTTGCTTAATCATCTCTACAAGTTGTATACCAGAATTCTTACAAATAGACTAGAATCGAAATTTGAGCTCTACAAACTAAGAGAGCAAGCTGGATTTCGAGCTCGTTACGGCACTAACGACCACCTACAGTGCTTGAAAACCTTGACCCAAAAGACTATTGAATATAATAGACCTTTAGTCCTGACATTTATTGATTTTCACAAAACGTTTGATACGGTGGAACGAATGGCCATTATGAAAGCATTGAATGAATGCCTAATCGACCATCGATACACAAATGTCATCAAAAATATATACAACAACCCCACAACAACGATCAACCTTCACTCCCAGACAAAGAAAATCAAAATAGGAAGAGGCGTAAGAGAAGGTGATACTTTATCGCCTAAACTATTCATCACTGCCCTAGAGTATGCTCTCAAAAGGTTAGAATGAGAAAACAAGGGCATCAGTATCGATGGAGAAAGACTCAATCATCTTAGATTTGCCGACGATATCGTACTCATCTCTGACAATCTTAGAGAAGCCGCTATTATAATCCAAGAACTAAAAAATGCAATACAGGCGGTCGAACTGAGGATAAATTTCGAAAAAACAAAGATGATGACCAATCTAGTCTCCAATAAACTATTAATTGTTGACAACAATCAGATACAAATGGTCCATAGCTACATATATCTGGGACATGAAGTGAGGATCGATAGAGACAACTAAACAGCAGAACTGCTCAGAAGAACAACATTAGAATGGGCAGCATATGGCCAACTTCGTGATGTATTCAGAGCGATTTCCGATCAAACTGTAGAGAGAGACTTTCAACATGTGTGTTCTACCCTTTCTAATCTACGGTGCAGAGACCTTAACTCTGACCAAAGCATCGGCACGAAAACTACAAAAAACACCACGCAGGATGGAACGATCGATGCTGTGAATAAGTCTAAGAGACAGAATTCGAAACGAGGAGATTCGCAGAAGGACAGGTGTGGATGATGTTTTGGAGAGAGTGACAGGAGCTAAGTGGAGGTGGGCAGGATATATTGCAAGATCGAACGACGGAAGGTGTACGAGGAAAATTCTGGAATGGCGACCAAGAGCAGATAAGCGAAGCCGAGGCCGACCTCCAACCAGATGGATCGATGACCTGAAAAGAATCCACACCAATGGGATGGCAACCGCACAGAAGAGAGAAAGGTGGAAATGCCTTAGGAAGGCCTATCTATGTTCAGCAATGAACAGTTCAGGGCTGAATGATGATGATGATGACGAGTAGGTAGTATTAGTAGTAATTTACTCTGCTACAATAATTGGAAAATCTCATAGTCGCCTTTGGAATTATTATTGTCAGTCAGACTTTTATAACTAGAATAACATTCTTTGTTGCGTTAATCGAGAACAAAAAAATTTAGAAATTTCGTTACACCACTAGTATTTAACCGAATAACCGAGATATAGCGCCACTTTGTGAAAACCGAATCCTCCTATATCTATTAGTCTTGAAGTTATCGTTCAAGAATAACGAATTTGGAACACCCTATTCCACATTGGTCTTATAATATAAGTAAAACTATTAATGCCTTGACTATTACGCAATAACGTCACCGCATAGAAAAACATTGCCGTCTTCTGACATTCTCTTTGGCCAATTTGTGACAGTTTCATCTAGTCAACAACAAACATTCATAATTAGTCTTGAGTAATCACAATACAATCAATCAACATTTTCATCGTGTATATTACCAGGTTCAAAATTAATAATGTTTTGGAACCAATCCACATTCTTCCTCCAATTAATTATTTTTTTTCAAATGCAAGAATTGGTGTACTTCGAAATTCGGCTGGAATAACGGAGATTTTCCTGGTTCACCAGGATGCTTAATTTGTCAAGGCCCGTCGTGTTCGAATGTAGAATTGGAAATCGAAGAAGATCGTTACTTCAACCGCGGAAACCATGTTGAAAAAAGCAATACCTCAAAGGTGACGTGGTCACCTGTGCATATTCATACCATTCCAATTTTAGAACCGCTTTCCTCTAAACTGGTTTACGTGCTCTATTCCGCTTTTCGGCCAATGACACGCCAAGGAATTCTGTCACCTCACTTATCCAGGAATTTTGCCGAACCCCTCTCCTGTCGAGGGAAGGGATCTTTAATGTCCAACACATCGCTGTTAGACAGGACCGACAGCTTTACATCTCCTCCGAAAGATGGACACTCGAGCGATTTCCGGAATCCGAAAAACCGCACCGACTTTGTGGGGATTGAACCCAGGTATCTCTGCGCAGGGTACGAGCATCATATCCTCTACGTCACCGAGCCGGCTCTAAAACGGTTAATGTTTGTTTAATCTACAGTTTTAATGGGAACTATTTCGATAATGAAATTAACCGTTTCTCTGGAAAATCCCAAAACCCATTCTTAAATCAAATAAATTTTCTTATATTATTACTTCAATCGTGTCCCTAATGTCCATGCAATTTTTCAGATGGTTGGGATTTATGCTAAGGTGAATGTCAGAATTGACTGGATAAGGAAGATTTGTCTAATAACTTTTTTTCTTAGGACCCTTCTTCCTGGAGATCTGGCATCTTTTTTGATTTTTTCGTTGCCAAACGAAAAAAGTAATCAGCTCGAGATACTTCAAAAATTCTCAGTTTATCAACAACTTTCATTTTAGTACATTTTCATGTATCCACCATCTTTTGAATAAGTAAGATCCGCGACCCCTTCTCGTTTTTTATTGCAACTATTTTCGAAAATATTTAGAACACACCTGTATATCGATTCAGCTGTTGGAGCAATACATTCGGTTACTTACCGAAAATTTTTGCAGAACTTTGGTTTCTTAAACATGAATTTGCCTTATTTCCCATAATGTTTGCCATCTTAAACAAATTCTACTGACCTTGATTAATATCTACCAATCTCAATTGAATACATTCAAATTCACAAAAAATATTCCATTCTTTCTCAACACTCTGAAGAGTAAATATTTACAGCTTTAAATAATGAGAAAATTGGATATTTTTCGACTTTTAAACCACCAAAAACTGTTTAGGCTTATGTCTAATATACCATTTAGTTGGACCCTAACATTATAATGATCACTGAAAAATATGATGAAAATTAGGAAAATAATTAAAAAAATTTATGCAAGGTGATTTTACAAGTGTGTCAATTTGAGAAAAGCTTCAGAACATATGAGAGGTGTCCCAATTCAACCTAACTCATACACCATTTCTAAAACACTTCAATATAAACTGTATATAATAATTATTATTTAGTGACAACCTGTACAAAGATATAGCTATAGGAGGTCCGTTGCAAAAAAATTCTTCCAATGGGGCTCTACCAGTAAAAATCTAATTTAACTTTATTTTCTATAGTTAAGGTTTACATATTAATGATGAAATAACAATTTGAAAAGGAAAATTCTCTTCTCCGAGCTGTTTGTTCAGCGAAGGTATCTTGAACATCATTAAAGTTGAAGAATAGAACCACAGAATTTTCAATATTTGAATAGGGTTTTGTTAATTTAGTTATAAGCATTGAAACATAATATTAATGCGGTACAAGAGAATTTGTACCGCATTTTTATTCTGTCTCTGAGAAAGGTCCGAAAACAGAATTTCCCTATCATATTATTGGAATAGATTTTTATATACAGAATGTCCGTAAATGGTTGTACAATGCAAGACATATATTCTCCAGTTGAAAATGAGTTGACTTAGGCCAAATTAGGTCGTTAAAACTTTTCTTGTTTCTTGAGATCATTCAAAAACGTCTAGATCGATTCTGACCTTTTTTTTGATACATATTTATGTACTATAATAACGTTTTTTAGCGGTCTACATAATGACTTTAAAATTTATGCGGTCAACAAACTCAAATGTGCTAGGACTATAATGAAGTATTTTCATCTGATGAGCGGTTTAGTCACAAAAAACCTACACTTCATTATTTCAGAGCTCCTGCTCAACACGATGTTATTAACCATGTTGGTTTTGGATTTGTATTCATTAACCATATTGGGTTTTAGTTCGTTTCCTGATGAATTTTATACTTTTTAATAAATTCTGATTAAAATGTTACGTTATTTCTGGGAATGCAACCATTAGGGCGGGGGGCCCTCTCTGGTCGAGGGCCTATGGAATTTTGACAGTCCTACCGCCCGAAAGTTACGCCACTGAACGTTCAACTTTAAAATTTTTAATGGCACCTCAAATATATTTTCATAATTTTGCTTGTACTTCTCCATGATTTATTCAATAGGTTTTCAAAAATTTAAAATAGCATTTTTTTTATATTAATTCAAGTTGCCATGACTCGATTTGTTTTATATTTCGATCTCATATTTAAAATTGCCTAATAGACATTTTTTCTTTCTCTGAATGTGTCTCAAATTATTCATAATCGTTTTATTGAAAATATCAAATCAAATAAAAATTAATACTTTTTGAGGCTTAGAATTCTCACAACTTCAAATTACCCTTGGATATTATTATAAAACTATGATTTCTAATAGATTACACAATAAATACAGCTATTATCATTATTGTGTCGTATGAGAGAGTAAATATATGTCGACTAACACTAGAGGAAAGTTATATATTAAAGTACTTTATCATACAGGCTGTCCCCCGAGCTCTATGGTGAACTTTGAGAGATAATTCTTGAAGCAATTCTAAGATAAGTTTGTAAAAACAGCAACCTCCTAATTTATTTTGAATTCGGAGATTTTCAGCTTCAAAAATTTGATCTTCACGAGTTTTGAAATCACAATTTCCAACATACAAGAGCGATTCAGTGGGGTTACCATAGATTGCATGAAATATATATCTAGATGTGCAGAAGATGATATTCGTAAACATAGTAAAATGATGTATCAAAAGTGTTAAGGTACTTTCGATAGATAAATGTCAGAATATATTGTTCAATAAATAGTTATTGTTTGGAAAAATTTTTCGAATTGAATATGTATTCCTTGTTAATGAATATGCTAATATGATCTATGTTTATGGTTTTTGGGATGGAAACGCACGAGCAGTTGCTAGAGAACACCATCGAAGATTTCCTCGAAGACATCCTGTTCTATCTAACCTATTCGCGTGTTTTGAAAAGATGGGAACTGCTTTTCTTCGACAAGGAGTGGAGACATTGAATGCAGGGGACGGGCAGCATCAATCCACTAGATGTTGCAGCAACATACCCAACATCCAGATTTCATTTCCAACATTTTATGGTTTGATGAATTATGCTTTACAAGAGTAGGTTTAAATAATTTTATTTAGGCCCCTGTAGAAGACGTTTCCGAAGGAGGTTCGGTATCAACGTTTGGGGTGGCCTTTATACTAATAGCTTCTGCCCATTCATTTTTTAAATGACAAATTGAATGCCAATATTTATTGAAATTTTCTATAGAATACGTTGTTCAATTTATTTGATAATGTTGCGTGAAATTTTATTCAGAATATGTCTTATCAATATCACGAAGCACCTTCACATCAAGGAAGAATAGTTGTTGAATGACTAAATGAATATTTTCAAAATTGGTGGATTGGTAGGGGAGGTCCCATTGCTTAGCCACCAAGGTCACCGGATCTCATGCTGTTAGACTTCTATGTATGGGGATTCATGAAAAACTCGTCTGTAGTGTAGAGATAACAAATTTCGCTTCATGAACGGATAAACAATTTCGTCGAGAAAATTAGAAATGACAATTTCCATCATTTTCTTCTGCAGTCATTTCTTCGTAGATAAAGAAATTATTTTTCGACTTTTTCAATCGAAATAATTATAGTTAATATGAATTTCATCACCACACAGTGCCGTGGTAGCCTACAAAATGATGAAATAACAGAACATATACTCTCTGAATGTTCTGCTCATAAGGCGATCAGATTAGACATTAGGCACTGAAACATCTACTGCCTGGATAATCTTGGAGGCCCCCTAGAACAGTCTCGCAATATTTATTAAAAATTTTCTACCAGACTGATGAAAATGGTAAGCACAATCAGCCAATGGACTCACAGAATCGCTCGCGTATATTGAAAATTGTGTTTTCAGGACCCGTGAAGATCAAATTTTTGAATACTTCCGAATCTAAAAAGATTCGGACCATACTGTTCTGACTAATTTGTCATAGAATCTCTTCAAAAACACATTATCAAAATTTATAGAAGAGTTTGTGGGACACCCCTTGTATACAAGGCTTGGTCGATATCTCCGAAACTACTGATTCTTGCGATATGGTTTCTTCACAGGTTTATCATTACGATTTATATGAAAGTGATGTTTCCTTTGTATTCAGTATCGCTGTTCAATTACTCATACTATAAAAATATGAGTTTTCCTATTTCTGATATTTATAACCTCAACATTGATTTACAAGGTGCTATTGAAAATGTTGAGGTTGGGGTTTTCACATAGAAATAAATATTTAGGGAATGATTGTTACTGCATCATATTGAAGTATCTTGGAAGTGGTATATATCAGTTTTTGTTCCATTCAAATATTTCTATTAGTTTATAAGATATAGCCTCGATGAATTTGGGACACCTGGTATATTCCTTCGAAATAATCTAATGTTTTAGTTTGAAAAATTCCTTATGATTTTTTCATTTTTCAGTAACCAATTATAACAAACAATCAATACAGAATAGGTTACTTGATTTTTCACAAAGTAATCAACAAGTTCGGTATTTTTATGCTGGGTTTCTTCAAGAAGTGTTATTTCGTCTCGACTACTAATTATTTGTGTTCAAGATATTAATATTAAATATAGTTACATCAAAGATTGTCGTTCTTCGTTTAGAAGACTCAGCACATTTTCATTCCTGATAATCCGTTTCGATTATAAGTCAAACATTTTACAATTTCAACAAAAAACATTCACATACCAAGAACAAAAATGTGTTTCTTCAAAATTCGTAGAAAATATGATTCACATTGAAAGTTACACGTCTAAAATGTAGGCACAATCTAGATCATAGATATGGAATTATTTCTAAATTCTAAATTACTTACTTGTTAAATATGTAGAGGAATATGTATATTTTTCAGTTTTACTGCTATCGTATTGACTAAAAAGTACAATTTTGTTACAGTGAAACATTTATAAGCCACTTTTATGAGACAATGGAATTCAGAATTTTTGTGAATAAGGAGTAGAAAAATATTTTCATACAGTGCGTTCGAAGAAAATACAATCTTTTTCATATAAGAAAATAAAGGAATGGCCATCATTATCCTCAGTTGAAAAATCAAAGTGTCATTTTATTTCATCGCTTATATCTTTGGACCAAAAACTTTTCAATTGAAAATTTTTCTCTTCTTTCACAATTTTTTGATTATTATCCAACAATTTCAGAAATACACCTACCGGCAAAAAAATTCGATCAAGCAGGATTTATCATGTAGCTTGGAAGTCAATAACTCTGATTTATCGTTCGATATTCTTAAATTTTGGTAATACTACAGATTATTTAACGCAGAATGATAACTGATATCGGTAATGTGTGGAAATTCATTACAAATAGTAATATGCGAGGGTTAACTAAAAATGCTTTGTTCATGAATTTTTAATCACCCTGTAGAATGTCTGTGCTGAATTTTTTCTTGAATATGCACTACTTTCATTCCCAATAACGTAGTCTTCAATTGATGGAGCTAGCTGCTGTATATGATGATGTCTGGTGAACGAGTGAAAGAATATGAACAGAAAGTTATTCAATAAACACCCACTCAGTAGCGAGTGCTACCCCCCTCCTATCAGGGTTTAAAGGCGTCTTGGCATACCTTCGATAAGAGTTTCTGAATCTTCTATCGATCGTGTCCCACACATGCTCAATCGGATTGAGATCAGGGCTTCTTGCCGGCCAGTCTCAATATTTCAAGTCCAAACGTTCATCACTCACAAGGTGTGAAATGTGGAATTATTATGCATCAGCATCAAGATTTCGCCCATATGCCCATATTATGAGTGATTAGAAGAACTTCAGGACCTGTAACTTGCCATATGTACCTGTCAGCATTCATAGATCCCCCAGCAACTGTAAGTAGTTCGGTTCCATACTTATGCCACACCAAACCATTACGGACCCTCTTCTTCATTGCCCCAATGCTGATGTTCTTTGGCGAATTGAAGACGCACGTATTCAATTCAATTCCGGGCCGGTTGCAAGTCTTCAAGCAAGAAGGCCAATTTCTCTCAAACGCCTCCTCATTGTTGCCTCCCTTCCTGTTTCTTTCCTGAACAGCGGTATTAAATCTGTCTCAAAAAATACCAAGCCTCAAAAACGAGTTTCGCGAGTATCCTCTTCTTTATAGTCTAGTGGTATAATTTCGTGATCTTCTATAGATCATTGTACTACTTGAGCAGTATCAACTGTTGAAAGAGTCATAATAGAACAATTGATTTTAACATTTAGTAATAGGTTCAAACACACTAGTGTTCGTCAAAGCACCATGAATCAAAGACTACGTCATTGAGAATGAATGTAATGAAGTGCAACAAAATTAATTCAGAAATTCTACAGGGGATTCAAAATTAAAAAAAAGTATTTTCGGTTCACCCTTGTATATCGCAATTCAAAATGCATTTTCACACACAAGCAATACCGATTTTTCGTTGAACAATCTGTAAGATATTCAAAATTGGAGAAAATCCAACGATAAACAAGGGTGTTATGAAGATTCTAGAGAACTAGAAGATAATTTATGCTTGATCGAATTTTTTGCCGGTGAGTGTATTTCGGCAAAATCTACCTCCTTTCTTTCATCTTAGTTTGATGATATTTTTTGTCATTTCTACGAACTCGAATAACATTTTAAAACGATTTCGAGACGTCATTCTGAGTTTAGTGAATTGCAGTTCATATTTTTGAGAAATTCATATCATTGATTGTCAATGATTTTATGCAAAAATTGTGTGAAAGAAAATTGGAACAATTTGGATAATCATGTTTAATAGACATAAAAATTATATATTCTGTTTTTCGAACGCACTGCATTTCATGAAAAATTACTCTCAATTAAAACTATACAACTTCTTGAATAATAACAAAAAATTTCATTTCATCACATGAAATTATATTTTTCTACTAGAAGAATCTATTGTGCTTATGATCGAGAGAATCATATATTCATAAATATTTTAAACTTTTTCCTTCGACAATTTTTCTACAAGTAATATCTTCATTTTAGAGATCGAAGACGCCTAATTTTTACATATTTGGTACTACATCGATGTTTCAATATCAAATTGTTACTTTCTGATATGATATGATGAAGACTGCTCCTAGGTCACATCAAAAGTCATTATTATTATTGCTGTAGTGGAAAACATGTGTCAATATTTCATAAGAAAGTACTCGAAAAGAGATTCCAATTATAGGAGGCAAACTTCAAATCATATCTACAATATGCCACCGAGTAACCCGTAGAAAATTGCAGAAGGCACTAGGATATGGTGATTTTAGTTAATATTGCATTGATATCTACAGAAGGACCGTGCAAAAATTATGTCAGCAGCAAAAGTGGGTTGGAGGATCTTTGCTTTGCTCAAAAACTCCTCATAGAGATAATCTTCTGAACGACCAGAATGGCTTATTCGTCAATATTTGATATCTCTAAATAATATCTGAATTTCAATAAACTGTCGTGGTAGTTAAATTTCTTATTATCGTCAATATTAACTCTATCGCGTAGTAATGGCGGAATCAATTAACAATTTGTTCAATTTAATTTGGAAAGATAGTTGCTGATGATATTAAAGATGGAGCCTTTGTAAGTAAGACATGCGTATTTATTTTCTGGTTTTCTATAATGGAATACAGTAATTGAGAATTATTTTCGATTTTCTAATATTACTGTTTATTTGGGAAACTTGAATATAATTATTTGATGCATTTTATTAATGATATTGATTCAGTCTTAAAGTCTGTTTTGGATAAGAAACTGGAAAAGGCTCTATGAATCATTGAATAAACTGCTAATTTTTGTGTAACATGGTTAAAACATTGATTAAAGGAGTCAAATAAGAATTGGAACAATCGAATTAATCTAGGTCATTCAGAATGGGACAAGAATAAACTTATTCTAAATGCTCCAAAACGGTTTAATAAAATTACACGAGGAGGACAGTCCCGCCAGGTCAGCTGTATCCTACCCGCAGGTAAATCATGGAATCTACCAATTTTCATCGGCAATACAACATTTCAAATTCTGTAAACCTGATAGATAAACTTTCGCCACTTAACAAATTTAATTTTAAATTTGACTCTTTTGGTGCAAAAATATGTACCCAAAGATTCCAACAGATGAATGTCGACCTCTAATGAAAAAAAATCTTCAACCAAGATAACACTGCACCACAGATCATCCATAGTTTTTGTAATCTTTTGAAGACTTGTTTGTCACAAAATTATTTCCAATTTGAATCAAAATTTTCAAAACAAAACTCATGATTCTTCATGGGATCCCATCTCAGCCCCTTATTAGCAGATATTTATATGAATAGTCTAGATAAATCTATAATGAATAAAAGATAGCACAAAAATATATAAATTTTGGGTGCAGTAATGGTTATGACGTTGTGATGGGTTTTTAAGGCTCAAACATGCGAATAGACCAGCTTTTAGATTTTCCAAATAAAATGCAATGTAAAAGTAAATCAAAATTAAATAAATTCCTAGATATAACCATCATTCAAATCAATAATAATCTCACCCACATTATATATAGAATAGAAACATTTACAGACTCAACAATTTCAATAGATTGTTTAAACCTCATTACACATAAATTAGCCGTTTATAGTTCAATGATTCATACAGCCTTTTCTTTTCCCCAACCCATAACAGACTCCAATACAGAAATCAATATCATTAAGAAAATTGTATCAACTAATAATACTCTTGTCTCCCAAATAAGCAGTACTATTGAAAGCAAAGAACAAAAACAAATTCCACAACTACTTTAATCCATTATAGAAAAACCAGAAAATAAATATGCAAGTCCAACATAAATTGATCCCGTCTCTGATAACATTAGCAATTATCTTTCCAAATTTAATTTAACAATCTTCTTTTCCAGTGGTCCAACTTTAGCAGATTTCTATCCAATATGGAACAAAATATTTATAAAAAAAACACTTTGGAATTTCCTGCGTTGAATGCGATGAATGGCCAACAACTTCAGAAGGACACACAGGTCGAAATGTTGAATATAGGTTCATAGAACATCCCCCGCAGATAACAGATCCGCAGTTTTTGAACATATTATATCTACATATCACATAATTACATTAGATAATTTGAAAATGACTATAAATCTGTTGGAAAGTTTCAAAATCAACAAAGTTTGTTAAAACCAAAATTCTCCACTCATTACTAGAATTAAATCTCTCCTGACCACTTAACATTCAAAATAGGTATAGTTAGCAGATTGTCTCTCATAACTGTTAGCTCTTGATACTCGAAAATGACGTAACTATCGAAATCGGCCGTGTGTAGTGAAAATCGGACAAAAGGGTTTCAAGTTATTAATCTTGAAATAAATTTCCATGAAATAATTTCATCAACAATATCATTATTGCAAAATAATCAGCAAAATATGTCAAACCAATCGACAGGTAATCGAAACTACATACAAAAATTACGGTTTGTCTGAATTTTCTGACTTTATTTGGAAATGTCCCACATTTTCATAACTAAAAATGTGTGCATTGCTTACTGAACCACAGTTTTCTCTGTTTTCGTCTTGAAACAATTTCTTCAATTCCATCACTTCTAGTTGAAAACAGAATTGACAGTCTGAAAAAACTCTTGGCAACCACCTCGGCAACGAGGCTGGCAACAACGTTGACGAATTGGTCGTCTGTAGGCCACTCTTATAGTTGAATTGAAAAGAATTCTAATGGAAAATTTGATTAGTCTCATATCGGTATTATTGGATTTGATCTTCCCAGATAATATGTATATTTAAATCCTTACAGTAGATACATAATATCGAGCGAAAACATCCAATGTCTCCATACAGTCATGGACTCACTGTAATAGACAAAGGCACAACCCTCTCTATATCTTAACATGGTTGGTTATCTAGATCACGGTTCAAGTGGTTGTAGTACGTAAACCCTAGAAGTGATGAATTCAGTTCAGGAAGCTGATTTCTAAGCCTTTTATATCATTACTGATAATCGTAAAATGTTCAATGAGCTTTCAAAAGCAAATAACCAATATTTTTCCAATGAGCGCATATCATATTTCGTACACATTCTTTGAAATATTCGTAATAACTGGATCAATTTGAAGAAATGGGATAGCACCTCTGCTTTTCTTGATTTTGACACTAAGGTGAACTCTTTCCCAAATCCATAACATTTATTTAAGAATCCTTAAATAACATTCGATCGAACTACGAAAAAATTAGAATCCCGTCCATGAATATTACTTAATCATTCCTCAGACCGTTAGCACGTTAAGTGCTCATGCGATAAGTTCTGTGCTATTCTTCACTCACCATATATTACAGGCCTGGTCGCCTCTTCACACCTTAAGGGTGTTCTACACTAAAAAAAGACACAAGGTTCAAGCGCCTTCTATGAAGAACATATCGATTATCAGTAATGTAAGTTTCAATAAACGATGTCTTCATAGCACAGCTCGTATCAAAATTTGGACAGTGATCTTCTTGTTGAACGATTAAAAGTTTTATTTATCAAAACATTCACACTCTGATTCATATATTACCTTCTTAGCAAAACCAAACTGAATATCCCCTATACCTATCCTCAAAAAGTGAATTAACTATTCCGAACTCATCTTATTCACCCTTATGTTTAACATTCGATAAAATTGGACAAACATTAAAATTTCATGAACATTCTGAAATATTCCTCTTTCGTTGTCTCGGTTATCGTCACCGGCCGTTGTAGATATGATTTCCGACACTAAAACCTCAACGGAAACGTATCTTAGGACAGTAAACTCAACACTTATAGATATTGACTAGACAAATGATATTTTTCATCACAATTCATTCTATCGTTTGAAGTTTTCTTCACACCTCGTCCTCAACAGCCTTCAACGCAAAACTCGTGTGAGCTTGTTGTTTCTGCGTGAGAGAGTTGAGTATTTGAGTGAGAGTGTCCAATTTTTTGTCCATGGAACCCAACTGAAAATAAAAAACACTCTATAACATATATGATTAAACCCAGTTTAGATTAGATTTGGAGTTGAGATTGGTTGAAAAAGGTATCACAGGTTGTTCCTAAATATCATGCAATAATAGAATGGATCGATTCTTTTGTTGATTTTATAACTAAAGTTTTTAATAAACTTAGTTCCGCGAAAATTTGATCACATATTTACATGGTGTTCAAATATGGATATTAGTTCAATTCTGCGGAGACCCGTTAGTACAAAGCTAGTCAGGATTCTCGCCAGAGAATTGATTAGGACCACTGGATCTGTACAAGGCCCGGAAGAACAGTATACCTACTCTGGAAGGGAGACGTTGGAGATTTCTTCGAGAACACATTTCCTAGATTTTCAGGCTAAAAACAATCACAGGAATAACGCAAGAGCGATCATCAACCCCAGTTGGTGCACAAACTGCTCATTTAAGCCAATTTAGGCTGCTATGGAGAATACCTGCCTTGGTACAGCAGCGGGTGGACATCCCCTTTCCATACCTCTTCCGGTTGAGTCTAGCCTGGAATGCTATCCCGACCAGCTGGTGGAAGGTTAGAGGTTAGGGCTGTAAACATCTCTAAGATAGGTAAATCGAACTCACAGCCCAAATCGTTCATATCGATAAGTCTGATATCTTTCGCTCTTAAATGCCTGGAGAAGATGTTAGATGGATAAAGTAGGACAGTGCTGAAGCTTTTCAGTCTGAAATTGAGGACAATGAGTATGAAGACTCACAAAGCCATTCCAGATCAGATAGGAATGAGCCAGCTGCAAGGACCGTCTACTTGAGGACTCCTGTTGGTTCCCAGGCGATTCCAAAACTGCCCAAGTTATTGAAGCTGGAGTATATGGTCGAGATACTGCCAAGGAACAGTCTATCTGTATTGGTGGACTTGCGGACCGTTTTTGAACAGAAATATTTGCAAATGACCATTGCAATAACTTCATGCTGGCAGAGGGGTCGACAATAATTCCAACAGAAATCACGGATAGCCAAGATGCACTCTTTGTTCAGGAATGTCGTTCAATGCACACCAAATGAGAGGAAGAAATTGATTCCTTCTGATGTGGGTCTCGAGTCACTTGGGCATTAAGGGCAATGAAGGCGGATTCATTGGCTGTTTGAGTAACAGTCTAGGAATTCATCGGACTGGAGTCTAGGCTTGAAATTCCCCTGGAGATCGCAAGGATGGAAAATAACTGGTAATTGAACCTAAAGGTACAGGAACAATGACTGAGCCTTATAGGTCTCAGACATTCTTGCTTTGTCATTAGTGGACCTTTTATAACGAGAACCAAAGCTTGGTTTAAACTCTCCAGGTTAGACCTGAGAGTTGTAATTGGCTAATTAACGGGGCCCTGTCACCTCAGAAATCACCAAAATAAATTATGATTGATCGAGCATCCTTCATACATCTGTATGAGGAGGGGATATAATCAACTGAACACGTCATATGTGAATGCCTAGCTGAGGAGCGAATCAGACTTGAAGAACCTGGATCTAGCAAACTGGAGCCGACTGAGCTTATTGAGCTCTCACTCACAAAGGTTATAGCCTTCACAAGAAGGATAGAGTTTGTAGGTGGAATTTAGGAATGAGTTTCCAAAATAGATCACTGGATCGCAGTGCCAAGGATTTGAATCAGCCCACACTCAATTTTATATCGATCTCACTATCCAGCTCCTGCAATTTTCGAGATATTTACCTCAAATTTCGGAAGGAAGGTACTAAATATGAGTTACATGAATGCACTGGTCAAACTGTCAAGTGAATTTACAGGGCGATATTTTTTCAGGACTCTGCAATGACCCGCTCTAAATAGTAAACTCTTTTTTTATATTATTCAGAAACTTTTTATCCCCTTATAGTTCTTTCGTACTTTCGACCCGTATCGTGAAAAAAATACCACCTGTAGGAATTGAATCTTGAAGGAAATGGTATGCCGAACAATTTGATGACTGATATTTCATACGACTGGAATTTTTCTGGGTCTGATCCTTAGGTTTTATTTTATTGCATTTAGATCATTCGAATATTTCATTTGCCTTTTCCTTTTCAATAATAAAACAATTATTTATTGAGAATGGATAATAAGTTATTACCTGTTGCTCTACTCTGTACAAACGAGCTCCTACTGTCATAGGTTTGACGTTACCGACCCTGTCAATACCCGCCAAATAGCTGCCTGGCTTTCCAAGGGTCTGGTCCAGCCTTCGTTGTAACTCCTGAAAAACGAAAAATGTTTAATGTATGTATAATGTTCATACCAGGTGTCCCAGGGTGTAAACAGTGAATGCGTGTCCTTCGAAACTTTCTTATAGAAGAAAGGAGGAGTGAGCATTTAATCATCTCAAATGTGCCAACTTATGAGTAAATGTTGTTGTCATGGTTTCGAATTTTTACACTAAGGGGAATTGAACGTATGGGAGAACTGGTCTGATGGGATAACCTCTTTCATGAAGCTTGACGAGAGAATAAAGTTTTAGTGTCTGCGGATTATCAACTGAAAGTTTGTGTTTTTGATTTTTCGGTATTGAATATTCGGCATTCTTCAATATTGTATTGGGATTTATAAGATGGATCTTTCTTGATTTCTCGATCAATTTCAGATTCAATAATTTTTTTTGTATTGAGTGAATAATCTGCCTTCATCCATTGAAATTAATTAACCAAACTGTGCAGAATAATAATGTGAATCATATTATACAATCAAAACTCAGGAATCTTTTAAAAGTATCTTCAGAACAAATTATTTCAACTCCAATGATGAAATTTATATGAGCAACAACGGCACAGTTATGGGTAATCCTCTCAGACCCTTAGTAGCAGAAATTTTCATAAAAACATCAATAAAATAATACCAATTCATCGCAGCACTACATTCATTGATTTAGATATGTGGATGAGATAATCGGTTGTTTTACTGGTACAAATTGACAATTAAATTCATTTAGTACCTCCATAAATTCAATTCACTCTAATATAAAGTTCGATACGGAATGGATATTCCATAATAGAACCAAACAACATCGATTGCTATGAATTTTAAAACAGCGTCAGTGTCAGATATAAATCTCCACATCATAATAATTATCTTTGAGAAAGTTATTGTGTATGATTGAAAAATCGAGTGCATTAGATATAAAACTGGAAAATATGCCACCTGAAATTAAAAACTATGCAACTTTGAATTTTAAAACAGCGTCAGTGTCAGATATAAATCTTCACATCATAATAATTATCTTTGAGAAAGTTATTGTGTATGATTGAAAAATCGAGTGCATTAGATATAAAACTGGAAAATATGCCACCTGAAATTAAAAACTATGCAACTAATACAATCGAGAACCTGCTGTCGCAAAAATCAAAATATGAATACGGAAAGTCTTAAGCACTGTTCAGAGATTGGCAACAAGAAAAGAAAACGAACTCCTTTTCTGCGAATGTTTTACTTGCATTGTTTGGTGATTTATCAAAAAAAAATGGAATTCTCAACTCCATGGAAAATTAATTCAATTCTAAAAGCATCAATAAATGCGAGACACGATATCGATATTTCCAAATATATAAAATAGAAATTTTTGTTGAAACGATCTTCTGAAGATTATACTGGGTGATTCACTTGTGGCGCGGTGCTCTGTAGCTCGTACACTCATGAAGATTTCATTTTTGTTCGAACAGTATTGTATTTAGAAAGTAAGAATCTACTTCAGCAATTTATTTTGCAGTAAACACGGTGTCCCAATTTTCTATAAAAAAATCTTGGGTGGTTTTTTCAGATTGGGAGACCACTTTTTTGTTCAAGATTCAGGAGTGGCCTAAACTCTGCAATATTGTCTTTAAGTAATAAGTTTTCTTGGTGAGTAGTTTCGTCACAATATTTTTTTTCCCGTTAAATTTCATGAAAATAGGCTCTCATATCATCCCATGCTCCTTCGGACAGAGAGGATGAATACTTTTTTCCTTTCATTTTCTTATTGCCCAAGGATAGCTTCATTGATGAATTGAAATAGATTATCCTACTTTTATACAGGAGTGGCTCAAAAAAATTAATGAATATTGTAATTTTAAAAATATCATATCTTCATTTTTTCAAATAGAACATCCTGTATTTTATTATTTATGTCCACGCATAAAATATTGAACTATATTTTGGCAAAAGTAACTTATCTTCTCTTCGATCATTTTCGAAATTTTCGATTATTTGTAAAAATTTTGATGAAAATTCTACAAACCGTAGCAAACTCATCAACATGCATCATTATTCGCACAGAAGTTTTTTTTCTGTAATGATTCAAGTAGTAAAAAATGAAACCTAAACAAGATAATTCTTTTAATGAATGATAAAATCAAGATAATTAAAACGTAAATCGAGGTATGTGTTTTTATTTGTGCCTTCTGACAGCTGTCCGGACATATCATATTCTGCATTTTACATGGTGAACTTATCAGTGTTTCGTTATTAAACATTGTTAAAATGAGGTTTGAATCCAATTTTCTCAATTGACTGCCATGAGGTTCTCCAAAAAAGAAATGGTTGATATGATTTTTTTTTCTGGGTGAGTGTGATAGAAATTCTTTGTTGACAAGTAGAGTTTGTGCACAAAGGTTTCCTGATTAGAGGCATCCTGATGCAAGATGCTTTGAAAAACTCCTAATCAGATTTATCGAAACGGTTAATATCGCTTACAAAAAAAAATTGAAAACAAAAACTACTACAGCTGAAGACAACCAGTTATCAGTTTTGTTGACAGTGACATAGAACCCATATAATAGCCAAAGAAAGATTTCTCAGTTAACAGATATAAGTCAAACTTCCGTCCACAGAATCTTGAAAGTGAATAAATTTCATGCATATCATGTACAGCTGCACCAGGAACTGAAAAATCAAGACTATGAAAATCGAATCAATTTTTGCAATTGGTCAAGTTACAAAGTAGCGGAAAATCCAAATGTTTAGCAGAGTTCTTTTCTCGGACGAAGCAACTTTCCACAAAAATGGGCTTGTTAACAGACACAACTTTCATTATTACGCCACGGAAAATCCACACTCCATGAGACAAATAGATCACCAGCATCGTTGGTCCTTGAATGTATGGGCCGCTACAGTAGATGGATATCCAATTGGGCGGCACTTTTTCTACGGGCACCTCAATTGTGAAATGTATTTTCTGCAAAATCATCCACCAATGTTACTTGCTGATGTACCAGAGCATATAAGACAAGATTTGTGGTATTAACAGGATGTAGCACCGACACATTACTCATATCAGAATAGGTAGCATTTGAATCATGTATTTCCAAACAAATGGATAGGACGTGGTGTTCCTGTTAGATGGCCAGCTGGGTCTCCGGACCTTACAAGTCTAGATTTTTTCTTGTGGGGTTATATTAAGGGTATCGTTTACCAGATTCCCTCTACAACACAGTTGGATATGAGACAGAATGGTCGACGCCTTTCAGTCAGTTAATCCGCAAATGTTGTCGAGAGTTCGACGGTCTTTCCTCAGAAGGATTGATTTGTGTCTACAAAGAAACGGGCAACATTTCGAACACTTATTGAAATAGTTCAACACCTTATACATCGTCTCACCAAAAACCACTTTATTACCTATTTCATACACGACTACCTTAAAATATCTCCATTTCTCTGATCAAGTATAATTATATGTACTAATAAACTCTTCTTTCGCAACCTCGATTTTATTATTTTAGTTTATTTTTTTATTTCGAAAATGGTCGAAGATAATGATAAGGTTACTTCTGCAAAAACATGGCACAATATTTTATGCGTTGACATGAATAATAAAATGCAGGATTTTCCATTTGAAAAAATTAAGATATGATATGATTTTTCTAAAATTACAATATTCAATAATTATTTTGAGTCACTCCTATAAAAATGAGGATAAATATATTTCAATTCATCAATGAAGCTATCCTTGGGCAATAAGAGAACGAAAGGAAAAAAGTATTCGTCCTCTCTGGCCGAAGGAGCATGCGATGATGATTTTCATGAATTTTTACGGAAAAAAAATATTGTGACGAAACTACTGACGAAAAAAACTCATAACTTAAAGACATTATAGCAGAGTTTAGCACGCTCCTGAATCTTCAACAAAAAAATGGTCTTCCAATCTGAAAATGAATTTTTCTATAGAAAATTGGGACACCCTGTTTACTTCAAAATAAATTGCTGAAGTAGATTTTTACTTTCTAAATACAATACCGTTCGAACAAAAATGAAATTTTCAAGAGTGTACGAGCTACAGAGCACATCGCCACTGGTGAATAACCCAGTATAGCTAAGAAATCGAAGAATTTTACAGAAAAAAATATTAAACAATATTTAGAAAGTGTATATTCAGCTATAACGGTGAAAAAATAATATTTTAAACAACAATTTCAATCAAATTTAGTTTATGTTTGTAAGTCGTCCTTGTCATTGGTAATTTAGGAGCTTGTTCCTTGTTTCCGACAATAAAGATTTGGGTTCCACAATGCTAATTGCAATTCCTAATACAAAAAACTAAGAAAACTAAGACAGTTTACAATCACGGATTGTTTTTATAATATCATAAATGAATATTGGGATCTGAGAACTTGTAATACTCCTTTTTTAATTTTTCATTAATTTAAAAGAAACTGAATGTACGCTGAAATTAATTGGAATAAAATAGCTTGATAATAAGCCTTAATAAATTGGAATACTATAAATAATAAAATGAATTAAATTCATTAAATATTTCAATAAATAAAGTGTTTCGTTGTTTTCCAGATTTAACTTATTTGTTTTTGATTTATTCTTTGCGGTCGTGCGATTTGTTACTCGATAAATATGAAAAAATTATATACCTGTCGTTCCACACGTATCCAATTTTTTCATTCTAAACTAGTTACTGAATATACTATTATTAATGTCATCTGCAATCTGCCGGGATTGAAAATGCTCCCCATGAAGCTTATGCCGCAAATAAATGACATTCAATAAAACCTTTTTGCCCACATATACAAAATTCCAAAACCTAGGAACAGAAAATGGAAATACAGAAAAAACTCTCGATCAATTCTATTACAATGATGAATGGCATATATTTTAAATTCCACATCAGTTGCATACTTCCCACGCAATGAAATCTTTTTAGCAGCATGAAAGCCGACACTTTTTTAAACTTGTTTTAGGTTTTGATTAAAGTTTTCAAAGAGTCTTTTTGAAGCCACTACGTGAGTTCATTTGTGCAACGAAAAGGCTGGGAAAGGTATTAAACGAAAAAATAACTCTTAAGGGCTCTCCATTACCTGTAGATAACAGTTTGATATTTCCCGCGGCTCTCATAATTTCTAATCAATTTCCAGAGCGATAGAGCGGCCGCTTTCTGCCCCACTCAGATAAATGAGTAATTGCTTTTTTACGCAAGCGGAGAATTAATTTCCGTTAAAGACCGGATTAACGAAGAATATTTAAAATATTTCAAAAGAAGATGTATGTTACGTCATTTTCATGACATTACTGTCGAAACTGATCGTGTGTATTTAAAATAAGTATTGTGGAAATCAGACAAAAGTGTTTAACTTTATTTACGGGAATCTTAAATTATTATTATATTAATAATTATTATTATAATTATATAAAACATAAATGGGCGGGGTGCATTTAATTTCGATGTCAGTTCCTATGTTCCACAATGTTCTAAGTAATAAGTATTATTGATGCTTTATTTATTTTATGAAAATTAATTTTGAACGACGATGAAGTAAAATATATTTAAAATTTTTCTCAATTTTATTTTCACAAACACAAACGGAAACGAACTTACTTATATTACTAGCCTAATTACAAATTGAGTAGTGGAGAGGTTTTAATGTCTAGCTGGCTATTAAGGGTGATTTCACTTTGGTTTTGACAAAGTTTATTGATTTCAAACATTCCACAGATTCATTTTTTTCTTTTGCCACAATTATAAAGAATTTTGATATTATCTAATGTTATTGAATGTTTTGTGGTTCTCAAATGTTCACATATTGGAGTATTATTATCAGAGGATGAGTGTTATTCAAATCTGGCTTCGAAATTCCTACCAGTCTGCCTAACATATGCTGACCTACAGTTAATGCAAACAATTTTGTAAACTCCTGATTTTTTGAATTTGTCAGTTTTTTGTTTAGCAATAAATAATAATTTGCTTAAGGTCAGACCACTTGAGAAAGAAGTGGTTATTTTCAAATTGTGTTATTTGATGTTTTTTTTCACGTTTCATAATTTCATCTATAGAAATCAGATAAATTTAGTTACTTGAGGTAATTTTTCTGATAGTATATATTCCATTCCTGAAGTTTGTCGGTGACAGTGGAATGAAAGAGGCCCTATGGATCAGTGAATTATAAACTGTTAATTTGTGATGCAAATGATTGAATGAGTGCACGGGAATAGTTCAGTCTGTGGAGATTTCTTTTCTGTAGATGTTGTTGAAATTATTAGTAGATTTTGTTTTTGTCAGGTTTGAAAATTAATTGAGTTATTAATTTCCATTTCTGCTGTAAACTTGATATTCGTATGAACTTCATTGAGGAATTGAAGAAACTCATCAATTTGTCTGTTTGAGCCATGAAAACCTACTAAAATATCTTCTACATATCGGTACTAGAACACTATATGTTTTTTTACTAAGTGCCTATTTAATATTACTGTTCTTTCTATGTTATCCATGAATATATCGACTAGAAGGGGGCTAAGAGATGATCCTATGGGAAGTTATGATGTTTGTTGGTGAAATTTTGATTGAAATTGAAAATAATTTTGAGATAGGCACGTTTTAAGAAAGTTACAAAACTCACCAGCAACGTGTGGCAGCGTATCATTGTTGGTGAATATTTCTCTGACTATCGGAAGGACTATCCTCGTTGTTCTATACATTTGGGCCACAGTTTGACGTTTGGAAATTGATTAAAAATAGCAATAACACTAATTTTGTTTGTGAATAACTTCCTGTCAAATAAAATGGCAATTAAATACTCAATCGAGGATGTTAAGAATATATTCATCATTCATGGTCAATGTCAACAATTAAAAAGTCAAACTTGCAGAACATTTGACGAAAAGTACCCGAATTTATGATCATTTTGCAGAAAACAAGTAAGAAAATTTATATTGCATATTGCAATTCAAATTCAATATAATATGTATATATTTTCTTTCTAGTGTAGATTGCACAGATTTTCTGATCTTACATCAATTCTTCTGAATGTGGCGGTAAATGTATTGAAATACTTGTGTTTTGTATTACTACCTCTATCATTCCTAATTGTTTCATACTTTTCACATTTCTTCATTAAGTTTTTTCGAGAATGCAGTTTTCCAGCATGAATATTATTGTGATGAAAAATTGTATGCACGTTTTTCAATTCAAAAGGTGCAATGAACTAAAAATGCTTTCCGAATAAGTTTTCCAACTTGTCAGGAACAAGCTCTCAGTTGTTCAATCAAATAAAACTTTTTTTGATACATTATATCTCCATTCTCTACATTATTCCATCCACTTATTAAATATAATTCTTATAAATTTGGAGGAATGTCTGAATATAATAACCGAGAGAATAATACATAGTTTTTCCTTAATTTAGAATGTCAAGGTATGGTCACAAAATAAAATATAGCTTTTACTCACTCAATAATTTCTATATCATGAGAATTATTGAAAAATGATAAAATTCTTGGGGAAGCTTTGGAAGTCCGATCATTATTTAAACAATTTCTTGCAGTCGAGTTGATAATAGTTGGATTTTACTAGATGGTGTTGATCTGAAAGAATTCTTACTGTTGGAAGGGAAAGAATTCCTACTGTTGGCTCCATAATTGGAACAGCGAGCCACATTGAGAAAAATTAGAGATTCAATATTACAGGAACAGGTAAAAATCCCAATAGTAATACCTACTCATTTATGTGACTCTAAGTTTAGGTGCTCACTGTACATTTCTACTTTTGGAGAGCAGAAAATTTCAGATTCCAAAGCAAGAAGGCAACGTAACTCCAGATTGTACATGAGCCGACAATATTTCCTGACAATTTAACCTATTTTTCCAATACTTTGGATCTCTTTCTTGTTTCAGATTCATGTGATTTCAGTTTTCAGGTCCCTGCATCCCTAGGAAATCCGACTAAACCCTTGTTTCTTCCACTTCGTATAGCCACGTAATAAAAATCCAACGCCTTCCAGGAAGATAACAACCGAGCCCACTGGTAGGTGCTGCTTGAGTCTTTTTCCTTAAATGATATCTGTTTTCTAGAACCTGACACCAATATCTCCACTGGATCGCTGAAGTTATTTTTGCTGGAATGGACCTCTAAATTCGACACTCCACGAAAAAAACAGCTGCACAAAAACCTTGGTTCACTTAAAACTGCCAAAAAGCTGCCACAGATGAAACTGAAGCTGAATGTTCAATTTGGAAAAATTTGTATTAACCATTGGTAAAGTGGAAATCTACTTCAATGAGAGAGTTGAGAATAGATTTTCAGAGCAGACCAGTGGAACTTGACAGTGGTAATCTCCTTGCATATCTTACGCATTTGTGAACAATAATTGAAAAGTATGACGAATCAAGAGCCATTGATATCCCAAAGGCCTTCGACAGGGTTTGCCACGCAGCCTTGATTAATATGGACTTCTCCAAAAGTTGCGAGGTCGGATTTGTATCTTTCTCTCCTGAAGATCCATTCCGGTTGTAGTTGATCGTAGTGTTGATGTAGTGTAACGATTGCTCAGGTCTCTATACATTCACCAACTTTTCCGATTGATAATCTGCTCTACTCTACCAAAAACAGAATATTTGGGTTTGAGGTCAATCGTATCCTATTATCCTCATTTTCCTGGCGATAACTGCAGGGAAGTTAGTCCGACAAATACGGAATCAACCATTCTCCAGAAAAGCCACTACTGGAGAACTTCCTTCAATCCTGCAAGGACATCGAATTTACTCAGAAAAAAACATGCATCTACTCGGCATGAGAGTCAACACCGGAGTTTGCTGGAATTACCATGCGTGAGCCGTTGCTAAATCTGCTTTTGCTAAACTCAGTTTGCTTTTTATGGCTCAGCAGTACTTCACGCGATCACAGCTGATGTGTGTGTGGGTGTGACATGGTCTGGAATACTGTTCTCATGTGTGGGGCTCCGCACTCAAACATTCATTACATCTATTGGATAGTGTAGAGACCAGTACGTCTCATCGACACCCTGAGATCACGCGCGATCTCCAGCGTCTCGCTCGAAGGCGGCAGGTTGAAAATTCTGCTCTGTTTTACATGTAGTTCCATGGTAAATGCTCTGAAGAACTGAAAGTGTTGGTTCCAGAAAGATTTCTGTTCCAAAAACACTAGACTGGCGGAAAACTCATCAGCGGACGGTCCAACTAGCAAAGCCACCTTTCTCTCTCTTCTTTTGTTTACAGTACTAATGCGCTGTGGAATTCGTTTTCATCGAATATCTTCCTGGCCTTTAAGAAGCAAGTGAACACAAACATTAAATCATCTTGAGCGGCCACAGCTGTGGCATGACAAGCATCGCCTCTTCCCATGAGTTGAGAATGAAAAAAGATATACTATTTTGGCGTTGAAAGAATATGTTTCAATCTTAACAATATGAAGTTATATTATTTAGAATTTTGCATATCTCTTAAGCCATCCGAAAATCCAAGAAAAAATACTCTTTAGAAACAGAATTGTTCTCATTTTTAAGGCCAGGCAAAGTTCAGAAGGACCGACACTAAATGGAAATAACTCTAATGTGAATTTAGGAGAGATGAAGAGCGTTGGAACTTTTTTATGTGGGTGTGATATGTGTATGTCTATAAAAACAATGTTCATTAAATTGAATGAATATTCACATATAAGAATTTTTGCTGATTGTTGTAAAGAGGAGGTTGAGACACATTTCGATCTAAGTCATTTTCATCTGCAATCACTAATGATTCCAGGTAGTGAAAAGGCAATCTGGTACAATACCCAAATCCTTTCTCCAACGAGTTGGTGAACTGTTAATTTTATGTGATAGTCTTGCTCAGATTCCCCTGAGGCAGTAGTGAATTGGAAAAGTGAATTCTGAACCGAGCAGACCTTCAATAAAATATCTTGGATTTGAGTTGAGAAGATAGGAAACCAAATTATTCCGAAAAAACAATTTTTAGATTACTTTGTCGTCAATTTTAGGGCATTGGCTAAATGAGGATTGGCAGTCACGGGAGCCCTGACATCCACACCCACCGCCTCTATGAAGTGTCTTCTGGGCATCTCTCCACTACACATAGTGGTGGAGGAGGTGGCCATGAGAGCCTTTTTGAGACTGTGGAAGGAGGTATGTGGAGGGACATAAATCCAATCTCTGGACACTCCACATCCCTGAACAAAATCAGACAACTCCGACCTGACCTTTCCACAAGAGGAAATCAAACGAGAGTCACCTTTTACTCTGACGAACCATACGAAGTCGTTATTCCGCCAAAAGAAATTTGAACCACACCCCACGCCTTACTCACTCCACAGGGTCCCACCTGGTTTACGGACGGGTCCAAAACCGGAATGGGTATAGGCATCAGCGTTCACGGCCCTAGGGCCAACATTATGATTGCTCTGGAAGACAACGTCACCGTAACACACGCAGAAATATTTGCTATTCTCCGGTGTGTACAGGAAAATCTACACAGGAACTATACAGACGCATACATCTACATATGCTCTGATAGCCAAAACGCCCTTGGATATCTGAAAGATACGAAGGTTACATCCAAACTGGTTAACGAATGCAGAACAGCACTTTGGGAGCTCAGTGCTACAAACAGAGTCACTCTGATTTGGTGCTCAACCCATCAGGGCATCGAAAAAAACGAGATAGCAGACTGTCTTGGTAAAAAGGCAACAGCTGTCAGGCCGATGGGCCAGAACCAATTCAGACCATACCATCGACCCATGTGCTGTCTTTCTTTCAAAACTGGAACACTACTGAGGTCCAAAACTACTGGGCAGGCATCTCGGGACTGAGACAGTCAAAAAGGCTCATAAAAGGGCCGCAATCAAAGAAGAGGGTACATGAATTACTGTCCCTCGAAGTCTGTTGGGATGGTAGTGGGCCTATTAATGGACATCAACTCAACAAATATCTCCAAGTCATGAAACTATCGGAAACCACGCATTGCCGTGGTTGCTTAGAAAATGACGAAACAACGGAACACATACTCTTCGAATGTCCTGCTCATATGGAAACCAGACTGAACACCTTGCGCGCTGAAACACCCAGCGCCCGGATGATCCAGGAGACCCCCTACAACAGTGCAAGCTTCACCAGGAAGTTTTTGCAAGACAAATAACAACTCAACAAAACACGGCAAGCTCAATGGGCCAAACGGCCTCAGTGCTGCCCATATGGGCGCCGTGCAGGAGGAAGAGAAAGAAATGAGGCTCCTTTGGTCGACGATGACGGAGAGTCTGATATAGTTAATTCCCTGAGAATGACAATATCGTAGTCGAAACGTAGGCAAAGTAAAAATTGGGTTTTCATCGAAATAATTTGGTTCAATGACCACTCAAATCAATTCGAAAGCTGAACTCAATTTTATTATGGTGAATATTATTGAATCACATTAAGGGTAAGTAAGAAAATAAAGTTATTCAATATTTTTATCAGTAATATACTTTGGACAATTCAATCTCCTTAGTTTTAACGGAAACTCTAAACTATAACTTCTAATGACTTTACTTCTTCAACAAGTAGTAGATAAATCTGGGTTTCATTCTTACATTATTCGAAAAATGACATTCTATTTCAAGAATATCAATGATTTAACTATTTGATATAACGAATTAAGAGTAAGTTCACTGTGCTTACTGTTAAGGGACGTCAATATAACTTTTATCTAGACGGATTAATAGATGAATTAATTTCATAAATGTTAATAAAAAGAAAATCATTTGAAATAATCCTGATCTAACTTCAAACTACGGTGATGTTGACCAAATCCAATATCGAGGCTGCTAAACATTTTTATTGTGTTTTCTCAGTATAGATTTGTTATGAGTCGTTGATCTTTATCACCAATTCCAGAATTCTTCGTTATACACAATTACTTTTGGTTAGCTCCAATCTTACGTTCCCGTTATTTCGATCATCAATGTCGCTTTGTATCGGATGGAAGCTTGATGTGCTTTGAACAGTTTCGGCAAACAAATTTGACACTGACTGGATGGCGCTTCGTCAGTAGAATCAGGAATTAACATATTTTATTGAAGTTTCTGAGGATGCAGCTTTGTGTTGATGTCTGAGAAGGATTATTGTCTCTGAAGCTAATTCGAATAATTCTATGAGCTTTAGAAATTATTGTAGGATGATCGCTCGATCTTTTCCTTTTTTGAGATAAAGAATATCTGATGACGAATAAAAGAAAATTTGATTCTCAGCAAAGGTAACCAAAAACAATTCTTCAGAGTACTGAAGGAGCAGAGAAAGGGAAAAAGACAAGATTCAATTGCAATCCGGGATTCTGAAAGAAAAATATTAACAGAAGAAGTGCTATTCATGGAAAGATGGAAGGAATATTTCGACGACTTATTGAATGAAGGAAAGAACGGAGCGGAGACACGAACACACACACAGAAAAAGAATCGATGGAAAACCACAGGAAGAGGAAACAGAAGAGGAAATTACAAGGAACGAATTATTCGAGGCAATTAAAACTTTGAAGAATGGAAGAGTACCGGGAGAAGACAAAATAACAACTGAGATGATTAAAAACATAGGAGACGAGGGAGTAGAGCTGGTGCTGAATATAGTTAATAAAGTCTGGAAAAAAGAATGGATACCCGATGATAGGTGTGTGGGTTTGATAGTACCTATATGAAAGACGGTGATGTAGTTATTATAGAGGAATAACAGTTCTAAGCACAGTGGTGAAATTATACGAAAAATATTAGAAACGAGATTGAGGACTATTATCGAACCGACATTACTATAATTACAAAGCGGGTTCAGAGGAGGCAAGAGCATACAAGACCACATTTTCACTCATGAGAAATCATCAGAAGGAAATTGGCTAGCGACAGAACATTGTACTTACTATTTATAGACCTGGAGAAAGCATTTGACAAAGTGAAGAGGAAGATAATATGGGAAATATTGAGGAAAAGAAGGGTATATAACAAATTGATTGCGACAGCCAAAAGTTTATTTAAGAAAACGGAAAATAGTGTGATCATAAAGAATATGAGATCTAAAATTTTTTTAACTAAAGAGGGAGTACGACAAGGTGAAGGATTGAGTCATCTGCTCTTTATAACATTCATGTACGAAAACTGAAGGAAGAATCAAGTCAACAAATGTGGGATACAGGAAACTTGAAAGTGCGAACATTTCTGAGTGTATTTTCGCAGATGATATGGCAATAATCGCTGAGAGTGAAGAAGATTTGCAGGACAATCTTAACGTATGGAAGATGACCTTGCAGAAAAACGGCATGGTATGGATAGAAATAAAACGAAAAGAAAGACAATATCGAGAGAACCGAAAGACATAAGTATTAAAATTGAAAATGAAACAATAGTGTTCTATTGTTTCATTTTCAATCTTAGAAAAACCTACACAGGAACTATATATCTACATATGCTCTGATAGCCAAAACGCCATTGGATATCTGAAAGGTTACATCAAACTGGTTGACGAATGCAGAACAGCACTTCGAGAACTCAGTGCTACAAACAGAGTCACTCTGATTTATAATATATTATTACGTATGGAAGATGACCTTGCAGAAAAACGGCATGGTATGAATAAAATAAGACGAAAAGAAAGATATCGATATCGAGAGTACCGAAATACATAAGTATTAATATTGACAATGAAATAATAGAACAAAAGAAAAAGTACAATTACCTGGGAACTATAATCGATAAAAGTGGCACACAAAATTCAGAACTGAATCAAATAACAGAGAAGACAAACAAAGTATATTACGCAATGAATGAAGGGTTCATCAATAGAAAAGAAATCTCGAAGCAAGCTAAAATTAAGGTTTTCCGATGTATATATAGACCAATTTTAATATACGGATGTGAGTCATGGGTGCTTAGTAATCAGGAAAAAAGCAGATCACAGGCGACTGAAATGAAGTAACTCAGAAGGATTAAACGAGTTATAATAATGGATAAGGTGAAAACTACAGACATAAGACAGGAATTGGACATAAGACCAGTATCAGAGTTCATTGAACAGGGGCAATTAGGATGGTGGGGATATCTGAAACGAATGAAAGACACTGCACAAGTAGGAAGAGTTTGGGAGGCAGGAAATACATTCAAAAGGAAAAGGGGAAGATCTAAAAATATTTAGGATGGGGAAATAGGAAATTGTTGAAGAACAGAGGAATAACATGGAAGGAGGCGGAAAGAATAGCAGCAAACAGGAAGGACTGGAAGAAGCTGATGCAATAGGAACTATGTTTGACAAATAACCCCTACACCCTAAGGGTACACAAGAGAAATTAGATATATATATATATATATATATATATATATATATATATATATATATATATATATATATATATATATATATATAAGGGTTTAACCCCAAAGAGTTGGCTATATATCTGTTCATGCAATCAAACTGATTTATGAAAATATATAAATCACATCCACATATCCTGGAATCATTATATATTAGGATAACGTTAAATGTTATGACTATATATCAATCTACCAGAATATATACAAACTATAGCATTATCAGACAATGACATCAATGTACCAACGAGTAGTGTCAGAGGCTTTCTCTCCGGAAAAATCCAGTGTACGGACCTTAGCCAAGTAACACTGAATAGTACTCATTCATAGTTTTCTTTGTGTGAAGTGATGAACTGCTCTGAATATAAATATGGTAAATATGTCAGCTAATTATATTACATTTATATATACAAATAAAGAAAATATGAAATGAGATTCTGGGAAGTATAAAATTAAGAGAAAACCTATGTCGCTACCTCATTATTTTTCGGAAAGAAACCTACGAAGAATATTACAAGATTTGATGACTCTTATCTTCTGTAACTGTTCGAACAAATTTTCTTCAGAACCAAAATCTCAATATATATATATATATATATATATATATATATATATATATATATATATATATATATATATATATATATATATATATATATTGCTGAAAACAAATTAAGTAGAGGAGAATTATTGTCAAAATCTACCTGTTCCTTCAATAATATGTTGAAATATTTATATCAGTTGATTTCAAGGGTTTCCCAAAAATTAATATCGAGTCTTTTATAACATGAATCTAATCTAAGATTCTAAAATATTGTTTGAAATTTTGATTTTTTCAATTAAATTGTTCACGTGATTAGAATTTGTTTTTTATTGATGAAACTACTATAATGTTCATTGACCCTCATATTTAAATTGCTGTAGGTTCTACCAATATACATTTTACTACAGCTACCGCAACTAAGTTTTATTCATTAGATTTCTTTCCTTTATCTATCTCACTTTTATTATTTTTGATTCGTTTGGATTAGTGTTCGGAATGAGATGTGTAACTGTAACTTTTCCAGTTACGGCTACTATATATGTGTTGATCTTTAGATTTTAGGTACACCGATTCAATTTTTTGAGTTTTTGTTTTTTGTTAAGTATTTCAGTTCTGATTGTAACCCTTGTTAATAGCTATTTGTTGAATAAAACAAAGTTCTTGACAAAAATATGTGCGAATAAAGGAACATTCAATAATCTATGAATCATGCTGTGGAAAGCTGCCATTTCATGTTGAAACGACGTAGTGTGAATTACGATGTCCGTATGAGACGACTTATGAAAGATGGAGAATTCATGTCTATTATTCAACTCGGTAATACTTAAATCTACAAAGTTGATTGAATCATTTTATGCAAGTTCGTAGTGAATTTCTTTTCTGGATGAATTGAATTTTAATTTGGTTTAGACCATCTCTGATATCAAACACGAATAATGACCACAATCGATGAATGGAGGAATTCATCGGTTTTGCACATGTTCCTGAATTTTGTTCTTCTTCAACTTTGTTTTAAGTATAACATGGTGATGGTGAACTCGCACGTTTGTGGTAGTATCCAACAGTAAGTTTCTCATTACAGACCTAAAAGACTTATTACTTAATGTCGTTCAACCCTTGCCAAACTGGAAGAAAGAAATTGGCTCCATCCGATATGGGATATGGGCAGCTCGATGAACAGCTTTGGGATTCACCAAACTGGAGCCTAGGCTTGGAATTTCTCTGTAGACCGTGAAGATGGTGGTTGCAGCTGAAGCTTTGGCAGAATTGCCTGATCCTCACAGGTCTCAGACAATCTTGGCATTACATCAATTGTTTAAACTCTCCAGGCTAGATCTGAGAGTACTGATTAACGGACACTGTCGCCTCAGAAATCACCTAAATAAGTTGATTAAGAATCCTTCTTGACAACAATATGAGGAGGATATTGAATCAATATTCAAATTTCTAGTTGGGACAGAAGCAGGCTTCAGGAACTTGGATCCAACAAACTGGAGTTGACTGAGCTTATTAAGTTTTCACCCACCCGTTACGAAATGAATGGAGCTTGTAGATGAAATTTGGGACAGAGTGTGCCACAAAAAACCTCTGGGCTGCAGTGACAATGCTGTCAATCAATCGACATTCAATGTTAATATCTATCTATGCCTTAAGAAGAAAATTATGCAAATGAATGTGCCAATATGCATGGTCAAAGTAGGGTATTTAGAAGATTTCTGAAAGTGTTAGGCCAATAAAACTCGAAGGGGACGAAGAAGGAGCTTTACTGTTCCGAGACTATATCGCTTATTGGTGCATTGCAGGAATATAACCTGCAAGAAAAGTAGGGGTACAAGTTTTGGAGTCTATATTTCAGCTTCATGTACGAGGGTAAAATGTTTGGAGACGATTTCGGTTTCCGCAACTGAAGTGGATGGATCGAGTGGCAACGAGAAACTGCGCTAAATAATACGCCATTACACCTTGTAACATTGAAGATGCTTGTTCTGCGATGAATCATAGGAATGGAATTCAAGATGGAAACTGGTCGGCGTTTTTTGGAAACTAATATGGTTGGACATGTAGCATTTGGTGATGGGTTTGTAACAGCCTAGGGTAGCATAATTGTTAACTCACGCGCCGAGCTAGTAATTTATTATTACAGAAACGACAAGTACACAAAGGTAAATGTCATTGAAACTATTGTAGTACCATTTGGGGTATAAATAGATGTTGATTTATTGCAAAAACTCTCAATTCCTTTATATTCCTTCAACAGACTGACCAACACGATCCCCTAACCTCAATCCTACCGAGCACATAGGGAATCGGTTATTAATGAGAGCGGTGAACTCATCGAGACGATAGAAGTGCTTCGGTAATGATGGGTCAACATTCCTCAGACAGTCATGAGAAACTTAATAAGAAGCATGCCAAGAAAGTAGCATCAGGAGTCGTGAAGGAACCTCTAAACGCCTGAAAAAATTCTTTCTGATCTTTCATGAAAATTTTCATTGAAATTCATATTCCACATATCGATATATTTTGTCCGTATAAACACAAAAAAATAAATGACAATAGTTTGCAAAACCTACAATTCACAAAATACCTAAGCTCCCTTTAGTTTAAAATACGAAAATAATGAACTTTTGATTTCAATTGAAGAGCAGTGTATATTCGGTTTTTTATTTTACTTTGCAAATATTTAGCATAGAGTCCATCACTTGCCACACTCGTTGTTCAAATATTTGTTTATTTATAGTTATTTTTCTGTTTATGTTCGCAACGTTTCCAAATGAAATTAATCTACGACGATATAGGGTCTTTACCAGTGCTGCCTGACGTGTACACATGGAAAATTTCGTATAAACTTGAGTGAAATTCTCCGATATCAAAGAGTTATGCACATTTTATTCCCTCTCCAGTCTCCCCTTCTATCCTCCTGTGTAGGATTCAAAAAGCTCATTTTACCTGTGATCTCGAACGATAATTTGAAAAAATTAACTTTTTATGGCTGCTTCGTCCGGCAGATTATTTAATTTGTCTCCATCTATCTGTCACACTTTATTTCTCCATAGGGATGTAGCTGGTTTGCACGTAAAACTTTGCTCTTCTCTCAGTTTCCTCATTCGAGATTCATTTCATTCTCTTTCTGCATGACAAATATTGTTCATGCTCTTGTTGAATTTTTTAACGACTCGTCACAGCTTTTTTGATCTGATATCTGGGTGGAATTTGAAGATTCAAATATAGTTACAGAAGGGGTGCATAATAAATAGTATGCTGTGATAAGAATAGAGATACTGAATTCATAAAAGACATTTTTCTAATTGTTTTCCTCCCCCTACACATTCTCACACCTAAACATTTCTTTATACTGTCACTGATTTTGTCAATGGACCAATTGAAAGTTGAATTGACCATCCGATCATATACATGGAGGCTCCCTAACTTTATGGCAAAATTTGAGAACTGGTCTCTGAAAAAATTGTAAAACGAATTAGATGATCCGAATCTTTTCAAATTCTTAGATATTCAGCTTTGAAGATATGATTCTCAAGGGTTCATAAATCACAATGTTCAACATATGAGAGCGAATGTGTGGTGTTACTATAAATGGAATGAAATACATATCTTGTTGTTCAGAAGGTGATATTCTTAACCATAGTAATATGATTATCAAGAATGTTAAGTTACTTATGATAGACAAATATTAGAGTATCTCCTTTAAGAGTGATGAAATACCAATCAATTATAATTATTTCGATCAAAAGGTTTCAGTTGACATTATAGTTCAAAATTGAGGAAAATCATTGAAGACATTGCTCTCTAAGATACAGGGTGTTGAAATATCCATTATTCTCGTCATACCGCCTCATCATTTCTTCACAAAATTGTTTTCGGGTTGGGGGTTGGAAACTGATCTCGTGATTAATTTAAAACACAATTGCGAATGGTCCAATATTTGTTCAAGACCTTTTTCGCAATAGCATATTCATCAATATTATGCATGAATTTTGATATTTCAACAGCCTGTATTTAAAAGAGCAAGCAATAATTTTTTCCTGGAATTCTTTGCACAGTTATCTAGAAGATTCATAGAGCTTCAAAAGAGAAATCACAAGATGGCGGTTTCCATTTGTGAATAGTGAGTGTCGCTGGAGGTTAGAGGTTTGTGCGAACTCCTCGATTTATCATAATAAGTCAGGTATTAAAAATCAAAAAGCGACCTGAGCGAGCGTTTTTGCTAAAAACGACAATTAATGAATTATGAGTCTCTCGAGCAACCCGATATAGAACTCTAACGAATTGAGATCCGGTGAGCGTGGTGGCCAAACTATTGGACCTTTCCTACCAATCCACCTGTTTGAAAAATATTTATGTTGGAAATAAAACCTGGATTTTGAGCATGTTACTGAAAAGTGTAAGCTTTAAAAAAAGCTTCGATGATATACTCTAGCAGCTGAAAAATACATTGTCAATTCGAGAAATGATTTGAAATTATAATAATTGTCTTTTGAAAAAGATGTTCTGATATTTATCTATCAAAAATAACCCAACATTCTTGTTAATCATTTTACTATAGTTACGAATGTCACCTTCTATACAACAAGATATGTATTTCATTCTATCCATCTCACTCGAGATTCACACAGTCATATGTTGAAAATAGTGATGTCAGGATCCTTGAGGATCACATTTTTGGAGCTGAATATCGCTGATTATGAAAAGATTACGACAATGCTGTTCTGATTAATTATTCTCATAATTGCTCGGGAAACACCTCTTAAAGTTTGTCCTAGAGCTTGCGGGCACCTTGTATATCGCCCAAATGGAAGTCGTATTACGGTAGACGTCTATAGGTTCGTATTGGAAACCCCGCACATCAGATTTAACTGCATCTACTTATCCACATCGATAATGGCGATGCTGTTATTCGAAGATGCAACTTTTCCGACAAGGCAGGTGTGTCGGCTTACTATCTAGAAACGGATTCGCTCGACGCGAATATTTCGACGCTCATCTTTAGACACAGCTCACTTGATACGAACAAATCTTCACTATTAATGAGCTCGTTTTAGTGTTGCTTGGTACACACATCCTGAATGGGATAAATACAGGATGTCCGTGAATTGCGTGTACAATGTTTTATCACAGATCCTTCAGCTGGAAATGAGTCGATTTAGGCCAACTTACCTATATAAAAAGTTTCTTCGTTTGACCGCTAGAGTTCGCCAAATTCAAAGATTTTTTCTCTTATTTTTCAAATAATTCGAGAACGACTCGATCGATATAAACCATATTTGGTATGCGTATTTGAGTGCGTTATTCACGTTTTTGAGTGACCAACTCAATGACCTTGGAGTTTTAGAAGTGTCCCTAGAAACGCGAACGTATTTTTGATCAACCATAATTTTTCAACTGTCTGCGTTTGAGCAAAACTATTTTAATCATTGAGTAGCTAGACTAATTAACAAACTTTTTTGTGTCCTAAAAATTTTGTTATGATGAACGGTTCAATCACAAAAAACAGTTTTTTAATTTTATGATTTCATTTCTTCAACCACCTAGCATATCAAAAATATCACATATTGACCATGTTGGCTTTGGATTTGTTTCTGTAGTTTGGCAGATTGTCATTTTATATGCTTGACAACTTCTTGATGGCAAAATGATGTTTTCTAGGTTAATAAATGGTTAATAAATCGGATCAAGCAAATAGGAAATTCAATGTTCAGTATTACAAAAATCGAAAAAAAAATTTAATAAGTTTTTCACAATGACTATTTAGAAATATGAAAACAGATTAGCCGGTTGGAAACTGAATAAGAATAAACAAATCACTTTAGAATAATGATTGATTAGTTCACACCCAAAATTTCATTTAACTATAGTTGCTGAATACAGGAGTTAATTCTTTTTAAGAAATTCAATTGGACCTTTGGCATTATGTAATCAATTCCAAGTCCACCAACATCCAACAATCAACTTTCCCAACAAACAACAGACTTCTCATAAATTGAAACAACAAATAGATCTTTAAGCTTCTTTCTTTAACACATTCCAACGTTTTGACACCAAATATGTGTACTTATAAATTTACGCTTGGAGAGGAAGCAACCGAAAATGGGGCGAATAACATACAAATATTGCTCATATTGGGTACTTTCATTGATTTAAACTTTAAAATTTAGGTAATACAACTTCAAGTTAAAATTATTGAAAATCTTTCGCCCACAAGAGAAAATAAAAACTACATGTAGGTAATAAAACTTTAAGTTAAAACTATTTATGTCTTTGTATTGACATAGAATATACTTCTTTTTATGTAACAGTGTATTTTGAAATTTATATTACGTAAAATATGTCAATTAACATAAGGTTTTTGTAAAACAGAATTTCTTCGCCCGATCAATTTCTTTTGCTCTTTTGCGTTTTAACCGGTTGTGATAGTCACTTGTAAACGAGAGATTTTTGATGATTTTAACTTAAAGCTTTATTACCTACATGTAGTTTTTTATTTCCTCTTGTTGAGCGATAGATTTTTAATAATTTCAACTGTAAGTTTGATTACCTACATTTTAAAGTTTCAATCAATGTAAGTACCCAATATGAGCAATATTTCTATGTTATTCGCCCCATTTTCGGTTTGTTCCTTTCCGAGTGTAATTTAATTTGTAGTTCTCTGAGGAAGACACATATCTGGTGTCGAAACGTTTGAATGTTTTAGAGAAAGAAGCTTGAAGATCTATTCATTGTTTTTATTTATGAGAAATCCGTTGTATGTTGGAAAAATTGATTGTTTGACCCTTGGCATTACTTCAGGGTAATATTTGAAAAGAGTAAACTCTAGATTTTAAAGCACCCCAAATAAAGAAGTCGCACGGTATCAAGTCGGGAGATCGTGCTGGCCAACTTGCATGAGCATCAGCTTCTCTTCCGATCCAACGATTCGCATATTGTGCACGTAAGAACTCGCGAACCGCTAAAGTGAAGTTAGAAGGTGCACCGTCGTATATAAACCACATTTCTGCACGCAATAATACTGGAATATCGTCCAACAAATCCCGCAAAGTTTCTTGCAAAAAATTCAAATATCCTCTCCGTTTAATCGATCTGGAGTCACTACCGGACCAATAATGAAATTGTCAATTACTAAAATTCATATAAAAGTGCATTCGTCAGTACATAGAATTTTTCTACTGAAGTGGAGATCCCGAGTTCTCTTCTATTGGATAAATCGGCAGAAAGTTGGGCGATTCTCAGGATCGTTGGGAAGTAATTCCTGAACTTTCTGAATGTGCTAAGGATGGAATAATTGTTCCTTCAAGACATCATGAAATCCTTACTTTAGGAAGGACCAACTACAAACCTAAACGTAGCGTGCTCAGTTGTGGGTTTTCCTCAACCATGTCCAAAATTTGGTCTTCGCGTTCTACCGTTCTTACTGTTCGTTGTCGTCCTCAATCCAAATTCCTGGGCTTGGAGCAACTATTCTCGCGAAGGCGCCGTCCAGACATCCAAACGTTTGGCGGTTCGGCATTATGCGATCTGGAAATCGTTCAGCATATACTCTCGCGCTTTCACGTCCATTGCCTTGACAAAATCCATACAATATAGCCATATCAACCATTTCAGAGTAACAGTACATCTCCGTGGCTAATAGTGATAAAAAAATCACCAAAATACTTAGTTAAGAACTCAAGGAACACTGTTGTGTCAATAATTGGTTGTCAAGCCTAATCAAACGACAATCTGCCAGACTATAGAAATAAATCCAAAGCTAACATGGTCAAATGTGATATTTTTGACTTGCTAGGTGGTTGAATAAATGAAATCATCAAATTGAAAAACTGTTTTTTTGTGATTGAACCGCTCATCATATCAAATGAGTTTTTAGGGACACTTGTAAAAATTCAAGGTCATTGAGTGGGTCACTAAAAAAAACCTGAATAACGCACCCGATTACGCATTGCAAATATGGTTTCTATCAATTGAGTCGTTCTAGAAATATTTGAAAAATAAGAAAAAAAATCTTTAGATTTGGCGACCTTTAGCGGTCAAACGAAGAAACTTTTCGTATAGGTAAGTTGGCCTAAGTCGACTCATTTCGAGTTGAAGAATCTGTGGTATAACGTTGTACACGCAATTCACGGACACCCTGTATAAAAAATATATACAGGATTATTTTGATAGACCTAGCAGAATATTCCTGAAACTAAGCTAATTTGAGAATAATTTTTCTAGTGAAAGGTTGTGACTCTTCTGCATTTCGATTGGTGTTCGTGTCTAGCTATACTTACATGGGGCTAACCGCTATTGCATACAAGAGAATAAATGATGGAATTCTGTTATCGATAAAATGTTAGCAGCACCTGCTAATACAAATTAAATTTTAACAAGCGCAAACGAAATCTCTGAATCAAATTATTTTCATTCTAGCACGCACAACTTTTATAACCTAATTTCAATTTTAATACTTCAGTTTGTTCTATACGTGAAAACAGATTCAAAACAATGGTTAGGGTATTTGTCAAATTCAATTGCATAATTAATTATGTGGAATTTATTACACATTTAGGAATTTAATACTTTTCTATTGCATGATGAATCGCGATAATTCATAATGAAAATTGAATGTTTTCCAGTAGCAAAAATGTAATCACAGAATAATTCTTTGAATTTGGAGTCCGATCGATTATTTTATCATGGTAACAATAACGACACATTAGTGTTGAATTACTTAGCAAGTTATAACGTTTTAAATGTTTGTCTTCATGCTATCCTGCTCTGCGAACGATTACACCGTGCTAGTTCAAAATTCTAACACGTGGGAGACATACCTAGTAAACCTATATCGGGTACGCTGAATCCAGTGGTAACCACCGTTTTTGAAAGTTAGCTCTTGTTTAGGAGATATTCGCCTTTGAAGTTAGCTGATTTTAGTAGGGTTCGTCGCTTATAACTTCAGTACAATATATGTTTGTAATTGCCAAACCGTTCGGAATATCGCTTTACTGTCTTCGGCAAAGTTTTAGCGATTGTCATGGCCAACAACTTTTCTGAATATACCAACATAGAAAAACCTCATTCAAACACCGTTTCTTAACAAAATGTCCAAAAAACTCCATTTCTTTGCCATTTTTTCGTTAATTTTCGTCTAAATAATAAAGAAATCAAGAGAATTTTTTAAAATCTCAAAATGAGAAAAAAACACATTTCCTTTAGTTAAATCAAAAAATTTAAACGCACAATCATGATTTTAACTCAAATTTTTATTCCAATTCCAACAATTTTCAACAAATCAACATATAAATTCATGTTCATACTTCTTCTTCTCCATCTTCATTTGGTGTGAACTCCAGCAAATGTCTCCTAATAGAGAATCAAGTTTTTCTACACTATACCAGTGCTCAAGCCTAGCCGTCACCTGATGAAACCGTTCACCATGCTCATCTGATTCACATGGTGATTGTTCGGCAAACTTGTCTGCATGGTAATGTAAAAAATGAATTTTCAGAGACATTTTTACACCGATGTTACGGAAAGCAACGAGCATATTTTCAACGTGTATGCGCCAGTTTTCGTCACGATGAATTCCAAGTACATTTTCGATGACTCCTTTGACGCAATCCCAAGCAACGAGCTGTAAATTCGACAAACTGTTTATAAATTGTTGGTCTCTCATCAAGCGTCGAATATCAGGTCCATTGAGTATGCCTGTAATGAAATATTTCGAAAAAATATGTGTTAAATATTGAATAAGTTAGGTTGATTGGTACGTTATAGTTTCACACAAACCTTCTTTTATTTTCATTCCACTCAATCTTGGGAAAATTCGCTTCAACTCATGGAATGCATTGCCTTCAGGATCTAGGGCCTTGATGAAATTTTTAACAATACCAAGTTTGATATGCAGAGGTGGAAGCAACACTTTTTCGATTGGCACAAGTGGAATTTCAACAACGTTTCTCGACGCAATCTGAACCCTTGTCTCATAGGCCAGCTTTTATTGGCATATTGGTCGCCGGCATATCGAGTATCCCATAAACATATAAAATACATGTTTTTCGTATATCCCGTCTGCATTCCTCCCAAAAGAGTTATCACCTTCAAATCTGCACAAATCTTCCAACCATGGTCTTCATATTTCACCAAATCAAGGATTTTTTTCAATGATTCGTAATTTTCTTTCGTTTTTGTGCTGATGGCAATCGGGACACTGTTTTTCAAGTTTGTGACATGAAGCAAGACCGCCTTGAGACTACTTTTGGACGAATCGATGAAAAGACGCCAGTCTTCTGGTTTATACTCATGATACATTTTTAATACCAATTCCTTGATATCAGTGCAGTACGCGAATGAATTGTCTTCGATGGATTTGAATAAAGCAGTGAACTGTCTATGACGGCCGATTGCTCCATATACTTCCACTTCAAGTGCTAAGACATCCTTTTTTTTCAATCGACGAATAATTTTATCCAGATCTTTTTGAGAAAATTCGGCATGATTACTTTGTGGAGATACATTTGATGGTACATAAACCCATGCAGACGTTTCGCCAATAGTATCAAAAGTAGATGGAATGTACTCTTCTGTCGGACTGGGCCTTTTCGGTATTGGAATGGATTCCGAATGTGGTAACGGCAACTGAACAAACCGAGTTCCTCTGAGTTCAACTTTACGTTTTTTAGCTCTGTTCAATCCGACAATTTCATTAACACAAGCAAAACAGTCATCTGGATTATGTTCTTTAGGATTTGTCCAAATTACTGGAATGCCAAAAGGCATAGATTGGAATTCACCTGTAATAAAAATAGCTTCAATTGATATAATTTTGAAATAAATGATAAATCATTTCATTTTACCTCTTTTCCATCCATTTAATCTTATGACACAACCAGTACAAACGATTTTTGGAGCCCAGTTCACATCTTTGATTACAGTTTGGTTGAAATATTATGTTTACGATTCAGCAATTTCTTCAGAAATTGAACACTTGCTTGTCATTATAGTAAACTTTCCACAAATGTAGCAAAATTTATTAAATTTACTGCACGAATTCATTTTTGATATTTTTACCAAATGTATAACTTGTGTAAACAAAGAAACTTCAACAAGAAATGTCAAATTAAGAAATATCAGAACTAAGACTATGAAAAATGGCACACAAATACATAGCAAAATACGTAGTAACATCAGTGACAATACTAATAAATACGTATTAACAGTGACATCTGTGAGAGATTTGAGTTAAAATCATGATTGTGCGTTTAAATTTTTTGATTTAACTATGGGAAATGTGTTTTCATTTCTTATTTTAAGATTTTAAAGCGAAATTCACTTGATTTTTCTATTATTTAGACGAAAATTAACGAAAAAATGGTAAAGGAATGGAGTTTTTTGGACATTTTGTTAAGAAACGGTTTTTGTTTGAGGTTTTTCTATGTTGGTATATTCAGAAAAGTTGTTGACCATGACAATAGCATAATTTTTACCAAAGACAGTAAAGCGATATTCCGAACGGTTTGGGAATTACAAGCATATAATGTACTGAAGTCATAAGCGACGAACCCTACTAAAAACTTCAAAGGCTCCTCCTAAACAAGAGCTAACTTTCAAAAACGGTGGTTACCACTGGATTCAGCGTACCCGAAATAGGTTTACTAGGTATGTCTCCCGCGTGTTAGAATTTTGAAGTGTCATTTTCACGCACTGTGTTAACGATCGAACTTTTTCAAATAGCTAGCAGACGAAAGAAAAGCATCGTTTCGGTTAAATTTATTGCTTCACATAGTCATCCTTACCTTTATGCGTACCATCATGTTAAGATGTCCTTGGCTATATTGTTCGATCACATCTCGGACGTCGTATGGCTTCCTGGCTTGTTGGAATTTCCTCCTAGCCACGAAATATTTGATTTTCCTGATTGCACGTATTGCATTTTTATGCGCTTCTGTCAATCTGAAACAGAATGTTTTCACTGGAAAAAGTTTAAAGTTTAATCAATTCATCATTATTTTATTGAAACTTTAGAAGAACATGAAAATCGGTAGATAATTATATTGTTATTACACTGCGTTAAGAAATTCAAAATTGTTTCGGAAGAAGTTTAGATATGTTGAAGAATTATTTTTGCAGTAAACCAGAAATCATGAACGCTTTAGAAAAAAAATCAAAATGACATTCATAGAAAGTGAAACAAAACTGATAACGAAAAATGATAGAAACACATATTGTCACAAAGTGAAACAAAGAATCCTAAGAAATCCTTAAAGTTACCCATTGGCTCAAAATTATTGAAAGATACAGGGATATCCACCGGGACCCTCCGTTAAAAACTATTTAAGTTCCTATTACAATATCAAGCTGAAATTTTATACTATACATAACTAGCGATTTCCAATTGAAGTGAAATATTTTCAAAGTGATACCATTTCCGGTTATACCGGAAGTGGGTCATCACTTTGTTATTTCAAATGGCAATCTACCTTTTTATTATACATCTAGAACCGACATTTGAGCTAGGCATTAAATACCCAAGTTGTTGGCACTTATCTGTATAAAATTTTGACAGATTTAATTATTTTTGTTATAAACTCGATTTTTGAGGAACATTTAAAAAAATTGTAGCTCGTAGATCTTTTGCACTTCAGACACAATTTTTCTTTGGGTGGATATAAGAAGGATCAAGGTATTTTTTAAGCAGTCTACACATGTCAAATGTTTATTGCGTTGTTTTGTATGATTTTTTCAATTTGGCCTTTTTCAAACAGCAATAACTCAATCAGATGAAGCGTCAAATTTCAGATGGAATTGTATCAGCATGTACTTACCCATCTCTTATAGTTCCGAAATAATTTGGGAATATATTGAATTTTGATGATTTTCAAGAACTAACAGAGAATGCTTTGAAATTTTGAATCAAATAGCTGTATGGCTACACTCACCTGTGCCTTAAAAGTAATGTACTTTTCACTTCGTTCATTCAGATTTGATATTTCAACAAGAATTGTTGGTAATTTCAAGTGAAAATTTTGAAAAGCTCCAGATTGATAATAAAATGGCTGATTATTCGAACGAGGATATGTTTAATCTCTTTTTAATTTATGGCGAATGTCAAAAAGTGGTGGATAGAACTTGCAGGCAATTCAATAACCAATTTCAAAATTTGGCGCCTATGAGTAAATCAAAATTTCGAAGGATTAGAAGCATTTTTCTGCAATTTGGAGGAACAAAATACATAGAAACTAGAAGAACACAAATTCTCGAGGACGACGACAATCAAATTAATACGCTAGCGTATTTTCGTGCCAATCCACATGCGTCCATTAAGTCAGCATCAATGGATATTGGTTTGAGTTATACTTATATTCAAAGGATCCTTAAGAAATATAACATGCACCCGTATTCTTTTATCAGACTACAAAAACTGAAACCAACTGACCTTCCCAAGCGGCTAAATTTCTGTGAAAATTTATTAATTTGGCTTCAAGAAGATTCTGCAAAAATTATATGGTCTGATGAAGCCAAGTTCAATGAAAGTGGAATAACCAACAGGAGAAATTGACATTTTTGGGCCATAGAAAATCCACATTTCATTGAGGTTATTGATTTCCAAAATAAATTCAGCGTGAACGTTTTTGCAATTTTAATGAATGATTTGTTGGCTTGTCACATTTATGAGGAAAATCTTAATAGACAAAGATACCTGGAAATTTTGAGAAGAACATTAGCAAATTTTTTAGATGGATTACCCCTTAACATTCTGAGGGGTTTCTATTACCAAATGAATGGTGCACCAGCACATAAAACACGAGCTGTAGATCAGCATATAACAGAATTGTTCGTGGATAGATGGTGGGGTAATCAAGGACCAAATTTATGGCCTCCGCGTTCTCCGGACCTGACGCCCCTTGATTTTTATTCATGGGGTAAAATCAAGAGTGAAGTGTATCTTATTCCTGTAAGAAGTAAAGAAGAGTTACTAGAGCGCATTCATAATGCTTTTCGTAATATTGATCCTGAGGAAACTAGGAGGGCAACTCATCATGTTCGTATACGAGCTGTCAAGTGTATCGAGCAAAATGGGGCCCATATTGAACATTTATTCAGATCGTAAATTAGTTTTCTCCTATGATGTTTGCTATCATTTATTCGTATTAATGTAATTATCTTCGATGATTGGTTTTCGCTTAGTTCCTACAATTTTTATTCATCCAAATTGTAGAAAATTGCTTCTAATGATTCGAAATTTTATTTTACTCATATACGGTAAATTTGGAAATTGGTTATTGAATTGCCTGCAATTTCTACCCACTACTTTTTGACATTCTAAAATGAATCAAAAAAAGATTAAATATATTTTCGTTTGAATAACCAGTGGTTTTATTCCAAATGTGTTGTATTTTCTGGATATTTTCAATCTGAAATAACGACGATTCTTGTTGAAATATCAAATTCGAATGAAAGAAGTGACAAGTGCATTAATCTCAGGCACCTGTCAGGTGAGCGTAGCCAGTTCAGCTACTTGATTCAAATATTTCAAAGCATTCTCTGTTAGTTCTTGCAAAATCATCAAAATTCAATATAGTATCAAATTATTTCGGAATTATAAGAGATGGGTAGAGTACATGCTTATACAATTCCATCTGAAATTTGACGCTTCATCTGATGGCGATATGAAAATTGGCACGTGCAATTTGAAAAAATTGAGTTATTGCTGTTTGAAAACGGCCAAATTGAAAAAATCATAAAAAACAACGCAATAAACATTTGACATGTGTAGATTGCTCAAAAAATTCCTTGATCCTTCTTCTATCCACCCAAGCAAAAATTGTGTCTGTAGTGCCAAAAATCTACGAGCTACAATTTTTTTAAATGTTCCTCAAAAATCGAGTTTATAACAAAAATCATTAAATCTGTCAAAAGTTTTGACAGATAAGTGCCAACAACTTGGGTATTTTATGCCTTGCTCAAATGTCGGTTCTAGATGTATAATAAAAAAGGTAGATTGCCATTTGAAATAACAAAGTGATGACCCACTACTGGTATAACCGGAAATGGTATCACTTCGAAAATATTTCATTCCAATTGGAAATCGCTAGTTATAGCCGCGTATAAAATTTCAACTTGATATTGTAATTGGAACTTGAAAAATTTTTAACGGACAGTCCTGGTGGATATCCCTGTATAGGAAACGAAATTCTTTTTCTTTATGATTCCATGTTTCAATTATTTCAAAATTACAGTCTTGCATTTCTTACGGATGTCCCAAGAAAATATCGAGTCAGATGACAAACTCTAACTCGTTGATTTCCCCGGGTTGATCGATTCGTCAATGAACTTTTGAACCCAGAAAGCCAGGTATATAAGAATTGTGATTTTCAATCTTTATTACATTCACATCCACGTTCTCGTTCACGGTTATCATTAATTTACATATATTTTTTTATAATTTCTTTGTGGTGACAAAGAACCCGCCATGCTGGAAAATTGAGTGGAATTCTTAAAAATAAATACACCATTAGATATTTTTTATTTATTATTCTGCTTTTTGATTTACTAAAAGTCTACCCTTGTATTATATTTTTAATATTAACAAACAAAAAACCATCTTCTATTTCTTCCTTTCTCTTCAAAATCCACTCTGAGCTACCCCTACAAATAATGGATTCCCTACCTTAGGGAATTAACGCAACCTCAACGGTTGATAGTGGTGGAGGCGCCGTTGGTAATTTTCGAAGGGGTCTAATTCGTCATGATAAAAATCAAATCTTTTCATTTCTAGATGCATTTTCATTTCTTGCAGCCATAAGCCCATAATTTGTCATTTCGTTCTAATTTATTCTCACAACAAAAATCAATATTTTCAATGAAATAAAACTAAAGTATTTAGACTTTCACTATATTAACAAAACTATGACCGGTTTCACCACACTGTGGCTTCATCAGATAGATACAAACTAATGAACAGAGTTAGTCCTTATATATTAGTCTTATTTCCTACTTAATATTACAATAGGTACAAGTTCAAGGGGTATGTTGGAAAACCCATCGGAGTTGCTTACTTTATGAATTTAAAAGATTGAGTAAATGCAAAGGATTTAGATCTGATTGACTATTATGTAACCTACCTGAATTCTTTTCTTTGTTGATCTTTAAAATTTCCAATAGATTGAGTTTTTGTCTGTTATTTTCATTGTGTAAAATTTTGAAATTTTCATTAAAGTTATGGTCTTCTTCGAGTAAGTGATTAGAATAATGGGAATCTGATTATGATAATTAAAACTACGTTATAATCTAACTTTGAATTTCTGAAAGTTCTACCAATATAAATTTTATTTCAATCCCTGCAAGACAGTTTATAAACACTGGATTTATTACTTTTATCTATTTTAGATTTGCAGTTTTTAAAGAATTATCAGTTGTTAATGCTGTTTTAATTTTATACTAGATTTATAAGTTAAGCTTTTTTGTGTTACAACTATACTTGGAAATACTTCCTGGATTGCTTTTTGAAATTTTTTGAGTGAAGTCATGTTCTCAATCATTGTTGGACTGTAACCGTTATTGACTGCTATTTGTTTAATTATATTTATCTCTTTTATGAAATTATTTTGTGACATTGGGATATTAATGAGTCTATGTACCATACTATTGTAGGCTTCTAATTTATGTGGATAAGGATGTGTAGATGAGCTGTGAATAGTAATATCTGTATGCGATGGCTTATGAAAAATAGAAAAATCATGTTTGCCGTTAAATTTAGTAATACATAGTTAAATACAGAAAGTTAATGGAGTTTTCTGTTTCTACCTCTAACGTGAATTTAATATTATCGTGAATTTTGTTAGTGAATGTTTTGAATGACTCTAATTGTCTGTTTGTGCCAGTGAAACAACTAATGATACCGTCGACATATCTAAACCAATAAATAAAGTGTTTGAATAACGGATGTTCTTGGATAGTTTCTTCAATATTATCCATGAAAATTTCAGCGAGCAGAGGGCTCAGAGGATTACCCATGATTAAACCTTTCGTACTATAATATAATACTCCATTGAAGTTAAAATAATTTTGATCTAAACAAATTTTTAAAAGGTGTAAGATTTCTGATTGAATTATCGGATTGACTTTATTAATTTGAAGGGCGTTCTTGATGAGTTTCACTGTATCACTAGGTGGAATACTAGGGAAGAGATTTACTACATCCCATGACATAAGTTTAGCGTTCGGTGGTAGTATCGTGTGCTGAATTTAATTTATTTGGACTGAAGAGTTTTTTATTGAGAATTTAGGTTCAAAATTAGCGTACTGTTGAATGATGTCTATGAGAAAGCGTGAAAGTTCTGCTGCTGGAGCTTGAAAATATGAAACTACTGCTCTAATGGGATACCCTGTTTTATGGAGTTTGACGAGTAAGTAAAGTTTTGGTGATTGCTTGTCAATGAAGAGTTTATATTTTTGGTTGGTAAGTATTATAGATTTGGCATACTCTAAAGCATATTTTGTAATGGTGAAAAATAATCTTCAACAAAATGCAGTCTTTGAGAAACTGACTTCGAAATATCCAAATTCCTTTTACTCTTATAAGGTCACAATTGATGAAAACAACTTTGAACGTGCATGTGATGACTCAATCTAGCCTGAATGTTCCTTGGTCACGAAGTTTTTTGAGCGCAACACGACAAAGTTGATACACAACTGATAAATCTGAAAACATCCAAAAAGTTTTCCTTATTACACCTCAATGTGCAGGGCATTGTTAACAAAACCAACACTCTGAGGCTTTTCTAGTGGATAAGGTGCCTGACGTACTTTGTATAACCGAACACTTCTTAAATGCTAAGTTCATTGATGATTTTGTCCTTGATGGATGGAAGACAGCAGCCGCGTTTGGGCGAGACAGGGTGGTGTTGCTGTTTTTTGTGAAGGTGACTTCGAAGGCACTCTTTCTACGGAGGTGCACTGTGAAGTTACTAGTATTCAGGTGACTGCAAGAGATATGTATGTACTATGTATTTATAGATCTCCTCCTGGATTGTTTGACCGTTTTATCGACATAATGAAATAAATTTTACTTAAACTTAATATTGATAAGAAAACTATTTTGTGTGGCGACTTTAATGTAAATTTTAATACTGCAAATGCATTTCTGAACTTTGGCCATGTGAATTTTCGGATTATAGGGCACAGCAGGTGTTTTTCGGTATTTGCGATGTGGGGGGGTCACCGTGCAGGGTAGCTCGCGCCCTCTGACGGAAAGAGGTTTCAACAGTTTGCATTCAATACTGGAACAACTAAATTCGGATTTCATTGATGACAAGAATATTGGGGCTAATTTAGGTTTCAATATATTCATGATAATTTTGTAGATGCCTACAACATCGCTTTTCCTATCAAAGAACCAAGAAGTGGGAGTCATGATACGAGATAGTGGAGGTCGCACTTACACTGATTAACTGATCAGCTGAGAGAAGTGCGTGATGATGTGAGGCTTCAGTCAGAACTTTACGAAAGATATGGAAGTGGTGAGCTCAGGTCGCGCAGAAATAGTTTGAAACTTAGGTACCGATAAGAGTCGAAAAAAGCAAAAATATAATACAATGATTCTATTATTCGAAGATCATGTAATAAAAGTAAGACCATGTGGAATATAATCAATAATGAGAGAAATATCAAAGTCAAAACAGAACATACTCAAATTGAACAACACTCATTCAGTAAATACTTAACCTTGATTCCTCATGATATTGCAAATTCGATTCCCAAAAAAAAATAATACCTTCAACGAACTTTTTCTGAAAGATGTTCCCGATAATATTAAGTTCTCTCTTTCTGAAGTCTCCTACAACGAGATAAGAAAAATAGTACGTAATTTGAAAAACAGCAAATCGTGAGTTTTTATGATTTATCCACAGTCCAGAGAAATATAAACACCATAATATATCCACTAACTAAATTAATAAACAAATGTATATCAGAAAACACCTTCCCGATTGCTTAAAAGTTTCTAAAACAATTCCCCTCTACAAGAAAGTTGATCATAGTGATATTTCCAACTACCGCCCAGTATCCTTGGTTCCAGTTTTCTCCAAAGTTTTGTCCTCGCAAATTGTAGACTATTTCGAAACAAGTTTGCTATTTTTATGCAGTCAATTCGGTTTCAGGAAAAGTAGAAGTACCATAGAATTTATCATTAAATTTGTAAACAACACCCTACACTGTTTGAATCAGGCCTTTATTCGCTTTCTCTTTTTTTTGACTTGTGTCTCCCACTTGGGTCTTCTGCTGAAACTGGAACGTTATAGGTTCGATGGTGACAGTAGAGTTCTCATTAAGTCTTTTTTAACTGATAGATACTAAGTGGTTTTTACGAACGGACAGTGATCGAATAAGGACAAAATAATAATTGGTGTGCCTCCGGGCTCGATTATGGGCCCCATCCTCTTTTTAGTATTCACAAATGATCTACCCGAGTATCTATCAGACTGTCTAACTGTTTTGTTCGCTGATGACTCTGCTGTCTCTGTGGCTTGTGATGTTCTGGAAGAGGCGGAGGCGGCGAGTGGGAGAACGGAGTCGAGGGCCGTGGAGAGATTCTTGGGTGACGGATTGAATGTAAATCGTGAAAAAACTGAACGAATATTTTTTAGCACACGTCAAGTTCAGCCTTTCAATGTTGAATTTGTCGGTATTGATTTAGACACCAAACTCACCTGGGTGGAGCATATTCGGCACCTCTCGTCTAGACTGTCTATAAAACTTTGGTACTCAAAAATCTCGCATTATCTGTTTCTTCTATGGTTCTGAGAATTGCTTTGCCCTGGCAGTCCGATCAGAAATATGCTTGCTGACTTCGACAAGATCTTTTGATAAGATCTTCAGATTACAGAGAAGGGCAGTAAGAATAATCGATAACATTGACTATAGAGCCGATTGAAGGACATCTTTCAGAAAGTTAAAAATCATGACTCTTCCTGGCCTGTATATTTTTGAATGTTTATTATATGCATATAAAAATGTGATGTCTTGGAAATAGCATGTTGACTTCCACACGTATAATACTCGACAGAAAAATGACATACGCTCGGATTTTCTGAGGATGGGCAGATCGCAGAAGGGTCCAGTTTATACATCTATCAAATATATTAATAAGTTACCTCTTCATTTTCGCATCTTGCCTTTCAAAAAATTTAAACTAAAACTCAAGAATTTTTTAACTGAAAACATATTTAATATCAGAGATGGGTTCCTCAATTATAACTTCTTATCGTGATGTTCTGTGTATCTTTTATTAATTTCAGAATTTCACAAAGATGAGATTCAAGATGGAAATTCCCTTGTTCCCTAATATTTTGCTACTTTCTCGTTACCCCGTTTTCCATTTGGCTCATTTTTTCTGTGTATTTTGACAACTATAAGCATTATAAATATATAGTAGGCAATAAAGAATTTGAATTTGAATCTCGGTCTATGTTGATGGCGCTTCTCGTATGTATGTATTAGATGCGTATTTTCTGAGGAGCCATGTGCAATATTGAGTTCCTAGGAAGGATGAAACTGCAATCTGCAGTTTTGTTTTTCGGCATTCTGCTCAATTGCACTATTGTGGCTCTTGAAGGCTACGTGCATGGCGGGCAGATTTGGAGACTAGCGTAAAAGGGATTTTAAATTGATCTACGGATTTTTGAATGATTCTTTTTTTCTCAAATTGGTAGGGAAAACTCGAAATGCGCCAAAATCTTCATAATAACATTTTTGATTTTCATAACGTGGTTTCATTCACCGGAGATTGCAAGAGAGTGCGCTCACAGTAAATATTTAAAATCACTCTGTATCTCAGAAACGGAGAACGCCATGACGATTTGGTTTCGGGAATATTCAGTTTCGCAAAAAAGTAGTACAGTATCGAGAAAGCCGAATTATCCTATCTCTTATAATATAGTAGAATCCATTCTAATGTATCAAAAATGGGACACCCTGTACGCATTTTGAAGTATTTCGTGTAGAGAATTAAATATGATGCAGAAATTCAGTACGGATATTAACGTTCATATAAAGAGACATATAGAGATATTTTTCTCTACTTCTTACTCAACACAAAATATAAATAGAACTACATGTCAAACAGTAAAACAATTATGAAAGGAGAGTTTTAACACAAATCTCTTGTATCTCTTGCATTTACGCGCTTTTGTTAGTTTTGTTTAAAATTCACGAAATTTAAATGAAAGGGGATATAGCAAATCAGCTAAACAAAGAAATTTCAACTGCTCTCGCAATATCGTAAGACAAACGAACTATAATTGAATTGTACGGGCGCAGAATTTCTGTAAGAATTCAGGGTTCTTACGCACTTCCTGGAATGAAGATTCCTTCAATTTTGAAGTTTATAGAAATGGAGTAACATTTATCTTGAATCTGAATATTCCACTTAATGAATCTGGCGAACTTGAAGTGATAAGTTTGCTTGTTCTAATTGGAATTTACATTAATTTTTCGTTGAACTATTTCAGTGATATGGGAGATAACTAATGCTATTAATGAATACAAAAGTTATGTTTATGTTGAGATACAGTTATAACCAAACTGTTATGACAAGATAATTACTCGTAAACATTTCATAAATGCGATACTTGACACTATGAAGTCTTCTAACGTGCCATGTGTAATTGTTCTCACATCTTCTCTTATTTTAATTCTAGTAGTGATAATTTATTGTAAAATTTCATCTGTTACGAACGATGAATTGCTTGCTGTATCACTGGTGAGTTAGACTATTTTAAATTTGTGGATATTTATTGAGGAATATAATGTGTTTACAAAATCTTGAATTTCAAAATTTAAGAAAGCTTATAATCATAATCTAAAGTGTATTACGTTGGATTGTCCGATGTGCAGATGGGTCGAATAATTGATCTCGTTGAAGAAGGGGCGACACAGTGGGATATAGCGACCACAATGGGAGTATCATAAGGGTGATTTGAAAAATCTACGCCCGATACGTGGAGCTACAATCTCTACAAAATAGGTCTAGAAGAAGTCGCAGGAAGATCATTTCGGAAGAACAAGACCGCTTTTTGTGCCGCATTGTAAGAGATCCTAGTGCGTCGCGTCGCAGCCCATACTCCAAAGGCAACTTCTGGAAGTACCAGGCATCAGTGTATCAGTCGAAACGATTGACGTATCGTTCATAGGATTTATATAGCAGAAGGCCCTTAAGAGTTCCAGCGCTAACCAGACTACAAAAAATTAACAGACTTAATTAGTGTATCAAGCAAAATTTTATTATTGAGAATTGGAGAAATGTTCTTTTTTCGGATGAGACCAGAATTGGTGATCGATCAGATGACTGCCAGATTCGGGTTTTAAGGGTCGTGGAAGACAAGCTAGAACGGAGTCTAATTCCAAAATACCATGAGGGCAGTGTGATGTTTGGGGTGGCATCATGCTGGAAGGCAAAACCGATTTTATTTTGTTTCGTGTGGATGTAACGGCTAGAAATTACGTGGACCTAGTGCTAAAGACCATAGTGAGAGTCTGGCGAGGTCCTCACGGTGAGAATTTCACTTTTATACAAGTAATGCTCCTCCGCATACCAGTAACCTTGGTTCAATAATAAAATATATCAACAATTAGATGCTTTACCTATGGGCTCTCCATTGTCTCCGTTATTAAGTGAAATATTTATGACAAATTTAGAAAATATGAAATTTTTAGTTCCTCCAACATTCTAATTAATAATGTAATTTTATGGAAAAGATATGTAGATAATATCTTCTGTATTTGGATTGGCACAGACGGAGAACTCAATAGTTTCTTACAGTTTTTAAATTTTTTGATCGATCGATTCAATTTACAATGGAAAATGAAAAATCTTTGAACTTCTTGGACTTGTCGATTAGTAGGAGTCATGACTCACTCGTCTTTAGAATATACAGAAAACCAACCTCTCGGATACCCTGATTCATAACAGTAGTTCCCAATCATCAAATTGAGTGCTTTTCATTCATTTGTGCACAGATTGCTTTCTATTCCTCTGTCAGCTGTCGATTTTGAGAATGAAGTTCAAGTTTTAAAATTAATCGCTAAGAACAATAGCTGTGAACCAAAATTAATTGATACCTTAATAAGACAAAAACGACAAAAACTTTTATTGCAGAGCATTTATCTGTGCATACTGAGAAATCTAACAGAAAATCTTTTAACTATATTCCTAATATTAACAACAAGATATGTAACAGATTACATAGAAATAATATTAACACCATCAGCACTAATGAAAAGAATTTGGGTTCATTGTTAGTTAATAATAAAGATAAAACAAAATAAATGGATAAAAGCGGATTATATAAAATACACTGCAGTGAATGTGAGACATTCTATAAAGGCCAAACCGGAAGATGCATCGAGAAGAGAATTGAAGAACATAAAAGATCTATTCTCCAAAATAAAAATTCTACTGTATCAATGAAAATCATTTCATCGATTCCAAGAATATCGAACTCATGCATCCAGGTAATAAAGGAAAAGAGATGGATATCTTGGAAATTATTGAAATTACGTCCGCTCATAGAAAAAACGTTGCAATTTGCAACGACCAAATATACTTCAATTTACCTCCTGTTATGAATGCCGTTATACATAATTGAAATCACTCATTTTGAATTAAATATTGTATTAATCTTGATAATGGGCTAACAACCCGAAACATATGTCGAATATTTTTACTAAATATTTGTGAAACCTTTGCCAAGTGATAAACCAATCATTTAATAAAGGTTCATTGTTAGCACTGACAGTTAATTGATGGTGTTCTCTGTATCCCAACAAGGAAAACATAAAAGATAATAATTTTATTACATCCCAATACAATCTCATACGCTCCAAGAGAATCTACTGACATTGGGCTTCATGCAGTTATCGACGAACGAAGAGTCCTTAAACAACAAAGCATCGGTATTTGTAGAGAGAGTACAGTAGAACAGTCAGTAGGACCTGAGGAACTGAATTCAAAGTTGTCATGCGGATACTAGGTTTGTGAATAGAGTAATGAGACGGACAACGTTGCTTCCGATTCGACAAAACGTACGAGAGGCCTTAAGCAGCTTCAGGTGCATATGTGATAAGCCTCCAGTATATGTTTGAACTCGCTACAGTTCTTCATTTGTCCGTAGTGTTCGTGAAACATTTTTTCTTGTGTATTCTAAAATGATTGGCAACAATTCTGAGTAACGGCGTGCTAACAATTTTTATTTCAAACTTGGTCACGAATCAACAGAAACATTCGAAAAGCTTCTGCTTGCAAACACCGATGAAAATGTCAACAGAGTCCGGGATCTTGTGCGTTCACATCGACATTAACAGTCAGAATGGAGACTTAAGAGAAAAGTTTTTCTTGTGCAGCCAATCATCAAAAACAACAAGTGTTGCATCAGGATAATGCGTCATGTGACACTCCAATTTCAATTATAGAGTTATTAGACAGTAAAATCATTCCTTTGGGTCGTCAGCTTCGTTATTTACCAGACTCGAGTCCTTGTGAATTTTCTCTCCCCGAGAATTGAAAATCACCTCAAGGAAACTCATTTTAGGACACTTACCAAACCGACCAGCTGAAGGCTATTCCAGTATCCGAGTTCCAGCAATGCCATGATTATTGGAAAGAGCATCTCTAGTGCTAGTATTGCTTCCCAAGGGAACTAGTTTGAAGGAGACAATATTGCATTGTTCGAACAAAAAAATTGAACAAAAATGAATCTCAGTACTCTATTAACACACCTGGTATGCACTGTCATAATGAGAACAATCGTCTGATGGTTAAAGTAAGGTTAATCTAAAAATCAGGTAGAGTCTCATGAAATGGAGATCAGGAATGTGTGCTACATTGATCTTTTTATAGATCAATAGATTTTGCAAATGATGGGTAATCAAACGCGAGCTAGGAAGAACCGAGGCAGCATATATGGAGCAACAGAACAACAACTGCTGCAATCAAGAACTGACAACATGACACCTGAGTTCATTTAGACAAACCATAGACCAATACCATAGGTTGAAAATAATCTTGGCTCTTTTGAAACCTACACAGACAGTTGTACAGCAGTGTCTTGGATAACAAACTGACAAACAATGAAAATAAGCCGAATAAAGATCAATACTATCCTCATGAAGGTATCGAAACTTCAAGTCTCACAATGCATTGTTGTCAATGTATAAACTACAATAAATCTCATACATATCAACCAGATATTGTTCATCAAGAAAATATCTCCAAGCCCTAGGCAAATGCGACACACCTCTCAACAAAACGAGCTAGCTGGAAGAAGGAATGATCTAGCACATTTTGTGTGAATGTGAATGCTTGATCTTCGCCACCACCAGGGTTTATACGCTTGGGGCAAAATGCTCAATCGGGGCCACCTGCTGAAATACCAGATGGGTAACATTTCTAGCTTTTCAATGAATGGTATGGCTGAAAATCTAGCCATCTACAGAAAGAAGGTACAAAGGGCCAATATTTATTATAAATAAATATATACAGTTGGAGACTTTTTTTAGGGATGATGATGAATTATCAACTCAGAAGTCTCTCGTAATATTATCATGGATGAATTTTTCATGTCTCCGAGTTTGTAACTTCTCTTATAGTATCGTTGGTGTGTTAGATAAAAGAATAAAGAAAAAGCCAGAGCGCCAATACGATCCTATAAGAAAATTAATTGTTGCACACTTCTTGTATATATATTATGTTGTTTGTTTTATTATGATATAGCACCCTATGAAATTTATATTTCTCTCATTTTTAGTAGCTATAGATAATTCTTATGTTAATAGTTAACATAAGTGATATGTAGTAGTTATATTCTAACTCTATATTGCATTCACACAATCGAAAAATTCTTCATTTTCAGATCTTTCGGCATGGCGATCGTATTCCGAATCAATTATATCCACAAGATCCGTACAACAACGAATCGTTATGGGGAGGTGATCCAGGCGAACTAACTAACGTAAGTATACATCAAATGATCAAGTTCTCCAAAATACACATTAATACAGGGATATCCACCGGGACCGTCCGTTAAAAACTTTTTAAGTTCCGATTACAGTATCGAGCTGAAATTTTATACGCGGTCATAACTAGCGATTTCCAATTGAAGTGACATATTTTCGAAGTGATGCCATTTTCGGTTATACCGGAAGTGGGTCATTACTTTGTTATTTCAAATGGCAATCTACCTTTTTATTATACATCTAGAACCGACATTTGAGCAAGGCATAAAATACCCAAGTTGTTGCCACTTATCTGTCAAAACTTTTGACAGATTGAATTATTTTTGTTATAAACTCGAAATGGGTATAATACATGCTTATACAATTCCATCTGAAATTTGACGCTTCATCTGATGGCGATATAAAAATTGGCACGTGCAATTTGAAAAAATTGAGTTATTGCTGTTTGAAAAAGGCCAAATTGAAAAAATCATACAAAACAACGCAATAAATATTTGACATATGTAGACAGCTCAAAAAATTCGTTGATCATTCTTCTATCCACCTAAGCAAATATTTTGTCTGAAAAGCGAAAGATGTATAAGCTACAATTTTTTAAATGTTCCTCAAAAATCGAGTTTATAACAAAAATAATTAAATCTGTCAAAAGTTTTGACAGATAAGTGGAAAATATTCACTCAATTGGAAATCGCTAGTTATGGCCGCGTATAAAATTTCAGCTTCATATTGTAATTGGAACTCAAAAAGTTTTCCACTGGGCGGTCCTGGTGGATTTCCTGTATAATTGACGACTAGGATTCATTTAGAAATAGATGCTTGGGGCTAAATCAGGCGATAGGGCTGAATGAACAATTCGAACTTCAATTAGTTGATTTTAGAAGTCGTAATAACTGATGATTGAAGTGGGGCAAAAATTACTTTCTTTGCGGGATTAAGTTATACAATCTTCGAATTTATGGATAACTTCACGGACAGTTTCTGGGGTGATAAAATTAATTTCTCACCTTATATATCCTCAAATTGTCGATATTATCAACACCTGTAACCTCATTTTTCAAGTATCTCCATGAAATGTAAACGCAGAGTGCGAAGGTCATTTATTGTATCCTCTTCTGCCAAATCAACCATTCTTGATAATTTCGTTCGAAATTTTTGCACTGCCAGACCAACAACTTGGGCATTTTATGCCTTGCTCAAATGTCGGTTCTAGATGTATAATAAAAAAGGTAGATTGCTATTTGAAATAACAAAGTGATGACTCACTTCCAGTATCACCAGAAATGGTATCACTTCGAAAATATTTCACTTCAGTTGGAAATCGCTAGTTATGGCCGCGTATGAAATGAAAGTAGTAGTGCAGAGGTGTGTCATATAACTTATAAACAAGCTCAGGGTTGTTTCTACCCATATGCAAAACAACACATTTCGAAGTATTTAATGGAAACACCCATTCTCGCATCAGCGGCCTACAGAGCTCAAGTCTGAGTGGAGAACGGCATGTTGATTCAACGGGTTGACGTGAAGCATTGTGTCATCGGCATAAAATGCTTTTTCACTCTGTATATGGTATTTCAGATCGCTCACATATAAAAAAAAGGAGGAGGCCAAGCACTGAGCCCTGTGGCACGCCACTGGTTATCTCCCTATCCTCAGAAAATGTACTTCCAACCCTCACCATGAATCTTCTATTGATCATATAATCCTAAATCCACAACAGAAGCTTACCTCTGACGCCACAATGGTCAATTTTGTGAAGAAGAGTGCGTGCGTGGTTCAGATAAATCACGTCGTTAGGTGCTTTCGAGTCGAGAGTCTCTGACCATTCATTAATACATGAAATAAGATTCGTTAAGGTGGATTTTCTCTTGACGAACCGATGCTGTCTTTCAATATTCCTTGGCGGTGATTGAAAAAAGGGTTATTTCGTCCACAATGATGGATTCCATCATTTTCGATGGTATAGATAAGAGACTTATTGGACAGCAGTTTTCTATGAAGTCGGTAAACACGAATTTTCGAAGGAAGAGGTCATTATCTCAGACAGCGGGTAACACAAGACATCAGCATTATTTTAAGGAGAATTGTTGTTATTCCATCCAGGTCAGGAGATGAAGAGCTCCTAAGTTTGGAGATATATTTTTTAACCTTGGCGTGAATGAAATTTGTGATATACTTTCTTCTACTCTTGGCGAAAGCAATTGAGGGAGATCGCCATCTGGGCTCAACAGTAAAAGCCTCAGCAAAAGACTCAGCGAGTGCTTCTGATAACTCATCGTCTGCTGAATATAGAGTTCCGAGAGCGGCGTAATAAGGGATTTGACACTTTCGTTTTGAGGCTAGTTCGAATGTGATTATATAGGCGCTTCTGGCAATCATAATTGACAATGAAATTTTCGTATTTACGTCTGTCTGAGCGAATAGAAGCCACTAGGAAATTTGAAAATGCTCGATGCGCTGCGAAATCGTCAATGTTCCTTGATACTCTATACCTTCTCCATAGATTTCTCTTATGTCGAAGCGTCTCGATGCGCTCGTCGCTCAGCCACGGCTGCAATGGGTTTTTACGATAAATTTTTAACCTCGAGTTTTCAGCAACACTGGAATTTATAGTGGAAAGGAAGTTCAGCCATATTTCGTTTGGATCATCTGCAGATACCAGGACATTTTGCCAATCTCTTTCAGTAAGTTCTTTGCTCACTGCATCGAAGTACGTCACTTTATTCATTGTTTTGGAAATTGAAATTGTTGGAATAGAAAGAATTTGTATTTCGTTATGACAACATGGTCGGAGATGCCTATAGGTGGATGGATATCAGGAACAAGTTGCTCATCGTTGGTGAGAAGAAGGTCGAGAATAGAAGGTTCATTATCGATTCGGAATCGAGTAGGCTTTGTTATGAGTTAGAAAAGATTAGATTCGGAAAAAACAGAGCGAAATGACTGGTTGCGGGGTTTGCATCACGGTCAGTAGCTGATGTACAGGCCATTTAAACATAGAAGATTTGAATCTCCGACGATGAGAAGATTATCCTTGGTAGATATGAGGTCAAGGTATTGTATGAGCTCTGAGTCTGCCTCTCTTTCGACGTCCGGAGGCCTATAAACACAGTAAAAATTTAGTTGAAGAGTGTTTTTCGACAAACATAAGTACATTATATCGATGCCGTGAATATTCATTTCTTCGCAAGAAGTTCTGAAATTCTCGGCAATATAGTTGCTGCGGTACACACAAACTCCTCCTCCCCTGCGATTTTTTCTGTCACATCTGAAGATAGGATATCCTTCGATATTTACCAATGAGTATATTAGCGTGAAGCCAGGTCTCTGTTATAAATATGAGATGAGTTCCATGGTGTTGCACAAAGCATACCAATTCGTCTAGCTTGGAAAGTAAAGAGTTCAAATTGGTATACATACAAGACAGGACAATAAGAGATTGAGTAGAGCTTGATGATTTTCCATTCGCGAAAGTTAGTAACAGTTTTCGAAATGCCGCCTTTGTTTGATAGTTAAATAGGTTTCACCATTATTCTTCCTCCGTTCCAACTCATCTTGAAGCTCTTTCAATACTTGTTACTGAAGAGAGGTAGGATCCCTTACGAATGTAAATCCTCGTGTACTTGCGGACTCCAGCAGCTTTTTCTTGTTTCGAAGGATTTCCCGAACGTAATGATCATGTGGCTTACCACTTTGATCATTCCGGGTTCCTCTAGCAGTCCCTTTTCACGACACGAAAGAACTTGATCGGGGTGGCGTCATATTTAACTGTTTTGAGTGCTTCCTCAATCATTAATTTGTCAGCCTCATCACCAACGTTATTTGCCGTTTCTGGAACATCGCGCAAAATAATATTTTTTGCTCGCTGTATCCTATCAATCGTTTCATTGGCTGCATTATCAACGGATTTTACGTAAGAGAGGTTGTTGGCTCTAGATAATTTCTCATTTACTTCAGCAAATTTGTTCTTCAAGTCATCCAATTCCTTACGCATATCATCCGATTCAAGATTGTATCTGATATCAGACGCGTAATCGAGCGATGTCCCGTGCAAGCGACATGGATTAGTCGCTTGCATCTGTCACATTGGATCGCGGATGCATCCCGCTCGTTCGCCTTGTTGTTGCAGTTTGCGCAAGAAGCCATGGTAATAACAAACCGAGTTGATAACAATCAAAACAAAATATCGTTTAGGTTCAAAAAGTTGTTTAATCTTAATAACCGAAATTCAACGCACCCACAGTATCGAAGTTCAGCAAAACACACTTCAGTATGAGCAGTTCGCCTCAAAAAGACAATTTTGTGATCTCAATATGAAACTTGGAAATAAATAATTTCACTGTTTGAGTTTTATTGCTCGCCTTCCGAAAACACGTCTTTACTCTTTTGGTATCGAATTATGAAAATGTTGTTGATATGTTTTATTATTGAACTTGAAACAACTTTGTTGGAGACATAGGTTTGAAGCTAACATCGTTTCTTCCATATAAGTAGAGCTTAATGTATTATTAGATTGAAGTTGATGCTTGATTGTGGCTTTGAGATCAAGGCAAGGGATAGACGGATATAGACTTATTATGTCAAAAGATACTAACTTAGCATATAAAGGGATTTTGGAGGTATATTGTTCAAATGTTACATAATTAAACTTCGGTCTATACCTTGCCTTTATATTCAAGTCAAACCACTCATTTTGTCTTTCAGCATTGTATTTCTCTTGATAATGGGATCTTAACCCGAAACATATGTGGAGTATTTTAATATATTTTCATGCAACCCTTGATAAGTGTTTTAATTAAGTATTGAATTATGGGTACAATAATCGAAAGCTAAGCAATAACGACTTCGATGACCAGATATGAATGACTTGCAGCTCGTTAGTATCGATTGGTGGCATATATCACAAATCCTTGACTCATCAGTTTTCATCTTACAATACCAGGGTTAACACCAATAATATTAATTAATTTATTCAGTATGTATTTTGAATCCTACGTGATTGTTCCGATATTTAATTACAGTATAAAATCTTTATACGAAGACTCATTACTCAACTTAATATTTCATATTTATTTAATTCTTACAGATAGGAAAACGTCAGCATTTCGAACTAGGCAAATGGCTTCGAAAACGCTATAACGGATTTCTTTCTTTATTATACGACAAGAATGAAATATACGTAATTTCTTCTGATGTAGACAGATGTTTAATGTCTGCGGCTACCAATTTAGCAGGCCTATACGAACCTATAGCCCAAGATATTTGGAAACCAGAACTGAATTGGCAGCCAATACCAATTCATACAATTCCCATGCAAGAAGATGGTATATTTCAATCGATTATGGAATGTCCTGGATATAATAAACATTGGCAAAAACAATTGAGAACGAATGCCACAAAAAAATTCAACGAAGATCACGCAAAGTTCTATGAATATTTGTCGTATAATTCTGGTTTGAATATAACAGGTTTCGTGGATATAATTAACCTCTATGATAGCCTCCAGATCGAAGAAATGTATAATATGACTCTACCGGAATGGACCCGTATGGTTTATCCAGAAAAGTTGAGGGAAGTGTTCATTTATTCAGTGAATTTTCAAACTGCAACACCGGAAATGGTTAGGATATCCTTGGGACGGTTCTACGACAACGTGCTTGAACAATTCAAAGTTTTTGTGGAAGAGAAAACCAATGCCTCAAAATATACAAAATTCCGAATGTTTTCCGGACACGATTATAATATTTTCGGTATACTCAAGACTCTAGGAATTTCGGATTCGTCAGAAATTCCTTACGGAGCGACGATTATTTTTGAGTTGAAAAGATCTGCAACCGGAGAAATTTTCGTACATACTCTCTATAAAACGAATGAGTTGAAGGTTCTTCAAATAGACGGCTGTGATGTGAACTGTGATTATAAGACTTTCGTTGAAAAATTAGGTAAAATGATTTTGAGTGAGGAAGAATATAGATATATTTGTGAAATATAATACTGTTTTAAGGTATTACACGATTTTCAGTGAGTATTGTGAAATAATTTTCCCAACAAAATTGCACATGACAAAAACAATTCAATAGAAAATAAATGTCAAAACATCAACCAGTTAATATATTTCTTAATATTTAGGAGGTCTTCATCCGTTTGTTTTGAATTATCAAACGTTCCTCTGAGGGAAACTTGGAACTTCGAAGTAGATGGCACCTATGAGGAAAAATTGAATTTCATTCCTGAAAAAAAGCCTGGAATACTTGATTCTTTAATTTAAAGAGAATGCCATTTGATTAAATTAAACTACTTTGCACGTAAAAGTGTTCAATAGAATGCAGATCCGGTGACTAAACAGGCCAATCCAAGAAGTTCGTTGTATTCTCTTCTCGCTGACTTTCTCAACAAATGGTTTGGGAATCAGGAGTCTTTAGCTTACAGCGTTCAAAATCTCCGTAGCACTACGAGATCGGTTCTTTGGCCCACGCTTATACTTCTCCAGATTTTTCCACACTTTCTTGGTAGTTGTGAACTTCCCGAGGAATTTCAAATATTTTCACGCTGTCTCCATATACAGTTTAAGGCTGGTCGTGAATGATGTCTGTGATTTCTAGTCTAGTAATTTCTTCCAGCCTTGCTGTCTGTTCCTCTCAGCGTGGTTACTTCTTTGTAGATGGTGGATGCTTCTGAATTGTACATTCAGTTAATATACGGTAAAGGTGGAATTTAACAAAGCATTGTTTCGAAACCCTGCCTCGTGCTGCAGTGGTAGCTCTGGTACTACCAATTCTGCTTATATATAATCAGTTTGTCAATAGCTATCTACAAACGGCTTGTAGCAGATTAATTAGCCTCTAAAACAAATACAGGGTGTATGCACTTAGGGGCCGATTAAAAGTATCTGGGGAAGAATCGATCAATTTCAAATTCTGGGATAAAAGTAAATGGATACTGATCTATAATTAGCGTTTTTTTTCAGAGCGGTAACACTTCTGGTTATACCAGTCATCAACTATAACCTTACTATTTCAAATATCATGGTATAATTTTTAATTCTATTTTTTGAAGGGCATCCTTTTTCAAGCATCTTTTGTTGGGACTTGTCCTATGTACCATTGAGCTATGACTTTTTTATCAAAATTTTCGAAATTATAGTGTCATCTCCTCAGATTTGGGTGAGAATATACCTTTTTACCGTCTTGGTTATTTTTATATGAGTGATAAATAATGAAATAAAACAAGGTACTATGTTTTAACTATTACTTATTCATTGATGTAAAGAACAAAAAATTACATTGGTTGTCCATTATGAAAAGTACCATCAAGATACAGATAGTAGGCGTCACAGCAATTTGAGTTATGATGATTGGTAGGTGATTAAGTCTACCTGGCCGTAAAGGAGCTTATCTCTATCTACCCTAGATGCTTTGAAAATTTCAAAAGAATTAAGTTTATTAGATTTATCACAAGAATGAAGAATTTTTAGTTGTTGAAATTCTGGAAAAGGATGACATTTATTTAGACAATGTGCAGCGAAAGCTGATCATATTTCTGATGTAGGAATGACCGAAAATGTTATTTGTATCTAGCCTTGAAGCAGTGTCTTGTTTGAAGTATATGAAAATAATTGCACTCAGAACATGTTAATTGGTATACTCCAGACTCTTCAAATTTATCGGTTTCATCTTTTGTGTTGAAAAGGAGGCCTGACAATTTGCTAACTGGTTTGAATATAATAAGAACTTTTTTACGATCAGACAAAACTCTAGTAATCTGTTCTGACGTCTTCCCAAAATATGTTAGAGATATAAATATATAACAGTTTATCAATCAATATCTTCATAAAACCATCATATACGGATAATCTCATACCCATAGATTAATTCCACCCGTATTCTTGAAAAATAGAAGCCTTCAAATCTATGATTCACAAAGCGATTTCTTTGGATTTATCGGGCCTCGACCGAAACTCAGAATTTAACACCATTATGTAAATAGCAAAGAACAACGGCTTCGATATAAAAGTAATAGAGAGTTTAATTAATCGAAAAATACGCAACAACACATTTAACATGATATATCCCCAATCCAAGAGACAAAAACCCGAAAAATTTATGTCTCTAACATATTTTGGGAAGACGATCAGATCAGATTGCTAGAGTTTTGTCTGATAGTAAAAAAGTTCATATTGCATTCAAACCAGTTAGCAAATTGTCAGGCCTTCTTTTCAACACAAAAGATAGAACCGATAAATTTGAAAAGTCTGGAGTATACCAATTAACATGTTCTGAGTGCAATTCCCTTTATATAGATCAAACAGGACGCTCTCTCAAGGCTCGATACAAAGAACATTTGCCCTCATTCCTACATCAAAAATACGATTCAGCTTTACCTGCATATTGTCTAAATGAATGTCATCCTTTTCCAGAACTTCAGCAGCTGAAAATTCTTCATTCTTGTGATAAATCTGATAAACTCAATTTCTTTGAATCGATTGAAATTTTCAGAGCATCTAGAGTAGAAAGAGATAAACTCCTTAACTACAAGATAGACTTAATCCCCTACCAATCACCATTGTTCAAGTGGCTGTGACCCCTACTATCTGTATCTTGATGTAAGTTCTTGTATTGTACATGCGTTTTAAGTTTTAATTAGCTTGTTTTTGATAATTGACGTATGTCCGAAACCGGTCCAATCAATGTAATTTTTTATTCTTTACATCAGTAAATCAGTGATAGATAAAACATAGTAACTTGTTCAATTTCATGATTCATTATGACTATCAACTATCACGTAGTTCAGGCTTCATCGATCAATTATTTTATATTAATCTTTATGAGTCTGTACATGCTGTTGTTGCAGATTTGGGGAGAGCACATACATCAGTTCATAAAATGTCATAAAGATTCTGACAACATAAGAGGAAAGAAAAGGCTCGAACGCTTGTCTGTATATTCAATGCAGTTTATATCTGGAGAACATGCTGTCCATTGCTGGCATTATTTACTAGCGCTGCACGATGCATAAACTCCTAACAAAATGAAATTATCACCCAAAGCATTATGAAAATAAAACCTAGTTATACATTCTCTTTTTCGTCGAATATATGGAAATTTTTCAAAGATGTAAGATCATAAATTCATGAGTGTTAAAATACTATTTTTCAAAATACATACTGCGTGACACGTGGAAGCTCGCCATCGAAATCGTCGATGTCATCGCTGGCGGCCTCTGTCACTGTGCTAGTCTGGCTCATGAACACGTTTCCCCTCGCACTTTCACGATCGCCCCGACGAATCCGGTTAGGTGTTCCTGAAAAAAAATATTCATTTTAATTGATCTACTGATGCTATGAATACTGCACAGGGTGTTTCAATGTCATTTTTGTGTGGTAGTTCGAAGGAAAATCGCATTAGATTTTGAAAATCCGCCTTTTGAATATAAGCAGTGGCTAGTGATTCCAGAAATGAGGTAACGTCCACAAAGCATACAAGACTGAACAGATTTTTATCAAATTTTCGTTTACCTGTGAATTTAAGCTGATGTAAATTTCTCAAGGGTGAACTGATAAATTCTGATTTCATGAACCTGATGGATGATGATGCCACACTTACATATAAATATACAGAGTGTTATATAATAGTATGTCACAATTTGAGGGGGTAAATCTACGTGCAATTTTAAGGAAAAAGGTTCATATAAACAAACGTCCGCAAAAGGTTCGTTACGGAGCTACAAGGTGTTAAAATTTGCGGAAAAAACTGTTTTTTTCTTCAAAACTCTTTCAGTTTTTGAGTTATTCAGCCCAAATTTGAAATGCAAGCTATTTTTACAGACTCCATCATTACACGTCCAAGATTTTAACAAGGTGATTCCTTTTCCGAGGCCATGTCTCATTTTGCCCTTTCAAACTTTTTTCAATACGCCACTGATCAGCGTACAATCAATTTTCGTCATCTTCGTTCAATTTAGAAACTTTGTCGACACCTTTCTTTTTTTCTTCAACCATTTTTGATTGAAAAATTATTGAATTTGAATTATTTGAATTGTATGTTTTTCGCTAAATAAAAGGAAAATAATAGAAATACTCGATAGATATTCCCCTTAATTTGCTTTTATTTTGATAGCTGGTCTTCTGAGACTCAACTTATACTTATTCAATAGAAACCAAAAAAAAAACTAAATAAATTGCTAGAAGTGTCCTCCACCTGCATGAATACAGACCTCTGTCCTTCTTCGCATATTATCAAATATTCCTTGGGTATCTCTTATCGTGTCACAAAAGATTATCATTTGATTTCTCAATTATTCTACAGTATTCACTGGAGTGGTATAGACTAAACTTTTGAGATATCCCCATAAAAGTCTAAACTATTTAAGTCTTGGACCTAAGAGGCCATGGTTCTGGCCCACCCTGACCTATCCATTGGTTGTTGAATGTATTATTCAAGAATTCAATAGCTTCTCCCCTGAAATGTGCTGGTGCCCCGTCATGCATGAATCACATTATGTTTCTCACCAAAAGTAGCACATCCTCGAGTAATAAAGGTAACTACTCCTCAAGAAATTGCCGATAAGCGGGACCGTTTAGTCTGTTAGGCAAAAAAATGGCCCAATCAAATAATTTCCAATTATTATGTTATTGTTATATTATTATTATTATATTATGCTGGTATGCGGAGGATCGTCTGATCGAACACATCTGATCAAACACCATTTCTGGTCTCATCCGGCAAAAGAACAATATTCCAATTTTGGTGTTCGATACATCAATCAAGTCTGTTAATTTTTTGTTGTTTGGTTAGCTCTGGAACTCTTGAGGGCCTACTGCTGTATAAACTCCTTGAACGAATTCTTTGACGTATCAATTCGACTGATACACTGATGCTTGATGCTTCCATAAATTGCTTTTGGAGTATGGGATGCGACGCAATATGATCCCTTCTTGCAATCTTATTTAAAAAGCGATCTTGTTCTTCTTCCATAGTGAAACAGAGAAACGAAGAAAGCTTTAAGAAGCCAAACTAATTTCATGCATACGTTGGCCTGCTCGATGCGGTGATCAAAATCAACTAACGATCCAGTTTATATTCACAAATTAGGCTGATGAACATCATATCTCTATATTTGATAAGATCTGAATGGAAGGAAAATGTGTGTTTCAAAAAATAAATTAATGTTTTGATCAGTATTTCGGCCGCAAATTATTTGATTTCATGAAAAATCTCATGTAAAAAAGTGAGTTGATTCATTAAACAAGATTCATCGTTACACAATGAAATTTTACTGAATTCCTTCATACTGCTAAAACATTTTTAGGATGAAAGGAAGTTCTCACGACCGAGAAAACGGGGTATATCAGAATTATCTAGTCCCACAGGACTGTTGTGTACGCTCCTGTGGGATTATCCGTACACAGCTTGTAACTTTCAACAACTTCGTCTTAGAAAACTCTAGACTGAACGACTGGAAACTGCAAGAAAAGTTAGTAGACCGATCCGAACGATATCTCAGCTGTCTTAAAACATTACCGAAGTAAGAGAACGTTAACTTCATTTCTTCTAATGGTCGAGTCAAAAACAACATACATGTCTGTTCACAGTGATTAGAGATATTCCAAAAGGAATTATTTATCTCTCAATCCTTTTGAAATTTCAACCTTGATCATAACTATTTCACAATGCGTGGGTTTTCTATCCTTTGGCGCTATGTGTGAAATTTTCAATATAGTTGAATATTATATTCAAAATAATTATGCTGCAGGAGCTGCTTATTAGGATAGTTTTCCTGAGAGGCGACAACGTTATAACAGTATATTCAACAAATTTGAGATAAGCCTCATGAAACTTAGTATATTCAACATCCCAAGGAAAAAATAATACGACGTAGTTGATAGAGAAGATGCAACAGTTGATGTAATAGGTAGTGCAATTGTCAACCTATCGATTTCAGGCAGAAAAATGATTTGAAAGTATTTTCATGAAAATTAGATATAGGGAAAGTACGTCCAAAATGACATATATGGAGAAAATGAAACATTGGCATTATTTGAAAATTGGAGCGGTTTACACCGTCAAAAACAAGCCAATTAGGACGCCTACAACGGAAATATACCATTGGGTTTCTGAGAGACGTTTGAAATACATAACGGACGCCATTTTGATAATTGTGTTTCGAGTTTAGAAGGAAATTTGTTAGTGGTCGTTAGTTTTTTGTTTTTCGGTGAGTTTTCTTTTGTTATTTGACTGTTTTATAGTTTTCTAATTTCAAGCATTTTGTGTTTGAGGTGAACGTATAAAATTTATTATATCATTGTCGCTGTAACAAGATTATTCATCGAATCGTAATATTTTTGAGGCTAAGTACAAAATGACATACAACCACTATGGATAAAACATAATGTGTCATTTTATCCATAGAGATAGTAAATAATAAAATATCTAATTCTACATGAATCTCTTTAATTTACAGGATGACAATATGCCACGGAATTATAAAAGGACAAGTAATAGACAATCATGGAGTCCACAAGCGAAGAATAAAGCTATTGAAGCTGTTAAGGAGAAAAAACGGGTTGGCTTCTGGCTTCTGAGACCTTCAAAGTGCCACAAGCTACACTAAGGCGTCATGCTTTAGAACAAAATTAAATAATTTCACCTGCAGCAAGAGGTTTGGGCTACTTGAAACTCGAATGTTTGGATTAACGCGTACAATGGTCCAATGGTGCACACAGTTTCAATAAAGATGAGAGTGAAGCTGGCCAGGAGTGGCTAGATGGATTTTTAAGGCGTATATTTACGTACACCCGAGCTTACTTCCGCAGCCAGAGCCCAAGCTTTTAATCGCCCCAGGACAAAAAGTTTTTTGATAAATATCAAGAATACATTGACAAATACAAATTCAACGAAAACCGGATCTACAATGTTGACGAATCGGAGATGTCTACTCCCCAAAGACCTCAAAAAATCTTGGCTACCGCTGGCAGAAAGCAATTAGGTGCCATTACGAGCGATGAGCGAGGATCCTATGTAACGTAGTGTGCTGCTTTAACGCAGCTGTGTCGTACGTACCTCCTTTCATTATTTTCCCAAAGAAGAATATGAAAAACGGGCTCGTGGATGAAGAACCAACTGGTACGGTAGGAGTAGCTCAAGAAAAAGGGTGGATGTCTACTGAAACTTTTGTGGTTCCAGCATTTTCAAAGCTCTGTAAAATCTAGTCATGATGATGAAGTCCTGCTCATTGTAGATGGCCAAACCAGCCAAGAATCATTCGAAACTTTGAATTTTTTGAAAGACAATGGAATGGAAATAGTTTGTCTTCCCCTCACTGCACCCATCGTATACAACTTCTCGACGTGTGCTTTTATGGACCGCTCAAGACTTATTTCAACCAAGAGATTTCTGTCTGGCTAAGAAATCATCCATGAGGAGTGGTGACAGCTCTTCAGAGCAGATATTTATTTAATCAAGCTTATGGAGAAACTACTTCTGTTCAAAACGCATGCAGTGATTTCAAAAGCACAGTTAATCCAGACATATTTCCAGATCACTTTTTTGAACCAGCTGAAACAACAAATATGCCAATAGCTTCGGCAGCTGATAACTCAGATTCAATCCAGGATCAGAACCTTCTTCCATCGTTGCCAATTGACCCGGTGGCTGGCGAGACACAGAAATAGAATGAGGCCCTGAATCTTCATTAAAACCATCCACTAGTTCTTGCAAACCATCTAATTCATCGGATTCTCCAGTTGCAATAGCGGTTACTCAAGATATTCATAACACACTGAATGGCCACTCAGACATTTCTCAACCATCTACAAGTTCCTTTCCTGCGAATATTTTTTTAGCAGTTCCAGTTAATATCATTTCTTCAGGTCCCAGTGATAAATTCGTAAGTGGACGAAAGCCAAAGAAACAAACGACAACATTCCTACTGACGTCATAACCAAATATGGCAGAGTTAAAACTCAAACGAGAGACTTAAGCTAAAAAACCAACTCGTAAAATACGACAGGCAATTGCTAGATCGTTTTATACGAATGATGACTCGCATGAAGATGGCCTTGATCAAGAAGGCGAAGAAGACGATTGTGCTTGTATATACTGTAACGATCTTTATTGACGTTTGAAACCTGGTGAGGGGTGGTTGAGGTGCGTGCGGTGGAGTCGTTGGGTTCACGCGGCCTGTTCTGATTTGCCAAAGCTTCTTCTTCTTCTTCTTCTTTTTCTTCTTCCAACTTTATTTTAGGCGAAACCGCCTGTTTATTCTTCGGTCGTTTGTCTGTTACGGAACGTTCAAGTTGTCACTCCACCTTTTTCGTGGTCGTCCCACGCTTCTGCGCCCCAGTGGAGATCTATCACGGGCGATTTTCACTATTCTTCTGTCATCCATTCTGTTAATATGGTCTTTCCACTCCTGTTTTCTGTTCAATACCCAGTTGTTAATGTTGTCCACCTTGCACATGTTTCTAATATTCTCACTCCTCTCTCTGTTGAGCAGTGTTTTCCGGCTATCCTGCGAAGTACCTTCATTTCCGTTGTCTCCAGTAGTCGCCTCGTTTTCGTTGTTTCTGGTCTAGTTTCTGCAATCTATGTCACAATGGGCCTTACAGTTGCTTTGTAGATTCGTGCCTTGGCTTCAATTCCGATATGCTTATTGTGCCATGTTGTGTCATTCAGACAGCCTGCTACTCTTGTTGCTTTTGTTGCTTGCTCCTTACCTCCGCCTCGACATCTCCGTAGCCCGAAATCTGTATGCCGAGATATTTAAATTTCATTTCCTGCTGGATAGATTTACCATCAACCTCAAGCTTGCATCTCAATGGTGTTTTCGATGTAGTCATGCATTTTGTTTTAGAGGCAGAAATTATCATATTAAACGATTTGGCTGTACGGTTGAACTGGTGTAGGAGGCGCTGTAAATCGTCTTCATTTTCTGCAATCAACACAGCGTCATCGATTTGCCAAAGCGTACCAAATTATTAGTTTGCGAATTGTGCAATTAATTTTTGTCATTATCTATTTTATACATGTTGATGGCTGTGTATGTCATTTAGTCCATAAGGTTTGTGTCGTTTTGTCCATACGGTATGGACAAAACGCATTTATCTTGATCTTCATTTAATATTAAGTATTTTTGTAAGTGTTGATTTTTCAGAGAAAACCTTTGAGATGTGAATAACCAATTAATATAAGCAAAGTTGTAAGAAAAATATGTTCCTAATACGAATAATATGAAAGTTATTGATAATAAAAAAATGCTATCTTATTTGGACGTACTTCCCCAGCTTTATGAACAGCTAGTTTGAATCTGTTCACGACAATGAAGCAAGAATAGCTGTGGTACTGAAACGTCGAAATCTGTCCACTCTATAAAATCAAGTTCTCTAAAATATCAAGAAACCCATATAACTTCATAGGCATACATGACACTTTCAAATTTCAGATTATCCACTGAATGGATCACGAACAATACGCATAATTCTACAGTCGACGTCGAATACCCGCTTCGAAAACCGTTTACGCATATCGCCCGAAATGAAAGAGAAATAATACATAATTCAGGATTTCCATACGCACATATGGATCCATATGCTGCCACTGATTTCCATGTATTGTTCTGAAAAGGTATACGCAACCCGCGGAAATTATTAATAGTGTTTAATTTGAGGCGGAACTTCGACAGGCCTCAGTATTTTGATTTCAGTCCGCTTGTTTAAACCCGAATAAATTCAATACTGAATTGGGCTCGCACAATCGGAAAGGGGACGCCTTCGGCGAAACTGTTTGCAAATGAAAATTCGATTGGATCTTCACGTGAACGACGACGACCAAAGTTCAAGACAAATTTCTACGGAGGAAAATGTCATTATAGATTAATGTCGGCTTGTCAACATTGATCTATTATCTAGACATGAATCGCAGTGATTAAAGGCGGAGTTGAAATTTAATCATTTTCTATGTATATATATATATAGCATTCCTTTGTAGAAAATAAAATGGTATTATATTTATATTTTCACATCGTTAAATTCAACATTATATCGTAGATGAGGACGCTCGTTGAATGAGCGTAAGCAAACTTGGTTTTAATTTTAAATTGTCAACATTGTGAGGTACTTCAACACTTTTCTTGGCAATGTATCCCACAGGATGCGCTCTATACAATTTTTTTCTCAAAAATCAAGCAGAAATCTTCTATTAGCCACTTGGGTGTAGTAACATATGATCATTGTTTACTGTCATAACGTAAAGAGGGAGCTACTCATCATCTCAACGGAAATATTTGAAACAGGTTAGTTCAAGATGTTCAACGAGAGCTACATTTTTGGCATCAGCGGTAAGTTTTCCATGTTTTTCATAGGCTTGCATTAATTTTTTGCATGATTGTATTCATAAATTAGAAAGACCTATTGTCAGTGATCACTTTTCTTTTTTTTCAATATTTGATGTATTCAAGAATGATTTAGTGTGGTTACAAAATGTCGTATCTTGAGGGATACATGTATCTCTCGATATACATTTGCCAGCTCTCAAGTCTTAATTATTTTGTATCTGAGAAGACACCCAGTCCAGGTAGTGAAATTATGATCCCGTATCTATTCATATACGCTGCTAAATATACAAATAAGCATCATTAAATTCAAATAATTTTCAGAGTTCGATGATGTCCAGCCGCATGAAAAAAATCTTCGGTAATCTCATGCTAAAAGATGAAATTCTGATTAGTCCCGAACAAAAAGCTTGCTCAGATGTTGGCTCTGAATTCGAGGCTAAATATGCCGTTAGCGGCAATGAGCACTCACAGCCTTACCTATTCCGTGCAGATAAAATTGGAAGTACCCATGTCCCGAGATGAGCTGAGTGATGTGGTAATCTACCTCTCTACGCATGCTATTGTACCAAGGGACCAAGTTCGGTATCAACCTCCTTGTCCAAGCTCCCTTCGTTTCTGACGACCATCTTTCTTGCCATTTTTCCACTGTGATTATTCTTTTCTTCAGACTGTTCTCCTTACCAACCCCATAAGTGCTGTTTCTCTCCTTTCCTAACATATCTAAAAGAGTCGTTCCTACTATTTTCTCCAGCACTGTGGTAGAGACAGTCCTATAGGCACGGTATATTCCTATGGCCACTTTACTTCTTAGTCATTGAGACACTGTTTTGTACTTCCCTACTTGAAGTGTCTTCCACCACACAGGAGCAGCATATAAGAAAATTGAGTCCACTACACTGCTCAGAATTTTCCTCTTATTTTGGCCTCCTCCGCCAATTCTGGGCATCAGCCAGTTGATGGCTACGGCCGTATCACTCTGACTGCTCAATGAATAATATGTTCTCCAAAGCTCAAATTTGTGTCCTATACTACTCCCAGGTATTTAAGGGTTTTTCCTGGAGTTATTATAGCTTCCTCCACCACCTCTATATGTCCACATTTCTTCTATAGCTTTCGTCTTCTGGGCTGAGACTTTGAAGTCTCTTGTTTTCAGGTAAGTAATTATTTTCTTAATGGCTCTGTTAGTTCTCTGACTCTGTCGTTGCCGTTGTCAGTATAGCTAGATCGTCAGCAAAAGCCAGTATTTTCACACCCTTGGTCAGGTTCAGCCTCAAGACCCCGTCGAACAGAATATTCCATAAGAGAAGTGCCAACTTACAGATACTACAGAACGTTGAATTTGGAGAGAACAGAAACTTAGATTTCGAATCACCAGCGCTTGGAAATAGATTATTTGACGAAGAAAATGAAGACCCAAACGATCGAGTAAATCCAAATGTAAATCAAAGGTTGAAAGGAGCAAACCGACAATAATGGACTTCGATTGGAAGAGCTCTTACAGCCAATAGATTAATTCAAAACATTCTTTGATGAATGTTTTCTGCAACTCGTGGTGCAAGAAACTAATCGCTATTCAACTCAAATGAGAGAAGAACAATCAGTGAGCACATGTATCTCATAAATGAAAGATTTTATTGCAATTGAGATTCTCATGGGTCTAGTTTTCATGAAGGTCTATACTAACTATTGGAGCTTGAATTGGCGGTTTGATATTATAGCAAATGGGATGCCCTGAAGAGATATGGGCTCCTGAGAAGGAATCTTCATTTTGTCTACAATGAACAGAACAGCAACGACCTCTATTTCAAAATACTACTAGAAAAAGTACGAGATAAATATCTTAGAATTGAGGAAGAGAAACAATTTCCGATTGACGAAATGATGATATTAGGAATGCAAACTCGGTATACCAAGACCTTGCTATACCGAGATCTCGCACCTATTCTGCAAGATCAATCTCGCACCCAAAATCATGCGCGATCTTGCAAGATTTGCAAGATTGGTATTATGTCAATTTTGATAAGCTTTCAGTGCTTTCACATGCTGTTGTTGACATATGTAAACTATGTACCTATTCCCGGCGGCAACACGTGGCGCTAGGGCCACAGGGCGATAGGCATGAGTAAGGCGAGACGTTTTCCGGTTGTCGTAAATTTGTCATTGCGAGCCTGGACGTGTCAGAGTGCATGGCAATCTACAGATTTATAAACTATTCCAATAACAGTTGAAAATTGTTCCTTGTGTTCTCTCGGTCTATTCGTTTTGTGTTAAAAGGACAACAAAGGTAGTTCATAAAGAATTTCAAAGTAGATCAGAGGTATGGAAACACTTTTTGAAGGCATATGATGGACAAACTGCCCAGTGCAAATTGTGTAAGTCTATTTTGCAAACAACGGCACGATCTCCGAAAGGCTTACATGTACATATACTGCCCAAGCACAAAATTGATACTTCTCATAAAAAAGTGACAGAAAACCTGATTCTGGTTGCTTTCGCGTCAGCAAGGCTACCTCCTCCAACCAGTACGAAGAAGCAGAAAATATCTGATTACTTTTCGTCCCTACAAAAAGTTTCTTTGGAGGAAAGAATTTCAAGGATGATTCCTAAAGATGGCATGACTTTTAGTAGATCTTTTTGCACGTCGAAAGACTTGAGAGAATTATTTGCGACTAGTGACTACAACTTACCTGCATCGTCTAACTCCATAAAACAGATTGTTATGGATTATGGCATGAGTTTGAAAATTAAAGTTTCGCAGGATCTTATGAATCTAAGAAAGAATAACCATAGATTCAGCCTTACTTTCGCTGAATGGATTTCATACAAAAACAGGCGCTTCATGAATGTGAATGTGTATACATTTTTAGAGAATAAAAATATGTTCTGGAATTTGGGTCTTGTGCGCATAGTAGAAAGCATGCCTGCAGAGAGTTGCGTAACTATTTTGAAGAAGAAATTATGAGAATATGGCTTGTCATCAGATGAAGATATAGAAGGTGTTACTACAGATGGGGCCAGTGTAATGGTGAAGGTTGGGCGACTTATGAATCTTCTTCACCAGCTATGCTACGCTCACGGCATTCAATTAGAAGTTATAGATATGATTTACAAATCAAAACGTGTAACCAAAACGCAAAAAGAAAGAGTACAAAAGACACAGTCGTAGCTCAGTCAGATGTGGAGGAGTCTGACTATGAAGAATTTGATGACATTATTGATAAAGAAGGATTTTACTGCAGATTACCCACTGTAGATGAAGTTGACTTAGTGCCAGAATTTTATCACCTTATCAAAAAAAGTAAGACAAGTAGTCAAACTTTTTAAAAAATCACCAACGAAGAATAACATTCTTCAGAAATATATGAAGGACGAATTCAGCAAAAATGTGCAACTCAGGCTGGACTGCAAAACACGCTGGTCTAGTCTTGCAGATATGATTTTCACATTCAATAAGGTAAAGCAATGTGTAAGAAAACTCTTGATTGATTGCAATCTTGGATCGAATACAAATCATAGTTTCTTAGACGAAGAATATCGTGCTTTATCAGATTTAGAACTCGTATTTCAGCCTATAAAACTGACAGTGGAGGAACTATGTCGTCGAAATTCAGATTTGTTAACTGCCGAAACTACTCTGCAATTTATGCTGAATTATGCTGAATCCATGAGGCCTCGAATTAATGAACGCCGAACATTTATGACCGCAGCATTGTATCCTTTGACAAACCCTGTCCAATACGACGTATATTTCAATCAATCTGCTAGTGATCAAACTTTCAAACTGCCTCCAAAATCTTCAATCAAAAAGAAATAATAAAGTTATTCGGAAGATTAAACGAGAACAGTACCAAATATTGCAGTCAATATATCAAACAAACCCTCTACGTCAATGTACAATGCTCGCATGGGAAGAGTGGATTTGGCTGATATGCTTGTGGCATTATATGAAACGGGCTTGAGTAGCCATCGGTGGTACCTTGTAATATTTCGGCAAATATTGGATATATGCATGAATGCATGGCTTTTATACCAGCAAAATTCTTCACTCAAGAATAATGAAAGAAAACATGAAATCCCTCTGAAGGCTTTCCGCTTCGAAGTAATTGAAGGTTTACTCCTAGAAGGTAAAACAAATAATTCGAAGCCCTCTCCAGCCTCTTGTCAATCAATGTGTGAGGAAGGATTCGATCGCACATTTTCCAATAATCACGATGAAGAAGAGGTGCAGGAATTGCCTTAAGGGACAAACTAATGTTATGAGTGAGAAATGAAACGCAAGACTGTGTTTAGCTGAAAAAACAAATTGTTTCCATGGTTTTCCTAACTGATTACTAATATCTAATGTATCGAGTATTTTCAATAAATGTTTTTGTTAATTTCCCTGAAGATTACATCTTATCTGATTTTAGTCAAACACATCTTTCAGTTCACGTTTACTTTTGAATCTTCAGTGAGGCACAGTATCTCTAAGGATACCAAATCACTCCCCTCAGGAAATTGTATTGTATTCATAATTAGGACATTATGAACCTGGAAATGTATCTCTAGACACGTCATCAAAATACACCAATTACATTTGAAAAAAATTTGCTGTTAGTGGTTAACAAAACTATGGATAGATCATTTAAGTGATAACACAGACTATTGCTACTGTCTTTGTTCCATCGTTCGACACGTGTCGAAGCGCTATTTCGCGATTGTTGGCTTGAACAGAAAACAAGGAGTCTGAAGGGATGACATGGGAGTAGATATCGTATTGCAACAGTTCCACAGTGTGAATAATATTATCAAATTATAAATAGCAATATCGTAGAAATATTTCTTGATGCCTAATGTTAAAAATAAAATATCTATCTATCTATAGGGATAGAAATCTAACCTAACCTAACCTAACCTAAACACGATACGAAACTTGGGGTGCAGATTAATTTCAAGGAAGAAAATTCCAGTATACCAGCCGTTACTGAGATTATGAAAAACCGGAAAGCTTTCGAAACTATTTTTTTCTATAAATATCATGAGGATCCTAGAGCCGAATTCTTGGAAATTTGTTAAATTCATAATGATGAGACCCTAACTAGATTCAAAATTAGAAATAGCCCTAGTTCCATGGAGGTATAGGAGGAGATTTCGACAATACCTCTTATACATCCATTAGCAATGGTGCAAACAACAAGGGTGTCGAAAGACACACCAGCAAATGGACCAGAGAAATGCTCAAGGGCCGGATCATAACGGCCTCTTTTGGAGACACTGAAATATCGGTGTCAGCAGTAAAAGGATGCCCTCAAGGAGGTGTCCTATCGCCGCTACCATGGTCAGTAGTTGATGGCGTCTTAAAAAGACTGAACAACGCTGGCTTTAACGCACAAGGCTATGCTGATGATCTAGTCATCATCATCAGGGGAAAGCATGCTGAAATCCTATCGAACCTGATGCAAAAAGCCCTTAACATCATAAATGAATGGTGTGCTGAAGAAGGGCTCAGAGTCCAGCCAGACAAAACCATTATAATTCCATTCACAAGACGTAGAAAGTTGAACTTGAAGCCCCCCTTTCAAAATGGACATACTCTGAAATTCTCGGAATAGACTAAGTATATAGAGGTAACCCTAGATCAGAGACTCAACTGGAATTCACACATTGACAAAACTCTTTCCAAGGCTACATCGTGCCTATATGCATGCCGCATACTCTTCGGAAAGACCTGGGAGCTACAGCCAAAAATAACCTACTGGTTATACACAGCGGTTATGAGACCCATTGCCACATATGCATCGTTTGTATGGTGAACGAAAACATCAGAAATAAATACGCAAAACAAGCTGCAAAAACTGAAGCGGTCAGCGTGCGGCATATCAGGGGCTATAAGAAGCACCCCGACTACTGCCTTGGAGGTAATTCTAAATCTCCCTCCTCTTCATATAAAACTGAAAGAGTGTTGATGGCGGCATTACGGATCTAAGACACAAAAACTTTCACCTGGTGATCTGAAGGGACACCTGGAGAAACTGAGTTACATAGCGCCAAAAATCTTATCACAACCATCGGACATAATCCCGTTTAAGTTTGATTTTTATACACCCTTCGAAGTGGCCATAGTAGACCGCACCATCGTGAAGGGAAAAATAAATCAATTAAACCTAAGATCCTCCATCTGGTACACGGACGGATCAAAAACGATTGATGGAACAGGAGCAGGCATATATGGCCCCAAGTACACGTCATCAGTGCCTCTGGGCTTCACTTCCACAATTATGCAAGCATAAACACTTGCTGTAAACCTGTGCTTCCAGGAAGTACTACGAAGGAAACTCAGAGGTGCACAGATTTATATTTTAACGGACAGTCAGGCAGTGATTAAAGCTCTAAACTCTTACAGTTATCGGAGCATCTCTGTGTGGGAATGTCGCCAATCCTTGATGCAACTTGCTGAGGGGAACAAACTTTTCCTGTGGTGGGTGAGTGGTCACGAAGGCATACAAGGAAATGAAGCCGCTGACGAACTGGCTAGATCAGCTGCTGGAATCCCACCCATCGGACCTGAACCGTTCTGCGGTTTAAGCAAACCACACAGACCACAGGAACTGGAACGGTGGGAAGAGTCTAGAAAAAAGAATACTGGAGGTAAAACTCCAGGCCAAAGGCAAGCGAAAAAGTTCATTGACCATTCGCCAAAGAAGACAAAACAGCTTCTAGACCTCTCTAGAGACGAGCTGAAGACTTTAACAGGCCTGCTTACAGGACACTACCCACTGAGATACTATCTTAGTAAAATGGGCAAATCGGAAACGGCAACATGCAGAATGTGTAAAGAAGGCGATGAAACTGCCGAACATATTCTTTGCATCGCAACTGCCCTTCAAAGACAGAGGTAAAAGTGAAAGCTTGCAGGGAGATTCTTAATTTTGTAAGGGAACTGGATCTACAGGGAAATGAATAAAGAACGGTTACGAACAAAAGACCAATTAGGTCGCAGCTCGGAAAGGCTTGTAGAACCAAGCGACCCCTTCCAATTTAATGTAATATAATGTAGATTCAAAATTGAAAAATAAAAATTAAAATTTTTTTATGCATTTTTCCGACAAAAAATGTTACATACTTATGTGCATGAACACCACACTCTTAAATACATTGCCTGAACTCAATCATAACTTTCTTCAAACTTTCGTTCTGGGTGAGTTAAGGTGTTTTTAAATCATCACTTATTCCGTACGTGCCATGCAAACTATATGAAATAGAACGTCAACATCAATCCAGACAAATGATGTGAAACGATATAGAATGTGGACCCTCCATATGGGTATTTATCCAGCTGTTACATCCACGCGAACTAATAACAAATACTCATGAAACGTAACATGTTTTCGGGAAACTAATATCCATCTATCATGTTATTCAATTTAGAGTCTCTCAAACACTGCGCTTTCGAGATTGGCACTAACTATATCCGAACGAGTTTGTTAATTTGTCCTTTGTGAGGGAACAAGCGCGGATGCTTGCGTACAATATATGTCATTTGGAGTCAAAGGAACTTCAGAATATAATAGGATGCGACATTTTCCAATTCGTTTACTTTCCGAAAGTTACGATGTACGAAGTATACAAGGTGTCCCATTAGTAGTTCTAGTACGACAGCTAAGTGAAATACTACAAATAGAGAAATGACGTCCTCATCTCCGTTCTCTACTTTCGAGGAAAAATGATTAGTGAAAACAGATCTTTTTTTCGAGTTTTTCCGATAACTCGATTTTCTCGGATTAGGACCTGTGCCAATATCTCGGTTGCTATCAAACTTAGATCTAAATTATTTCGACATTTTAGTAGGACTTTTTGATTTAAATTCAGGGACGGATTAATTTTCTTTGTAGAATGGTTATTTTCTTTTTCCAAACGGACAGGGTGTTCAAAAAAGGCACGGCAATATTCGAGGAGGTGATTGTTGAAGTCATTTCATGAAAAAGGTTCATATAAACATCGGTCTGCAAATACTTAGGGGTGGATCAGTCACTGTTTAACGGTAGTATCTTGGCAGAATGTTTAATAGTTTAGTTTTTCAATAGTTTATTAAACTCTCACTCATTAATACAACATGAAATGAAAAATTTGAAAATTTTAAAATTCGTACAATCAAAATTGCTGAACTAGTCAAAGTATAAATAAAATTGTGAAAACATCCAGAACATTGAGTAACTGTACAAAATAAATAACAAACAATGGCTTCATACTAACAACACTTAACACTTATTCAAATGAAGGTACTTAATTTAAAAACTAGCTGCCAAATATTCACCTAATGAGTAGACACTATTCCTTATCAGCATTCCTTTCACTGCTTTTTCAAATCCATTAATTTCCAAGTTGATGATGCGTTTGGGCAATCTGTTATAGAGCTCTGGTCCCCATACATCAATAAACACCTCGAAAAAGTCTAGGGAACACTTCTGAATATCGATATGTCGTATCCAGAACAATCAATTTGGATGATTTTTTTTAAGAAATGATAACCTGCATCAATTTGTCACCAAATTATGTAGAGTACCGCAACAGATTTCAGTTTTTTTTATAAAAAACTAAAAATGCAGCAGATGCGACGCTGCTTTATAATCATTTCATGTATTCAGTGTTTGAAATCAGTTAGTTGGCACTTTGTTTCTGTTGTAAGCACAAATAAAAGATTCAAATTTTGTGATTCAACCATGGAAAGACGACAATGACTAGAGAAGAGATGTTACGAGCCGTTGGCATGCTCCAAGCTGGGAGCTCATAACGGGAAGTATCCAGTGTTCTGGGAAGTAGCCCAAGCGTTTATGGTCGCGTTTCAATGAAACAGGTAGCGTAGAAGAACGCCATACAGGTCGTTTCAGGATTACTACTGTCGCCCAAGACCGATTTTTTGTTTTACAAGCCAGAAAAGATCGTACTACCACAGCATCTCAATTAGCTCAAGCGCTATCACGAGTTCATAATGTACAAATTTCCGACCAAATTGTGAGAAATCGACTGCACGAAGGTTAATTCCACTCCAGACGTCCTTTGAGAGTTCCACAACTGACCCATGGAAATCGCGCTGCTCGTTTAGCTTGGTGTCAAGAGCACGTAAACTGGGATCAAGAGAGGTGGGCCACAGTTCTCTTCAGTGATGAATCTAGATTTAGTTATTATCCCGATTCGGGAAGAATTCGAATATGGTGGGAACCTGGAAGGCAAAACCGTCTCCAGCATGCTCGAGAAGTTGTTAAACAGGGAGGCAGATCAGTGATGTTTTGGGGAGGTATACGCCTTGGTGGAAGAACTGACCTCGTTTTCATACAGAACAACCTCACGGAAAATTCTTACGCAAATGAGATAGTTTTACCTGTAGTGGTACCGTATCTCCAAACAATGTGTCAAAGTCAACTCTTCCAACAAGATAATGCCCCTCCTCATTGTGCAAGAGTTGTCTTGAACGTTCTTGAAGAGAAAGATATCGATCTTCTACCGTGGCCATCCTGCTCCCCATATCTGAATCCCCCCTAAAAAGAAATCTCCTGCGTCGAAACGTCTTCCATCATGAACAGGAGCTTCGATCAGCATTTCAGGGGGCTTGGAATGACTTAGGCCAAAATGTCATAGACAATTTAATATTGAGCATGCCGCGACGATGCCAAAGTGTCATTAATAACAGAGGTGGACCTTCTGGCTACTGAAAAATATAAGTGCTTCCATATCGTTTTGAAAATATTAGTTCAGGATTTTTTTTTGTGTTTTACCAAATTTCGACATTTTCAAATTTCAACTTTTTTTTATAATAGGTGCTTTGGAGAAGTCAAATATTATTTTGTTTCCTTGAGAATACATTATATACAATACATCCTAACAAAAACCGAAAGATTTCTATAAATTCGAATCATCAAATTTATATTTTAAAGATTGGTAAGTGTTCCCTAGACTTTTGTTGAGGTGTTTATATATTTGCGTGGACGTCAAACGGTAATACGGTAGTGAAAAGTCATGTCTCTTCCTTGTGTGGTGATGATGAAATGTCGAATTTCTCGGATACATATATCTGTTACTATGTACAAACTTAGGGCAGGTGAGTATGTACAGACATTGAATGGTGAGTGTTTTTTCAGATCGAAAATATTATCTGCATCTCTTACTACTTCTGATTCCTGTCAAGGCTCGAATGGCTTTCTTCTGCTGAAGAAAAACCTTATGAGAATCAACGGAATTTACCCCAGAACATAACGGAAATATACTATGGAAATAAGCCGCCTGATGAGTGGCACAAGTCTTCATACGTCTGATGGCATATATGGCACTATTAAGCCTCTTCAGCATGTTTTCTATTTGAAATTTCCAGTTTAGTTTGCTATCCATATATAGTCAACTTCACTTAGGTTGTTTCGATACTTGTTTTTGTGAAATGCAGTGTTTGCAATTTTTCTTTGTTCAAATGCATTTGGTTAGCAGCAAACCAATCCCCAATGTTATTCATGGCCATATTCGCATTAACATCAGCAGATTCCTTAGAACATCCGACAGAAACAAACGAGCCATCATCAGCGTACAGGAATGGATCCAGCAAACCCAAATATTTGATAAAGATGATAAACAACAGTGGACCCAAAATGGACCCCTGCGGCACGCCAAGCATCGATGTATACTCCTTGGACTATGTACCGCCCCAATAAACTCCTGACATCTTTCCGTCAGGTTATACTTTAACAACTCTTTAATTGTTTGTAATTTTTTTAATTGTACCTCTAATACCATAATAGTCAAGCTCTCCCAACAACAAATCGTGTTAAATGACGTCGAATGCCTTCGTCAGGTCACAGCAAGTCAACCTGCAGCCATCTGGTTATCTTGAGCTGCGATAATTGCATAAGAAATTTATTTTTTTATAGCCAAGCTGTCTATTCGAAAATAATTTTGTCTTCTCGAAATATTAAACTATTCTATCCTTTATACACTGCTCGAAAATCTTCGATATCACTGGCAGAATTGCTATAGGTCTATAGTTTTTGGAAGAGTTTTTGCATCCACTTTTGAAAAGAGGAATTATTTTCGCCATTTTCAACTCACTCGGAAATACTCCTTCAATTACACATTTGTTTAGAACCTTCACAAGTGGTATTGGCAATTCGACCCATATCTTCTTTATGAGGTGCGAAGATATATAGATATCAATCGTATTCTTAATTTTTGAAGATCTGATGTTTATCTGACTAGATTTCATATTTTCAAGAAATAATTCCGATTTATGTTTAGAATTAGGAATAGATTCTGCTACTTTTGCTCCCACTTCTGAGGAAAGCCAGATTTTCAGCTTTTAGATTTGTATTAGTTGCTTATCTTCCATATCTCGCTCTGTTTATTATGAGTCCTATTTAGCCTTTCCTTCTTCCACATTCGTGTTTCCTCTTCCAATTTCTGATAGTAATATTTTTTCATACGCGTATAGGCGTCGTACAGTCTCGCTTCTTCAGTAACACTGACAGCTGTACCCAGGATATCAAGCTGTTGCTTTTTTTTCACTAGTGCTGCTGAGCTTTTAACTTCAGTCTTTGTTTTCTGGGCCATTCTTTTTTTGAATGAATGTTGTTTCTCCTCCAACTTTTTCAGAACTCTCACTGACCTCAGTCTATATTTTTGTGTGATTATGTATATTTATTTATTTATCTATTTTTGTGTCTGAAAATATTTTTCATATACCTTCACATATGTTTCAATCGACGTGTTGTGGTGTTCATTTTATCTTATCCCTATTGGATTTTTTATGATTTAACAACAGATTTTATGATGATATTATCATAATTTCATGATTTTTACAAACCTATCTATATATCTATCTATCTACTTCGTTACCGATTTACAGGGTGTTGAAGTTTAGTCGAAAATTGCAGTTAAATTTGAATTTGTCGTAAACCGCTTGAGACATTGGTGTACAATTTTGGGGGAGCCTGAAACTTTCAGAGACGCATAATTTTCAATACAAAACAATATTTTGGACTCACCAGTGGCGCGCCTATGCTCACAACTCAACATTCTCAAAGAAAAAACTAGGACGCTATAGATTTTCAAGAATAAAAAATATTTTTGAATTTTCCAATTATTTTTCACGAAAAAAGCTCACCTGACAATTTTTTGTAGTTTTTACAAAAACATCGTAGTGTATTTATTTTTATCATCAAATAACTTATCTTTGAAAATCAAAAGTTTGATTCAAGGACAAAACAAAGACTTTTGAGTATCACCAATAACTCTTGAAAATCACAAAAGCTGTTCAAAATGAGTTCCTCCAGCTCGGCTGAAAGATTCCAGTATTTTCCTCATTAATTGGTGAATTGTTTTGAAAACACCAGGATCTATCGTTATCGAGTTGTACCCTGCGATGATTCTATTTCTTAAGTGCCACGGGGAAGTATAAACTATTAATTTCAAATCATCCCACAGAAAGAAATCGAAGGGGTTTAACTCTGGGGACTGTGCAGGTCAAAATCGACGTCCACGTCAACCAATCCAGCAATTTCCATACTCTTGAGTTAGGAAGTCACGAGCAAGCTGACTAAAATGGGCATAGCACCATCGTGCATGAACCACATCGTTTGTCTTATTGCCAAAGGTACATCCTCCAAAAATTCTGGAAGCGTGTGTTCCAAAAGTGGCGGTAACCATCCCCGTACGTCTCCCTAGTAGAAATACTGGTTCAATTAAGCAGTCACCCACAATACCGATCCAAACAATCAACCAGAACTGATGTTAATATCGATCTTCATATGTTTGAAGTGGATTTTCTTCACAGCACATATGATTTTCATGAATATAATATATAACTAAACCTGTATGCGATAGCAAACTGATATCGGGTTAATGAACTTCTGGTGAATCCATGCAAGACTGTGGATTTTTGTATGGGTAATAAATAACCGCGAGAAAAAAAAAAATAAGACGGGTTAGTGTGAATGGCTTTATATTAAAATTGAGTGACTGTGCAAAAAATCGGGGTGTATCATTTGATGATGAGCTAAACTATGAAGATTACATCAAGGACTTGCTAAGGGCTGCATACGTAAAGTTCAGGATGATCTACAGCTACAAATCGTTCTTGTGCAGTGCTGTTAAGTGAAGACTAACTTCTGAATTGATTATGAGTCCATTCAATTATTGTAGTGCCGTTTATTTTTCATTTCATACTGGAGTGACGCGGTGTTCGGTTCAAAGGTTGCAGAACCGATGGTTGCGTTACTTTTATGATATTGGGCATCGCGAACATGTACTATATACACTATATCACTCTTGGGTTGTTGAAAGTTTTCCATGGATGTGATACAGCATTGTCCTGCAAAAGATGCTTAGAAGCCAAACTACTTGAACTACAGGAAGAAACTGTGTAGGGTCCTCATATCAACCATATATTTCGTCTACCTTTGTTTTTAGGTGTCTTAGCTTCTAGTTTTGTGTAGGATTTTTAATTAGATAAGTTTAGTTTTATGGACTTACTTGTATTTGAGTTTTGAGGACGAGTGGAAGATCAGCTTTAAATGAACTCTGTTCCATTTGTATTTGGTGTGTTGTATATATTATTATCCTCCGATGCAATAAACATTATTATTATTATTATAATAATAGTTCATCTTGCTGCTCTGCTAAGACTTCAACAATAGCCCACCCTGTTCAGGAAACCTCTCTGGTGAATTCTTTCCCGGAATCGCTTTCAGCAGCTCTATCGACGTCATCAATATGGCAGAAATGATATAAGAACTTCTTTTTTTTCAGCGCGGTTTTTATTTTCAGATACAGCCAGAGGTTTAATGATACTTAATCTGGTGGGTAACATATTGGAAGATCCTTATTGATCGAAACCAAACCTCCCTTGTAAAGTTCGTTTATAGTTGCTCCTTTTGGAACTTTGCCTTCGCAATCAAAAAGAACAATAGTCATAGCCTTGATGTCTCACTTTGATTGATTTTTAGTCTGCACGGAATTGAAAGATCCTCTTATGAATTTTTGATTTGAACTTCATGGTCTAAACTGCAGAAGTTAGTCTTCACATAACAGCACTGCACAAGAACGATTTGTAGCTGTAGGTCATCCCGAACTTTATGTATGCAGCCCTTAGCAAGTCTTGTAATCTCTCTATGTAATCTTCATAGTTTAGCTCACCATCAAATGGTACACCCAGATTTTTTGTACAGTCACTCAATTTTAATGTAGAGCCATTCACACTAACCTGTCTTATTGCTTTTTCTCGCGGTTATTTATTACCGACACAAAAGGCCACAGTCATGTATGGATTCAACAGAAGTCCATTAACCCGATATCAGTTTCCTACCGCATACAGGTTTAGTTATATAGTATATTCATAAAAATCATATGTGCTGTGAAGAAAATCCACTTCAAACATATGAAGATCGATATTAACATCAGTTCTCGTTGATTGTTTGGATCGGTAATGTGGGTGACTGCTTAATTGAACCAGTATTTCTACTAGGGAGACTTACGGGGGAGGGGTACCACCACTTTTGGAACACACGCTTCCAGAATTTTTGGAGGATGTACCTTTGGCAATAAGACAAACGATGTGGTTTATGCACGACGGCGCTATGCCCATTTTAGTCAGCTTGCTGGATTGGTTGACGTGGACGTCAATTTTGACCTGCAAAGTCCCCAGAGTTAAACCCCTTCGATTTCTTTCTGTGGGATTATTTAAAATCTATAGTTTATACTTTCCCGTGGCACTTAAGAAATAGAATCATCGCAGGGTACAACTCGATAAGAATAGATCCTGGTGTTTTCAAAACAGTTCACCAATTAATGAGGAAAAGACTAGAATTTTTCATCCGAGCTGGAGGAAGCCATTTTGAACAGCTTTTGTGATTCTCAAGAGTTATTGGTGATACTCAAAAGTCTTTGTCTTTGTCTTTTGATTTTCAAAGATAAGTTATTTGATGATAAAAATAAATACACTACGATGTCTTTTTTAATCAAAGACTACGTGTCGTACAACAAAATCTATGGACTTTCTTCTCTAATTCTTTTTAACAGTTTTTACTCAAAAACTACAAAAAAAATTGTCAGGTGAGCTTTTTTCGTGAAAAATAATTGGAAAATTCAAAAAAATTCATTAGTAAGAAGTCAGGGAACAAATTAAGCTCATCTCATTTGCAGATCATCGATAAGATTATTACTTCATTTTGAGGTTTCTGATTCATAAATTACTATCGCCCCGCCCTGGATTCACACGGGAGCAAAATAGTATGGCTTCCGACGTCATATTTATAGGCAGCCCAGCCCGCCAGCCGCTGTGATCCGGGACGGACATACAGCACGAAGGCATCTAACCTAACCTACCTACGCCCGATAGGTGGATATACAATCTCTGCCCGCTTCCTTGCAAGAAGAGACCCTAGTGCGTCGCAAATCTATCCACGAAGATTTTTGGGATTTAACGATATACTGTAAAGGATAGTTTTGATCTATATTAAATTAAATGCACAACGTATCTAATTCATTCGGTTGGATAAAGGGTAATACTGTATTGTTTGAAATTACTTCGTATATAACCCCATTATTTTTGTAATATGTGAAACATAAAATGGCTACTATTGGGTATTCTTAGGACATAGACATTTACAATTACAGATTTTTTGGAGATATTTTCATGATGTATAATTGCATAGTACAGTATTTAAATCTATCTTAAAAGGTTTGTAATGCAAGGACACAAAAGTATGAATTTTTTAAGACAGCACGTTGACAGTCATTAGAATTCTCAACGTTACTCTACTATAATATGGATGTACTGTACATATAAATATCCTCTTGAATTATCAAAATCCGTTGCTTAGTTTAGAGGATCTAAGCGTTCAGACCTCAAAAATAACTTTCTTGTACACAATGAGAGGAGAAAAGATAATACTTTTGGTAAAGTAAATATTAGTGTATCTTGGGATATATCTAATACACTTCTACTCACCAGCTTTGGGCTCCTCCATATAAAAAATCATCTCAGATTCACTCTCGCATCTAGAATTGTTCGCGGGGGTCGGCAGCTGCTGCGTTGGGACGTCTTGCTGTGGAGTCCCTGGTGTTCCCGTCACCGTGTCAGCTCTTTCCATCCTGTTTCTAGATTTCCGTCTTTTTAGCACTGATGCCTTTTTTGCAACCTGGAACATGAGGGACTGACCCAACCCATAAAAACTCAACACCGAAACATCAAGTACTGCATCTAGAACTAGCCTAATACATTTAACTAGAGCATAACTACACACTTGGCCAAAATGTAAGGATATTATGGCATTTCTCTCCAATTTCTAAGTAACTCGCGGAAAGAATCCTAGTTTCTTTTTATGAGTTTTGCACCTCATATAAATTCATGAATTTGCATTTTTGTTAAACACCTGTGTTTTTATTATCGGTTCAGTTTAGAGCCAGTTGTTTCTTATCAGATTGAAATTGAATTTGTTTGAATTATTTATAATATCTGAGACATTATTTCATAAAGGTAGTTACAGTGAAACAACAGTTGCATTCAACAAAGCCTCGTCGGTATCTCACAATAACTTTGGGTGATAAATTGCGTAATCAACCCGATGATCGGCTATGATCAGATTTAGATAGAGTTGTTGACTGGTTTTCGAAAATGGCTTGGAAATAAACATCGATAAATTCCAATGTATATCTTACTACATACTATTAAATTCGACTATAGCGTGCATAATACTATGTTAAATAGCGTTTGTGTTGTGAAGGATCTCGGAGTGGTCGGTAATGCCTTTAAAGTATTGGGTTATATAAGACGCAACACAAGTGTTATACAATAGTTACTGCAGGCCTATCTTGGAATATGCTTCAACGGTATGGTCACCTCATTACGCAGAACAATCTCAGGAAATTGAAGGAGTTCAAAATAAACTCCTTCTTTATGCCTCATATAAAATGTCTATCCCTCTGTCTCAGCTATGAGATCTAAAGCAAATTTCAGAACTTTGGCGGACTGAAGAGTAATTGCTGATCTTTTTTTGTACAAATTGAATAATGAAATTGTCTGTCCTGATATTTTATATCAAATAGGTTTTCATGTACGTGATAGAATCACAAGAGCTGAAAATCTGTTTGATGAACCTTCATACCGAACTAATTATTACGGCAATGCTCCAGTATGTCGAATATTGAGGTTCGGCAACAAATATATGAACGTAGACTGGTGCTTTAATATTTCCCTTGGGGAATTGAAGGGAAGACTTAATTCGCTTAGTTTTTCTAGCTGAATGTAGTATGTACCTATATTATTCTGATTTCTTGTCCAGTAATAGGATATCCTTTACACTGTTATGATTTTATATTTTCAAGTGGTTGTAATGATCTCTTCTGCTAAATATACAAATCATGTGTGGAACCACTTAGCACACACAAAGAGAGTGGACCCAGTAGGCAAAGATCAAGTACTTTTTTTCTAAATCGCACGATGTGGATCCTACCTGGTCATCAGGTACCAAAATAGGTTAGGTGAGTTAGAGAACACTTGATAGAATAAGAGTAGCTCCAGCAAAAGCAAGCTTGGTCAAAAGAGATCTAACAGTAGATTACAGATGATTATGGGGAATGATTTGTTAATATCTACTTTTTTCATCACACAATGTCAATTTTCGACGACATCAAACGACTTATTATAAGGGTAGAATATTTAGGACTTTGTTCATTACCAGGTAAAATGTCTTTAACGATATCTAGGTACTAGAAAGGAGACGAAGAAGAAGCTGAATATTTCAAGCAAAACTGTTGGGAATGTGTTAAATGAAGTCAATCTTCACTCCATAAGACCTAGGAGGTCTCAGTATCTGACAAGAGGAAATCGCGCTGCTCGATTAGGTTGAGCTCAGAATTATGTGGAATTGGTACATGGCTTGGTGTAGAATCTGTTTCAGAGTTGAACTGATCTTGTTTAGGTTAGATTTCACAGCTCTCTGAATATAAATTTCTACGTTAAATTTTTCAAGCCTGTATGCTATCATTTGTGATAGTGCCTCTTCGAACACTAGCTGCTATGACGAATTTCTTGAATCTGCTTGGAATCAATTTGGTTAGGTTAGATTAGATTTTCAAATTCAGCATCAATGCACACACTATACTCCAAGAGTCTTTTAACCCATTAGTGCATAAGGTTGAAAAATGATGAAAGTTCAGTTCTTTTTTTATTTTCTTAGTATTTAGTAGTAATAATAATATAATCAACAAACAAAATGAACTTAACTTTCATATGAAAAAAATTAAGCGTCATCCGATAAATCGGATTGTGCGCACAAGTCACTCAAAACGTATGGAAATTTTTGAACTCCAACTCCACATTTTGTTATTTTGCTCTTTCCACCGCAAAGTCTGCATGGTCTTTCGGTAGTAATGTATTCTGGCCAGTGATTGAGACCATCGTAACGAGTATCGTTCATTGTATTTTTCATCAGCTGAAAGTTTACCGTAAGTTTGTAGGAGAGACAGAGCCATATTCCTCCCCCCTTCTTCTCCTAGACAGATTCTTTTCATCAATAACCAGGAATTGGTCACAGAAACATCTGATAAGTAGCAGAATATTGGCCACCACCATTTTTTTGACACATTATTGTTCTACAATTAGCAACCAATTGATTCATTTTATCGATATCACCCATGCCATGGTTATAATTCACAAAAAGGTTTGGTCGAGTAACAGATATTTTTCCTTTACTTCCTTTAGACCATCTCGATCACTTTGTTCCTGAAATGGTATCGAAATTGGTGGCACGAGGAACTATGTGTTTTCACTATCCGTCCTAAAATCATACGTACCCCTCTCCTGATTTTGCATAACGGATTTTTCTGTGAGGGGACATTTACCAACTGTATTGTCACGGATAGTTCCAGTTCCGCAGTATCCAGTCGATGTCAAGTGCTCAAATAACTGTATTGAAGAAAAGTAGTTGTCAAAAAAGAACTTATATCCTTGATTCGGCGAAACACTCGCAGAATTTATCAGAGAAAGAACAATATCGCCGCCGATTCCAAATTCTTTAACCTTGTCACTTTTTCCTGAGTATAACTCGAAAGAAACCAAGTAACCATCGCTGCTACAAAGTACCCAATTCTTGAAACCAAATCTAATTGGTTTTCCTTTCATATATTGTTTGGCAAAATGACGGCTATAATATGGAATCATAGATTCGTCTATCCATATATTTTCCAGTAATCCACCATGTTCTCGAAAAATTTCATTCAAAGAAGTCATGAGATCGTCCTTGTCAATGGCTGAATAATCATTCAAGTGAAAATGCCTGAGGATCAGTTCGAAGCGATTTAGTCTCATGCTTTTCTAGAAAATATTCATAAAGCCTTCATTGATTACCAAAAGGCTTTTGATAGTTCTCCCCATTCATGGCTTCAAGAAATTTCGGAAATTTATAAAATTTATAGGACAAAGTCTTTTTCTCAAATTTGTAATGAAAAATTGGAGAACCAATCTTCATTTGAATATTTCAAAACAATCGTTAAAATCCGAAGTAATTCCAATCAAAAGAGGCATTTTTGAAGGTGATTTTTAAGTGCTCTTTGGGTTTGTGTTTGCCTGAATCCATTATCTCATGAATTAAATGCTACTAGTTTTGGCTTCAAAATAAAGAGTCTATCAACTGAATTCAAGTTAAGTCACTTAATATATTTAGATGATATTAAATTATATGCGGAAACAAATCTCATTTAAAAAGTCTACTTGAGATTACTTCAACTATTCCAATGATATTCATATGAAATTTGGGTTTCCAAAATGTAAAAATCTTTCTATTGAAAAAGGAAAGATCACCTCTGATTAAATAAAGATTTCCAATATCGAAATCGAGCCAATGCATCAAGGAGATACATAAATAAATAAATATAAATATCTTTGATTTGGTCAAGAGAAGACAATTAACCATAGCAGCACTAAAGAAAATATTAGAAGTTCATATTACAAAAGACTTCGAATTATCACCAAGAGCCATTTAACTAGTAAAAACCTTTTCAGAGCTATCAACTCCTATGCAGTTCCTGTTCTTACATCTTCTTTTGGAATTATTAAATGGTCTAAAACTGATCTGAATGAATTACAATGTCAAACGAGGAAAATGCTTTGTAAATATCATAACCACCCTAAGTCAGCTGTTCAGAGAGTTACACTACCTAGACATCTTGGAGGTCGTGGATTAACTGATTTGAATAATCTTCATAGTAAACAGATTTTTCATCTACGTTCCCATTTTCATGATAAACAGAGAACGTCTAAATTACATGATATTGTTGTTGCTTCAGATTATAATCTTACACCTCTGAACTTGACAATGCAAAAGGTAGATTTTGATATATTGGATGATAATTCTAAAAGAGAAGTTGGATGCAGAAGAAATTACACGGAAAGCACCTAAAGAATTGAAAATGATTATATTGATGAAATCGCATCGAATAAATGGTTAGTTTCTGGAGAATTGTTTGCTGAAACAGAAGGCTTGGCAATTGCGATCCAGGATCAGGTTGTTTTCACGAGAAATTATAGAAAACACATCATCAAACAAAATACAGATGATTCTTGCCGTAGATGTTTCTGTTTTTCAGAAACAGTTCTTCATATATTATCATCTTGCTCAATCCTTGCTTCAACAGATTATTTAGAAAGACATAATGCCGTCGCTAATATTATTCATTTTAATCTAGGAATTGAACATGACCTAATTCCCAAAAGAAAAAATTTTACAAATATGAACCTGAGATTATTTGTGAAAATGACAAATATAAACTTAATTTTGATAAAACAATTCTTTGCAACAGAGCTGTAAAACATAATAGACCAGATATCATTCTTACTGATAAACAGAATCAAATAATATATATAATTGATATTGCTATACCCGACACACATAATATATAAAACAAATACAATGAAAAAATTTCTAAATATATGATGCTTGGCGACGAGATAAGAAAAGTGTGGAAAATGAAAACAATTTTTATTCTACCGATTATTATTTCCACAACAGGTGTTAGGTTAGGTTTTTCTAAATTTGAGGCACGTCATCCAGTGTGGACCAATACAATCTTTTGTTGGGATATTTGGTATATCCAGAAAATAAAAGCCCACCTATGAACACAAGCAACTACTCATGGATACATTCAAAGGATTGTTTTTTTGGCTTGAGAAAGCATTTGTTTGTCTCAAAGTTTGTAGTAGTCCACTGTTGAAGAAAAAGCTGAAAAAATCAAAGGCAAATGTTGACTGTTTCGCATTTGCTGATGGTTGCTTTTCCCCACAAGCTACGTTCGCATCGAACTCGGGGTGTTTTTTCCTTTCAGGCGTTCCAGTTTAGATCTTTTAGTGCTATATCTTCCCTTCTGATTTTCGATACGTAGGTATTTTGCTTACGGTTGGTCGTCAATTGAGTCATATTCATAATTAAATACTAGTAACTAGTTCAAGCGATTGTGGTGGAAAGTCGTTTTCATTCGAATCTTTTTCCTTATTTTTCAAAGAATATTCGCATTGAGCACTCAACATCTTCGGTCCTAAGTGGTTCAAATTTCCATCGGGCTTATCACTGCTATCTGAATCACAGTCAGTATCTTCCCCATCTTCAGGTGGAACAGTATATATATCCATTCCATCATAAAAATCATCATTTTCTACGATATTCAACAATTGAGCAAGAGAGAGCCAGAAAATGAAAACATTTCTTGGTACCGAAAATTCTGGACCTGAAGAGCTGACTTGTGCATAGCATCCGATATATCGGATCTTAAGTTTAAACCCATATATTTTCGAAAGAATATATATCTAAGGCTAGTATTTGCAAGAAATATATACTTTCAACTCTTACATGTCTGAATTGATGACCCAAGGGTTTTGGTAAAATTAAAGAAATCAGAATATACTTACCCACCCGCACTTTTTGGGTTAAGGGCTGAATCCATCTCTGTTCAAACTGTATTTTCTCTTTTTCGTTCACTCAGTCACATCAAAATATCCCAAAAATATAACACGACACGTTCAGTTTGATATTGCAGATGGTAATAATTTTGAGTTCGTATGCACTAATGGGTTAATGACTTCATTTTGAGCACGCCATCTATATAATCCATTCACGAATTTGTCATTATTCTTTACTGATGTCATCTTAGAATGTTTTGATAGGTTTTTTCATTATTTCCAGAAGAACTGAAAAATTTTTTTTTAGAAGAAAAGTTTTTGTTGCTTTTATTTTTTAATCGCTGATTTATATCATACTTTGATTTAACGTTTACAGTCATTTTGCCACTCAATAAATTATGTAACGAACCATAAAATATAAATATCCTTACATTTTTGCCATGCATGTATTTGTGAAACATGACACAACTTTATAACCAACATAAAAAGACTAAAACCTATTTTGCATGAAAATTATTATATTTGTTATTTTTTTAACAGAATGTTATGGAACTTTAAATTAAAATGTATAGAGTATACTCGTAGAGAGTAAATTTAATTAATTTTATTTAAAATACAAAATGTATAGCAAAACAAACTAACCGCAATGCTCTCTGCTATGCATGCAAATATTGTTCAGAGCTTGAGTATTGTTCAAGAAATATTCGTTGTTTCCACCTTCACTGTTCAAATTACTGTCTATACTGTGTGAACCATTTTGAATGAATACCTCTCCATAGCTCGGGTATGTAATGATCGACTTCAATTTTTTCTTCTGTTGCGCAGATATATAAAGAAATTTTGAGAGATTTGCAATCGAATCCATAATTTAGTATTTCAAATATTAATTTTCAATTCAATACTTTAATAAATACATGGTGATCGCAAAAACAGCTTGAATTGCATGAATTACCACTTTATAAGAGTGCTCTGAATGAATATTGGCAGAAAAATGACAGTATGCAATGCAAAATATTGAAATATGAATATGTACACCACCAGACCAACAGATGTTCAAACAGAATTTACACTACAAATTAATATCATTAAGTATGCCGACTCTACTGGATCCAATATCTGAAATTATTCCCATCGAAATGACGATTGTAATAAAAAGTACACTCAACATGGTTCTGAAGGAAGTATAATCTACAGGGTGTAACATAAAAGTATGTGACAACTTGAGGGGGTAAATCTACGTGCAATTTTGAGAAAAAGTTCAAAAGCTTCGTTACCGAGCTACAGGGTGTTGAAATTTCCGGAAAAAATTGTTTTTTTCTTCAAAACTCCTGCAGGTTTTGAGATATTCAGCCCAAATTTGAAATGCAAGCTATTTTTCAGCCTCTATCATTAAACATTCTAAATTTCATCTAGAATCTACAAGGTGTTTTCTTTCTCGGAGCCATGTCTTCTTTTGCCCTTTCAAACTTTCTTGCAGTTCACCACTGATCCGCGTACAATCAATTTTCGTCATCTTCGTTCAATTTAAAAACTTTTTTGACAATCATAATATTTTCGTATCTCTAACCGTTCTCGAGCAAAAAATTCACTTCTAATTAAAAAAAGTGACTAGTAGGCTTTGATTTTTTTCATTTATTTATTTATTTTGACAGTTGCTAAAAGTGAACCAGTGTCTGCTCGAATTGTTTATTAAATTAACGATTAGTTTTAAGACTTTTGAATTGCTATAAGAAAGAATGGCTAATTTCACTAACGCCGAATTAGCTGATATCCATTACATGTACGGTCTGGCTGACGGAAACACAACAGAAGCTAGGTGATTATATCAGGGGCGCTTTCCAAATCAAGTAACACCAGACAGGCGAACATTTTTAAATATTCACAGAGCGTTGAGGGAAACTGGTACTTTTACTGCAAATAATCATTTAAAAGGTACAACTCAAATTATGAGAACTCTAGATATTAAGGAAGCAGTTTTGAATTGTAATGATTGGAATTCTCATGTGAGTACAAGAAAAATTGGAGATCAGTTGAATATTTCTAGTTTGGAGGATTCTCCACTACTTTTTATTGTACCCTTTTCATATTCAACGCTTCCAAACTCTACTTCCTCGAGATTTTCCTTCAAGACTGAATTTCTGCCGATGGTTCTTAGCTAAAATTAGAGAAAATGCTCATTTTGATAGTGAAATAATGTTCACAGATGAAGCTTACTTTTTGAGAACTGCTATCACAAATTTTCACAATAAACATTATTGGATATGAGGATTGAAGAACCTCATCATCATGAACAATTCTCACTAAATGTCTAACTCGGAATAATTGGAAATTATTTGATTGGGCAATTATTTATGCCTAACAGACTAAGCGGTCTAGCTTATTGGCAATTTCTTGAGGATGAGTTACCTGTATTTCTCGAGGATGTCACTTTTGGAGAGAAACATAATGTGGTTCATGCATGACGGGGCACCAGCACATTTCAATGGACAAGCTAGGGAATTCTTGAATAATAAATTTAACAACCGATGGGGTGAGCCAGAACCATGGCCTCTTAGATCCCCAGACTTGAATAGGTTAGACTTTTTCTTATGGGGATATCTCAAAAGTTTAGTTCATTCCACTCCAGTGAACATTGTAGAAGAATTGAGAAATCGAATAATAACCTCTTGTGACACGATAAGAAATACCCCAGGAATATTTCAAAGAGTGCGTGATGATATGCGATGAAGGATAGAGGCCTGTATTCTGCAGGTGGAGGATACCAATTTATTTAGTTTTTAATTGTTTTTTTTTGGTTTGATATTGAATAAGTATGCGTTGAGTCACATTTTGTGACAGACGAGCTGTTAAAATAAAAGCAAATTTTGACATACCTATCGTGTATTTCAATTATTTTTCTTATTTAGCGAATAATAATACAATTCAAATAGTTCAAATTCAATAATTTTTCCCTCAAAAACGGTTGGAGATACGAAAAAATTACAAGTGTCAAAAAAGTTTCTGAATCTTAAATTGAACGAAGATGACGAAAATTGATTGTACGCTGATCAGTAGTGTACTGCAAAAAGTTTGATAGGGCAAGAGGGGACATGGTCTCGGCAAAGAAAACACTTTGTGAATTTCAGTTAAAATCTAGGGCGTGTGATGATGGAGGCTGTAAAAAATAGCTTGAATTCCAAATTTGGGTGTATGATTCAAAAAAGTGCAGGAGTTTTGAAGAAAAAACATTTTTTTCCGGAAATTTCAACACCCTGTAGCTCCGTCAGGAATCTTTTGTGGACCTATGTTTATATAGACTTTTTTTATTAAAATTGCACGTAGATTTACCCCCTCAAGTTATGACATATTTTTATGTAACACCCTGTATATGCATTATCTTAAAGTTCTTGAAGTTTTCGGGAGCAAGGCTATTTATGTTTTTTCACTGAATTTTCTATTTCAGAGATTTCAATTTTCCGAATGATTCACATCTTCGCACATTTTTTTCGAGTCAGGATCATCACCATCACGATCTGGAAATCATGCTCAACAGAGTCACTTGCTCGAGCACGACTTCTGTTATATAGAAAATGAATTGAAAGGCTTGAATCATGTCTGGATTCACATGACTGCTGATATTCCATTTTTTTAATTCTTTAGTTCTTGGAAAAGACCCAGAACAAAATATCAACAACAATGAGCTGGTAGGTATATAATAAGCTATTGTTCTCGTTCGTTTGAATGACATTCATCATACATCTATGAAGTTTTCTCAATGTTCTCACGCCACAGAACTTACTTCATAGTTCACAATGTTTTTATTTCGTTTTAAGTCGTTTATCCAAAATACAGAAAAATGTTGAGGTACCCATACTGACATAGTGATCAAAACGCTTTATAGGGCTGAAAAGAATGATCACAACCTTCTTTCGAATTACGAAGTAAAATTGCAAGTGTGAATTATCTTGTGAAAATTTCCTATAGTTTCTTATTTCTCGGAAAATAGGGTCTATGTGATACCCTTGTCGCACTCATTCGAAAGAAAGAAAAATTAAAATATAGTTTAAGGGAAGGTCACCTTTCGGTATTTTGGAAGTGACAGAACTACGAAAATGTAATTGGCTATCAGAATACCATCTATGATGCAATTTTTTTTGTTTCATTGAAATCCATCAACAATTGTAGGAGCTATTGATTGACACTTTGTTCACGGAACGCCGGATATGATGAAGTAACAGTAAATTTTGATTCTGCATTCAATCTTCCAAGAGGAATGCATTTGAGGAAATGTCTGGGGAACAACAGAATATTATTTCTCGATGAAGGTATGTGGGTCTCTCCGCAGCAAAATATTCAAATCTTTTCATAGAGAGGATGAGGAGGAGTGAGTGTTCTACTATTTTGATATCTCGAATGAATATGCTTTCTTATAAGGAGTCAACATTTTTTTTGTATGAGGAGTTCAAGTCAGTGAATATGAAACGCATTCTCATATTTATTCAACTGAAATTTGAATAATTGGATGAAGAACACTTGTTCCCTTTAACTTCAGATTGCAGTTAAGTTCAAATAGCAAAAAACAATTGGACAATTAATTTGAAGCTGGAAATCTCTAGGAAAAAGATTTTCTCGATTTTCATTGGAATGTCTATAACTCAGAACGAATGGTTTTGATGCAATGACTCTGTTATTTCTGAGGTCACCACACATAGGCCTTTCTTCCATTACCAATCCAACTCAAGTAGCTTAGAGTTTGATATCAGTCTGTTACATTTTCTACACTTATTATGCCTAGAAAATAACGTAAGTGACTAGGATGATCAAAAACTAAAAAATCTTGTAATTCGTTAACATAATCTCTACAACAATAATTTCGTACAATTCGAACGCTTTCATTTATCCATCTAAATAGCAAGCGTTTTCAGCTATGTATTTCAGAGCTAAAGCAATCTAAGACATTTCACAGCCTGCAGGATTTCCAATGCTTAAAGCATTGAATATAAAATGTGTTTGATTAAAATATTTGATACTATTTATTCTGACTATTACCTTCGAAAGAGGAATGTTACAGTTGGTACTGCTAGAGGAAGCGTTTAGGTTCGTAGCGCTATTGGTATCCTTCAGATAGATCTGCCATGTGGCTAAAGAGTTGAAGCCTTTATCTGCGGCAAAACAACGCCACAGGCATTGAATCAACATGGCGGCGGCGGGAATTTGACGGTTGAAATGCTTCTGGCGTTGCTTCTGTTGGACTTTGAGGGCGAATCCTGAACCGAGTATTCCCTGAAAGAATAATCATGTCAATATATAAAATAGAATCTGGTTGGTTGAATATATTCAAATAAATGTTTCGAATCAACAAGATATTCGGATTGTCGCGTATTTTAGATTTTAAAAATGAAGAAATGTATCAGTAACTAAAAAGGATTGACATATTTATTGGTGATCAAATACACTGCGCCAAGAAATTAACGCATAATTTCAATATTTCTACTTTGGTAGGCAACTGATTATTAACACTTGTTTTTTCGGATATATCCGCACAAACACGAATGAAAACCGATGTGTTTTTTGATGTACATGTTCCACTGAAGAGAAATAAATGAAAGAAATTAATTGAGGTTTTGCAATAAACCACCAAATATTGATAACAGCAGTTTTTGATCAATTTTTGCGACTAACATTTATTCTTCTTCAAAACTTTAATTTTCGGTAATAATGTACGCGAATCACGAAATTTGACCACGGCAGAATATACTAGAGCAGTGGAGTTAGATGACCTAAGTTGGACTTACATTTACTTGGCAGGTACAAGGACTGGTAGTCATGAAAGGATATCTGGGAAAGGACGACTTCGAGCAACAACGGCGATCCATGGCCGTTACTCAAGACTTTTCTTGTTGAGACAACGGTTCGCTACTGCTAGGCACCTTCAAAGGCAGGTGCGACAAAACAGTGAAGTGCAAATTACAACTTAAACGATGCGACGTCTCAAATAATTTGAGGCCTCGTGTTGCTGCTCGAAATCCAACACTAACTGAAGCTCATCGAATGGCCCGATTGAATCTTACCAGAGAACATATCAATTGATTAGACCTTGACTGGGAACGAGTTTTGTTTACAAATGAGTTGCAGTTTCGTCTTTTTCATTGCGATCGACGTTCTTTTGTGCTCAGATGTCGAAATGAGAGATATGTCTGGTACAATTTAGTACCTACTTATGGTTTAGTGGATGTTCAATAAGGTGTGAGTAGGAATTTCTTTGAATACTTGCACTAATCTGTTCATCGTAAATAATGGAACCCTGAATGGTAAGTTGCACACATTAAAAAAAACATGTTGTACCAATTAGGCAAACATGGGTGAAAATGTTTGGTTTGTGCTTGATAACCTTAGACCTCACCAGGTTCATATCGTTGGGAACTGCGTTCAAGGTCACCAAATCTCTCAAATCGAAAGGTCAACACAAAGTCGAGACTTCAAATTGTATAGTGGTATAGTGTGCACGAGATTTAGTGAAGCACAATTTTCTTGAAAACGTTATTCATTCAGACACGACAATAGCTGAACAAATTATTCTCGCATCCCAACTTAGGATAGCGGAAAGAATCACGCCTTTAATAGAGAATTGGAACGTGAACGTGAATATAATCGAAATGAATTAGACCATTTAATTCAAACAAGTGTACTCCTGTTGAACCACAAAGAGAAGAAAGTGATTGAAACATTAATTAATGCAATTGATAATGGAAGTGGTGACTCATTTTTCCTGGATCTCCCTGATGGAACTGGCAAGATATTTCTGATGCCATTGATTTTGGTAACTATTCGTGCGTGATCCGAAATTGCGGTAGCTGTTTCTTCTTCTGGAATAATTGCACATTGTTAGAAACAAGCCGAACGGTTTCAAAATTGCCATTGAATCAAACTTCAAACTACTGAACAACTGACATGTAACATTGCAAAACACTCAGCAATGGTTTTAGCAATTTCGACTATCGATAATAGCCGTGTTCCTATCGACGAATCGAGCGCATTGATTTCCACCAGAATAACAAATGTTTGAGCGAGCTAGCGATTTCGGCGGATATGAATGAAGATGTGGATAATTCAAACTTTATAATTCAGAATTCAATCGTTGGTTTTCTGTATTCATTCAAATATATTGGTTATGCTGTAAAAGAAAAGGAAGCCATTGATTATCCAACTGAGTTTTCAACCTCCTTGGATGTGCCTGGTTTACCACCGCACAATTTACAACTGAAGGCGAGCTCGGTAGTAATCATGCTTCGAATTCTAAATTAACCAGAACAATGCAATGGAAGGCGCTTGGAAATAGGAAAACTGATGGGTGATGTGATTAACGCGACTATACTCAAAGGACAATTTGAAGATGAGTTTGTTCTCATTCCGAAGATTTCGATGATCCCAACGGATATGCCCTTTGGGTTTAAACGAATTCAGTTCTCGATTCATCTTGGCTTCGCCATAACGATCAACAAATCACAAGGCCAGTTCTTGGTTGTTTGTGGTCTCAATATAGAAAATTCATGTTTTCCTAGCCGTTGTACACGTATCGGCAAATCATCTGCTTCATTTGTTCTTGCGCCTGATAAAGAACGGAAAAAATGTTGTATATCACAAAGTTCTCTAATGGAGAGAATAAATCCGAATGCATCTCATGCTGCACAATAATTACATAGTTCAATTCAATCATATCTTGCTGACAAGCGATTGAAGTACTTAATTTTGTAATTTCTTATTTCAATTTGTATTATTATCCTAATGAATTACTGAATATAATATTTATATATTTATTGTATTATATAAAATAATTCCACTAAAAGTTAACACGATATTCAATGACTGTTACGAATATATATATATATATATATATATATATATATATATATATATATATATATATATATATATATATATATATATATAATTTATACTGCACCATCACCAAGAATTGCATATTTCCAGCTCGAAATCTGTGCCGAAGGCATCACTTGTCAACAAACTGTGCGGAAATATATCACGATTAATAAGAAATAGAGAAAGTGTCTAAAAACTGAAGGTTTGAGTAGTTTTACTTTCTCGCTACGTCACAGAATAATCCCTCACAAGGGAGGTGCCTGATGATTGAAATTTTGAAAAATTACCCTGTATGTTGAAAAGTAAGGGGTATTGACAAAATTTTTTTCACAGCAACTTCTGCTTCATCAAAGTGGAACATCAGTTTGGGAAACAGCACCCCTCCATCGCCGTCAGTTTAGGAGATAATATTCAAAACAACAAAGTCGACACAACCTGTAAATTTTCAGGAAATCAATTTTTACATTTTCCCAATATATAAAACCTACTCAATAATCTATTTTCAGTTTTCCTCACGATATTTATTTCAATGAAAAAATGTTAAGGAAAAGCCACAAAACTTCATGTTGGACCTCAACAAGACCCATTGTGACCAACATTCTCGTCAAGGCGATTGTTAATTCCAGACCTCGAATTGAAGGAAATCTCAGCTTCACAGGACCGTCGATTTGTTCCTGGAATTAACAGCCGGAAAACTTCCTCATGTCACGACTGAATGAAGAATTTAACGAGAGAGAAAAAGTTTTCCACTTTTCTCGAAATGTTCCACTAACAATCTGAATAAACAAGTCCTTTCATCTTCACTGCGGTATAGAAGAGTCGTTAGAGTTTTCTTTTACTTAAAGATGTTTCAGCATTGCTCGGTGATTTCTTTGGCATTGTACAGGGTGAACAGAATTCGTTGTTTACTTGGCCTTTTCAATAATCATAGGAGCTTGACAAAATTGAATAACATGGTTTCAGGTAACTTTTTCGAGAAATAATATTTGAATTTTTTTGGAATTGGAATATATATAAGCTACAGGTATGATCATAGATATTAGTAAAATGGGCATAGCTTTCTATGATCTATAACTTCATTACTGAGCACTTTTCAAAGAAAGAAGGAAGAACATTTCTCTCGTGTAATTCTCATTTTTTCTTATAATCTCTTACATTTTAATTAGATCTTGATTCTCTACTTTTAGTCGAGTAGACCATCTTATCGATCACAAAAAGAAAATTTTTCGAACTTATTTGAGCACACGTTGAATCATAATAGTCAAAATTTCTCTGGATATAACTCACAACCCGACAGGAGTGATTCGATAAGTCAATTCGTTATCGACGTATCTGTTAGTCCATCGAACGGCATTCAAAAGTCTTATATTATTTATTGGACTACACTCGATATGACAGCTGTTGAGGGAGAATTAAATTCTGATCCTTTCATCTGTCGACACCCCAACATGCACGCATCGTTGGAAAAGCGAAGAGAGAAACGAAACGATGAGAAATTCCATAAATATTTATTCGGAGTAGGACCTAAAGGAAGTTGGCCATTAAAAAAATATTTCAAAGTATTAGATATTATTCATTTCCATATCAGAGAATTGGTAAGGAGGAACCTTCTTGTCAATAATTCTGAATCTACAGAATGAATTGTGAGAGATAATGGGAGTGGATTCTTGACATTGAAATAATGTGAATCATATTATATTCAGAAAAAGTATAGAGTAATGAAAGCCTATTGAATATACAAATGCCCTGATTAGCCGTACGGAGCACATCGAGAAATCTGAGGAGTTCGGTTATTTTACATAGGGCTAGGTATAATTGTGATGTCGATCGAGCAGAATTAATCCATCCTTCATAATTCAACCTTATACTAGACTACCTCTGAAATCTGCCTTGATTTCGTTATCTATATATATTGTAGTTGTATATGAAATTAACAATTGTCGTTATCCTTTCGAAACCTCCACTCAGTGACGTAGTGACGTAGAGGAATATGATTTTATTGGTCGAAATATATGACAAATATATTAACATAATGAAAACTAAACTACAAATGATTTACCATCGGAGTACTCACAAAAGAATGGCTGTGTTGCTTTCTAATCATGTTGCAATTATTTTTTCCTGTGAATCTTCAGCACCTATATTTACTATAACAGAGTCTTTTATGGTGGCGTCTATAAGATGGTCCAATTCCCACATTTTAATTTCTTCCTCAATCCCGTGGGCTATGCAATTGGTCCAGTTGTCGGCCATTACTTTTTTATTGCGTTATTTAAAAGAACTTTACGATCCTCCAGCCTAAAAGCTATATTATTCCTAGCTACCTCACCCTTTACTTGTTCACACATCAGCTCAATTGGGTTTAACTCGCAATGGTAAGGAAGAAGGTAGAGAATGTAACTTTGGCATGATGTCAATCTTATACATTTTATGAAATTGCTTGTGAAGTTTGGCGTTTGGAAGGAGTTCTATATCAAACATATTTTCTTCGTATTGAATTTTTTTTGACAACTCCATAATGATGATGATTTGCTAGGAACTCGTTGTTGTCGTTTTACCTGTTCACGTTATCCTTCACTACAACCAATCCTGCTGGAGTTAAATCTAATAATTATTCTGAATATTTTTCAAGAGCATCGACATTCATGTCTACCTGATAATGACGGGTGCATTTGCTTTCAAATTTAAGGAAAATTCCCATATGCAAAACCGTTAGCATGATAATTTCTGATTGACCTCAAATACTTTACGTATAATTTCTATCCTGTCTGTTAGAGCTAATTTCGTATTATGTTATATCTTAAAACCTTTATCAATTTCCGTTGGGGATCTATTTTCACTAGACGATTTTCAAATTTTCGCTCCACAAGAAGTTTATAAATGGTTAACATTTCAACTCCTGCCATTTTCTCACAAGTGTCACATTTTTATCGACCACCTTTAAGCCTAAAAGCATCATAAACATCTATTATATGAACTAACATGTCTAGACTGACTGACTGACTGGATTCATCAACCCAATGCAAAACCTAAAGGAATACAAAGAAGTGATGTTTGTGATCAGATCTGTTTGGAATTTCGTGATTTTGCCATTTGACATTATTGAATAAAACTGTTATTTTCTATCTTCGAAAATTCAATCTCTTAAGGCATAAAAAGAGGTATTAAACTTTGTATGGGGAAAAATATTAAATGGACATTTCTGCTTGGAACTTTTTGAATGTAGTTGTGAAAGATAATAAGTAAACACGACTCTAACCAATTAGCTGGTAAGGTTGAACAACCCGTTGAAAACCACTCTTCTAACATATTTTGTTTTATGTAGTAACGATGATTTGGCAGAAACCCTTCATTACGTTGACATTCTTTCATACTGTGTGAAAAAATAACAGGTTTGAGAGGAAAAAACGGGAAATCGATGTCGATGGATGGCCGGGAGTTAAGAAAGATCCAACTTGGGGTAGAGTGTAAACTGTTCACCCAGTTAACGCCGAATGTTATTATTTGCGCTTACTTCTTCATGTAGTTCGACGGCCAACATCATTTTAAGATTTAAAACAATCAATAATTTTATTTATCCCACATATCAGTCAGCGGATGAGGCTCTAGGTTTATTAGAGGACGACTAGCATTGGGATGCCACTATGGAAGAAACAGCCCTGTGTGATTCGCCGCTCAGAGTACGTGACTGTTCTTCCTTATTGTTGTTGTTTTGTCAATTATCAGACGTCAGGGTCTTTAGGAAAAATCAAAGATAGCCTATCGGAGGATATAAATGGGCAAGTAAAATTCAAGTTCAAGACGATGTTCGTCTGATTGTGGATAAAGTTTACAATAAATGTTTGATTGGTATTGAGGAGTGCAACTTGTTGGGTAATATGGTTCAGAACAGCCATTGAGTAATGAGCCACTGCTGCAAAACAATGAAATCACTTACGAAAGTGTTTTTTGGCCCAAATAGAGTCCAATCAAGAAGTTTTGCTAACTGAAATACAGTCCTACGATCAGATACTCGAAGTGTTGGTGAAACTTCAGGTCAAATATTTTTCTAGATGCTCCTAGGGGAACCGACAAGACCTTTGTTCTAACTCTGCTACTGGGCAAAATACGTAAAGAGCGTGGAATATCTGTCACCTCTTCTGGCATGCTGATAATTTGATAGATGGAGGTAGGACAGTCAATTCAACATCTAAGCTACTTCTCAATCTTAAAAATACTGAGCAAACTATATAGGGTGACCCACGAGTCACTGGAAGTAGCATAATCCCAAGAAAACGTCGGATTTCTGAATTTTTCATTTTGCATTATGATGCACCTCTCTTACAGTCATAATTTGAAAATAACTTCTCATATACAGGATGTTCCGTTTCTTAGAAACAAATCAAAGTTATGTTCTTCTAAATGGAATACCCTATACAAAAATTGTCGCATCACCCTACTTTTAAGACAATACTATATAAACTTTTAGGTTGGACATTCAAGAGTCGCTTGTAACTTTCAGAAGTGTAAAATAAGAAGATATCATTCAAAAGAGATGAGTTTATGATGGAAAATAGCAACAATTTTCGAGTTGATGAAAAATTAAAAAATTCTACCATCTTCAAACATTCGCGAAGAGACCAATACTCTAGCATCAAATAGTTACTAATCATTTTCAAAATCGAGTGTTTCCTCCCCGGGCCCTCAAACAAATTTTGGATGTACTCTTGAGTCACTAAGTTCCAAATTTCAGGAAGCAGATTTTCTAGTTGATGGAGTGTTCTACAAGGCATCCTACGTTGCTGAATTTGCCACCCCATATTGCCCCAAATATGTTCTATGGGATTCAAGTCGGGACTTCTGGCTGGCTTCTTAAAATATCAATTACGGCATTTTGCAGAAATTCTGTAACTACTCTAGCTGCATGAGGCCGAGCATTATCATGCATCTAAATGAATTTTTCGCCAATCAATGGGCCAAAGGGTATAACATGGGGTTCAAGGATATCTGCGATGTATCTGGCCGCTGTCATTCTTCTATTATTCACTAGGACTAACTTAGTTCGACCATGAAAAGAAATGCCTCCCCACACCAATTCTGAGCCCCTTGGAAGTTTTCGGTTTGCCGGATATTGCATTGCCGATATCGTTCCCCAGGACTTCTGTATACAGGCATGCGTCTATCATTTGATACTAGACAGAACCTGGACTCGACCCACATATTTTTCGTCAATCCTACACCCAACACAGATGGTCGGTCCATACATGGGGAGCAATTATAGAACCTCATGTAGTAGGTACTATTTTTGACGGAAACCTAAAATGGGCAGATGTACCTCAATTATTTGGTCAACGATTTACTAGAGCTGTTGGAAAATGTTCTACTTGCCATGAGACAACGTATGTGGTTCCAACAGGATGGAGCCTCTGCGCACTACAGCCACATGAGAGATCATTTGAATGAGAATTTTCCAAGAAAATGGATTGGAAGAAGAGGACCCTGCAATTGGCCAGCGTGATCACCAGATTTAAAGTCCCTCGTGTTCTTCCTGTGGGGATATTTTAAATAGTTTGTTTATCGTACGCCATCAACTACACCGGAAGATATGAAAAATAAGATTAGGGAAGCTTTCCAGACAGTTACTGAAATGCTTTTAGGAGTAGGGGCATCTTTCGAAAGGAGAATACATTAATGCATAGAGCAAAATGGAGGCCATTCTGAACATCTTTTGTAACATTTCTCTTGCTTCAACGTTTTGTGCAATCTTTTGTTTTCCATGATTTGTAGACATATTCTCCATTGTCAAAACATTTTCATTCATTCAAAGCATATTCAGTTCCATTAAAGTAATCTATGCTTTTCGAAAAATAGTTATATGAGCCAAACAGAAATAAATTGAAAAAAAGGAAATATTATGAATACCTATCACCGGAGGAGGTATAGCGTTTACGAGGAGGAAAATGAGAAATAGGCTCGAGTCGAACAAATTTCAACCGAACACTGCATTTTTCAAGCTGAATTCCATAAAATACTCATTCGCTTTCGCATCGGCCCATGCGGAGATTTTTTGATCATTTTCCACTGATTGACTTAAAACTGAGGTTTTGAGTAGCACATCGTACAAACTCCTATTTTGTTTCCTCTTCAAAAACGAGGAATAACATTTCGAGATGAATATTGACACACAATATCGGAAAATTAAAGAAATCTCAGAAACCGTTAAAGATAGGCATAGGGAACATGATCATTGTTTGATAGATATAAAAATACCGATCACTACAGATTATAAAATACAGGGTGTGTCATTTGAAAGAATTCAAAAAATGAAGTTTGAAGAAGGGCGGAATCGGAAATTTTGTATTGTACACCCTGTATCCATTTCAGAATTTTCCAACGATGGTTACTCAGAAATGGAGTTTGAGTAACACAATACAATATATCTAAATAGAGTAATACGGCGTTTTTAAAGATACTAAGTTAATAGTGTGGGATAAATGAACGATAGCCCATAAACGTGATGTCGAAGCTCTAAATAGAATTTCGATAGACATAAGAACCTGATGGGTGGCATTACAGTCCTGTTAGCTGAAGACTTTGGGCAAATTTTACCAGTAGTTCCTAAAGGCACACGAGCAGATTGGGTTGGGTCTTGTTTGAAGTCGTTATACTTGTGGAGTCACATACAAAAGCTCGGTGTGAAAAAAACATGAGAGTACTTTTGGGAGGTGAACAATCTGCTGGTCAGTTTTCCTGAAATGTTAATTAAAATAGAAAACGGCGATTACCACTCAATTGATGGTGAAATTACTATTCCGCAAAGTTTCGTACAGTGGTAACATCAATTACAAAACTCACTTTTACAAATCACCCTAATTTCGCCAATCTTACAACCAAACCCATAGAATGGTTATGTGAGGGCGCCATTTTGACTCCCAGAAATAAAAGTGCACCCACAATTAATGACCGCTTACTCAAATCATTTGAAGCAGTTGAAATACAATATAAGTCAGTGGATTCAATACTACAAACTGATAATGCAGTAAACTATCCCGTGATATACTCTAAGCCCATCAGGTCTTCCACCACACAATCTTCTTTTGAAAATTGGAGCACCAGCTATATTATTAAGAAATATTAAACCCCCAAAAATGTGCAATGACATCAGTATTCATATCTAGAAAACCATTGGTACCATCAGAATATCTATTTGAATTCAAAAGATTGCAGTCACCCCTAGAAGTATGCTTCGCCATGAGTATCAATTCTATGTTGCGTGCTCCAGAGTAAGTTTATCTAGCAATCTGGTGATCCTTGATAATAGTTAATGTAGTATATAAAGAGGTCCTTCAATAGCAGAATATGATATAAATAAATACTTACTTTAATAACAGTTTTACCATTTAGTTTATTTGAACTAATTTAGCTTTCGAAGAAGAATAAGTCTCCCATTTCTAAAAATAATAGGAAATTACTAACCTCAACCTATAGGTGTTCGTGGGCAAATGCTAGTATTTAATTCGATGTCTAGATAAAGTCTACAGAATAAGTACAAACAGAACAAATTATCGAGGATCGTATCGGGAAATCAGTCGTTTAATGTTAACATGAGATTACATCGTAGAATAATCTGAAAATTTGACTGGAGTAGGTACAGTATATTTGTATGACATTGTTACACCAGTGCCTCCATATTCGATGCAACGCAATATTCAATTATTAACCAAAATCTTTGTGATGGGCGCATGCCCATGATCGCCCGTCACGTAGGTATCACCTTTTCTTATAGCAAAATTTATGTCGATGCTTACTAGTGCGAGTGAGTTACTAAAGCAGTATTTGCTATTAGAGTTCGATGGGATGACCAGCGTTAGCCAGTGTTATTAAAGAGGAAAGGTCTCGAACTTGTATACGATTCTCACTTAAATTCAACATATTCAAGAGAGAAGCTAATATGGACTTAGTAATAGATAATATTCACTATAGAACGCATCTTCATTCTTTCGATATTTTTTTCATAAACGGTTTTCTGTCACCAATATATAAGCTTCTTCAACTGATTATAAAAAGAAAAATTCATTAATACTCACAGCTGGAAGAGCAAAAAATGATATTGCAAACACGCTGAAACAGGAGGCCACGATTTTTCCCATCCACGTTCTTGGTACAGTGTCACCGTAACCTATAGTTGTAACAGTAATTACACCCCACCATAAGGCATCTGCGTAGCTAGCGAAATCTCCTGTGTTTTTTCCATCAGCACCCACAGCATCTTTTTCAGCCAAGTATACAAAGTAGCTGCTGAAGATCAGGCCGAGAAAACCAATGTACAGAGTGGTAATGAGTTCCTGTAAGTGAAAAATCACACCAATAGAATAAAAATTAATAGTTTCGAAGATTATTTCAATACGATTGAATACAATGAAAACAATATTATTAATACCATCATTAATAAAAACATAAACTTTAATGATTTCGAGGAATGTCTTTTAATTATTGTATATACAGCTGAAATGAAACAATTGAGAGATTTTGAAGACGGTGCTGTTTCTCAAAGTATTCTCCTGGACGATGAAATACAAACAAAACTGTTTGCAATGAGTGTACGGCAGCTTATGTTGAGCAGACTGGTAGGAACTTCGAAACCAGATTAAAAGAACACTTATCCTCTGATAATAATTCTCCTACATGTGAACGTATAAAAACCACGAAAAATTCAATATCATTAGATAATATCAAAGTTCTTCATAATTGCGACTAAGAACAGATAATGAATCTGTTGCAACGTTTGGAAATCAATAAACTTTGTGAAAACCCCAGTGAAATCAGTCTTAATAGTCAGCTGGACATCAATAAATCTCAACTACTAAATTTGTAATTAGACTAGTATCTATAATAAGTAGGTTCGTTCCCTGTAGTTGACCACTTGAAATTGACTTGACATTCGAAACCGGTCGTTTTTTTATGATAAAACTGTGGAAAGTATAAAACATATTTTATTTCATCTTCGTTGAAAATGAATTTCAATAAAATAAATAAAGCATCAATATTACTGATGAGATGATTCTATTTGAAAATTTCAGTAAATTATTGAACGAAAGTGCTCAATTAACCTGTCAACTTTGACGTATTGTGGCTAAAACACATAACGCATAGTTTAAAATTTTGGATTTATATTAACAAATCATAAGGTTTACTTTTCAGTACTGAAAATTGAGTAATGTTGTCCTCTATGTTTCAGTACGCAAAACATTCAGAGTTAAGTTTAGTAGGAAACATTTATCTGATTTTTTTCCGTTTTTCCTGAAATTTTGAGAAAACGCCATTCATTGAATCTTGATTATTATTAAAGTTACATAAGATACACCCTATAGGCACTGTTTTGAGTAAAATTCAGTTGTTCAGCAATTTTGGAGTTATTATGTTAAAATAATATCTTCTTAATGCGAACACGTGTAGTAAATTTTCGCATTCACTTCCCTTTCCAGGAAAAATTCGAAAGTGTCTCAATGTCATTCAATTGGTGAATGATTTTTCAGATCTCGTACAAGAGCATGGTTGTTCTATGGTTAAACAAATTCTGGGTACGATAATTATCTGTTGTTGTTCTTCATGAATCTGTAACTCATAAAACAGAATGAAATTTCAATTGAAATCACTTTTACAGTAATTCGAAATTCGCCTTTCTTAGGTACCTATCACACTGTGCTTGCTCGACGCAGTGCTCAGAATCAGCTAACGCTGCAGTACTTGATTGGCTGTTAAACGATATGTACGTTATATCTCAATATCCGAAAAAAAAGCGAAATTTATCGGTATTAGTGTAAACACATTGAGAACATTGATTCCGGGATAATATTCAACCTTCCGAGAATGTTAAATGGTATTACGAGCCGCTCTTCATAAACGTCTTTAACTAGAACCACATAGTAGGGGTACTATCGGATATTGACATATTGAAGCAATTACTGATTTTGACTACTGCATCGAGCAGACACAGTGTGCAGCATTGCAGTGAAGAGTCAACTAGTCTGGCTTCATAAGGTTTTCTTCGTTTGGTCTGCTCTTGGTCTTCTCTCTTCCCTGGTAGTCTTTCGTGTCAGTTTGATGGAGGGTGCCAATTGTATATGTATACATATACATGTAGACGATCAGTCCCAATGAATTGATTCGAGAAGGTGGAAGTCGAGCTTGATGTTATGAATTGGCATGCAACACTTACGATGTCAAACAAGATCGAAACTGCAGTTTGTAACTCCTATTCATGATATCCGACTAGATTGTATCACTACAATGTGGCCCTGGATGAGGGTGATTGTGAGGAGTGGATCAGAAAACAAGCTCCTTCAGGAAGGGATATTTAACTTTCTTCGGAACGTTGAATATTGTTCTTTGAATGAAAGTCTTCCATGTGTTTACACCTATACAGGTAAAATACTAATTCCAGAAGTATAATGGGCGAATTGGATGCAGTCATGAAAAACAATACATACATTTTTTAGGGTGTGAACCTTCCTTCCGAATACCTAGCGCAAGATGTCACGAAATTCTAGCTTATGCGGCTATAGGCCTGTGATGGGGGAAGGTTGGACTATTACAGCTCCTATTACTTCAATTACTACTGGTGCCTTTCAGGAATGTGAGTCAAATATGTTTCAGCAGTTGTAGTAGAATCATACCCAATATGAATATAACACTTTATCATGTTGAATTTATCATAGTTTTCATGATTTTCATTCTGCATGTCGAAAAACCACACTCGTTTCAATCATAGAGCAACACAAATTGCAGACATTGGGACAATTTCACATTTTTCTTGAAAGAAGGCAGCGAATGCAAAAATTGTCAACATGTGTTGTATATTTTTGAGTAGGAAACGAAATACTGCATCCAATAAAAGTAAAACCACCTATGGCCAGTAGATTGATGAATATCAAAATTGTATGTGGGATGATTGACAGTCCCACCATTACGATATATTCATCAATTGGGGTACACTCCGACCAAATTTCACTTACAAGCTTCTGCCTTCTAGTAAAGGCTATAAGATTTGTGGGTGAGAGCTTAATAAGTTCAGTCACCTCCAGTTAGTCAGGTCCAAGAACCTCAGGCCTGATTCTGTCCCCATTTGGGCATTCGCGCATAACGTTTTCTATTGATTCTATCTCATCCTTACATAGTCTGCATGAAGGATCTCCGATCAATCCTAACTCACTCAGATAATTTCTGATGTGACAGTGCCTCGTTAATTTAGTAACTCGAATTCTCAGAACTAACCTGTAGAGTTTAAGGCAAGCCTTGGCTCTAGCAATGGAAGGCACATTGATGGCAAGCCAATAGGATCTGAGACATGTGAGGCTCAGCCAGTGCTCCCGTACGTTCAGGTCCTACAACCGGTTATTTTGCATTCTTGCACTGTCAGCTACCTCCATCGGGCGCGTCCCCATTGGAATTCGGGAAAGCTGACCTGCACAGCAATCCAGCTATGTGGGAAGGTAGTGAAGAAATAAAATATTCACCGTGAAACAAAAACTGGACTGGTTCTTCAGGTTGGGGGTTCATGGGTAAGGTTAGCCTCGTACCCATAGGAAAAAAATTCTTTATGCTCAAAGAACCAGGAAACGAGCCTCGGAAAATGGAGTGCCTACAACGAAGACGACCAATGCACGGAATAGAAAAAAGGTTATTGAAGAAACACAATCAGGATTGCATGCTGGAACGTAGCCTCTTGGAAAAACAAAGATCAAGAAATCATTACTGAAATGAACCAACATAAGATAGCCTCTGCGCGATATCGGAGACTAAAAAGAAGGGCCAAGGAACAAGTCGATATAAGAAGTATATACGTATATAAGGAAAGGAGAACGCGCGGCGTCTGGAGTAGGAATACTGATCCATGAGAAGTTCGAACAGGATATAGACGATATAAAATATATCAATGACAGAATCCTCAGAGTCAAATTCAAGTTGAAAAATACCTCCTTGTATGTAATATATCTATATCTGCTAGAAAACGCAGACGAGGATGGAAAGAAAACAGACTAGCACGTATTGTACGAGAACAATAGCAGCACGTCGGCCACCGGGAAGGCCCCCAAACGCTGAAAAGACAGTTAGCAGTTCATCTCGCAAGAACAATAGTAGAGGGATCTCCTTGAAAAAAAACAGACCTCAAGGTTTGAATTAAGAAGAAAAAGAAGAAGCTCTGGAGGAATTCGAAGCATAAACTCCGTTCCAGTGAATCCAAGGCTGTTACTCAAACGGCCAATAAGTCCGCTTTCACAATGCCGTAAATGCCCGAGGACCCACATCAGACGGATGTTGGTGAGTGTTGAAGGACATTCCTGCACAAAAAGCGGAGTGCAGTTGTAGGATGCCAATGTCTTCAGAGCAGCTTGGCTATCCGTAATAATTTTTCATTGACCTACTTGTTAATCATCCGCAAGCAGCAGGTTAATACAGTGTTCAATGGCGTATACTTTTGCTTGAACAGCCGCAAACCCACCAAAACAGATAATTTTCCTTGGAAGTATCTCGACCATATACACCAGCTCCAACACCTTGGGCAGTTTTGAAGCCATCTGTGAACGAGCAGGGACCTCCAAGTAGACGGTTCTCGAAGCTGGTCGATTCCTGTCTGCTAGGAATGATGATCTGGAATACCAGCTGCATATTGATTTTGGGCTATGATTAGTATGTTATGCGTATTATAACTTCAAAATCGCTCAACCGATTTTTTTATCTACACCAAAGAATATTGCTAAAAAAGTGAATGAAGGATGTTAAACTCATTTTCATGTAACTTTAATTCGAGAAATTTTGACTGATTCGAAAACGGATAGAGATGTCGAGAAAATATTTACATCACTAAACTGTTTCCTGAAAAAAGATCAACTATAATATTTCAACAAGCTGCTATTAAAATATCGAAATCTGCCTACCCCGTACATAACGAGGTGGCCACAGACACTGATTAATGAATTCTTCCATACACTGTATCTTCCGCATTTCTTGAAACAATGCATTTTCGTTTTGAGGATTCATCCTTCTAAAGCCAAAAATTTGAAACATTCAAACAATCTTATAATCATTCTCTTAAGTGTTCTAATCTTTCGTTAGCCCTCAATTAGGTTCAGGTTAAATGATTCGAGAATTTAAATGAACATTAAGAATAGTTTCGTTGTACGGGAATCATTAATGACAATTTGCATACTGAGCACAAGATGAAGAGAAAATGGTTGTTAGTTTCTAACTTAAATATTTAGAATTTCCGAAACTAGAATTTAACTCGGCGAGAATGTTGCTAATGTTCGCGGAGTTTGCTGAAACAGTTTAACTTTATAGTTCTGAAAGGTCACTTGGGGTAATTCTTGAAATGTTACGGAATAAACTGCACCAGGAAAGTTAAGAATATGCTAAATTTCAATGAATGACTGTTCTGAATTCATCTGTCAACCGTTTCTCTTGAACATGACATACAAAAAAAATCCATGTTGTATTTTTCCTGGATTCTCATGATTTTCGCTTATTTTTTTTTTGGAATGCCTGACGCCGCATTGTAAACGAAATCATAGGTTGTTTATTTCGAGTTTTCAGACTTTTTCTAGAAACTGGAGATGTTGAGATAGACGCCGAACATGTAGTTTGAAAACCACAACTCAGTAGCATTATCAGTTCGAAGACAGTCATTATTAAATTCAGGGAAAAGCATTTAAGAGTGTGGTGATTAGGCACATAAAAATGCAGATTTTTTTCCCAAAATATGCATAAAATCCTAAAAATCCTTAAATATACACCCTCTATTCCAAAAGTAACCGAACCGAAATGTCAATTTCATGACATTTGTATCTAAACAACTAAAGTTATTGCGACATGTTTGCTAGTGCGTTTAGTACATCTGTCGGTAAATGAGTTTTAAACAAAGAGCTGGAATTGAGTTTTGTGTTGAACTTGGAAATTTTCTTAACGAAATGCCCCAAATGGTACGAACTGCATATGATAATGATTGTCTATTACGTAAGCGATTCGCATCAGGTAGAAAGACAAAAGAAGACAAAAGATCTGGCCGTCCCAAAACAGGATTATCAAATGAAACCATCGAAAAAGTGCGTGAGTTTATCAAAAATAAGAGAAAATCAAGGGTGAAATTTATTGAAATGGAATTAGGGATTCGTCAAACAACTGTATACCGCATTTTGATCGAATTGTTGTGCCTTGCGAAGGTTAATTCGAGGTTTGTACCACACAAACTCACCGACGACCTGAAGTAATATCGAATTGAGCATAGCTAGTACAGCAACTTCATTCGAAAAATTCAAATCATCTGGTAATGAGGCAAAAAAACGAAACGTTCTTGCGCAGCGTTGCCAGCGTGTCCAATTATTCTTGTGTTGTCGGTTTGTTCGACAATTCCGATATGTCTGGCCAGGAAACCAAGTGTCGCCTTTGCAAGAATAAAGTTGTGAATGCAGTAAAATGCGTAAACTGCGATACTTGGTTCCACCTTAGTTGCTCATCCCTAGCTGGATACAATAAGGAGGATACAATCATCTGCTGAGAGGCCAGGCCTGCCGAGTCCTGAGGTCAAGTCAATTGTGTAGTGAGTTTCAGAGCCAGTTTGATGATTTCAAAGAAGTTATTCGAAATGAAGTATTGGGGAACATTTCCTCACTGTCGAAAACTGTCTCGGAGTTGTCCATGCATGATAAGGCCAAACCTCACCAAGCTTTTATCGTTAGGAACTATCTTAAAGATGACGAAATCACTTCAACGGAGTGACCAGCACGAAATTCAGACATCAAACTTATTGGGACATTTTCAATAAAAGATTAAAAAGCCACCAAAACCAGTCATCTAACTTGAATGAGGTTCGGAATAGACTGATCGAAATTTGGAACGAAATGTATCAGCATGCTTTGAGGACATTGATTTTGAGTTTAAATCGTAGATGTCATGCGGTCATTCTCGCTGTCAGTGGAAATATCCAGTATTAACAGGTTCTTAGAAACCTTTGGATTTCTTCCAAAAATTCTACATTTCTTATCATTAGTTTTAGTACAATTTCTATGAGTACCCTTTTCATTTCGATTGTCCAAAGCAATTTTCGATTTTGTGCTTGAATTTCTTGGAGCAGTGTAGTTGAAATTGACACCCAACAGTTAGGACGATAAGCTCTTGAAGCTTGAAGAAAATTTAACTTTCGAATCAACTCGATCTAAAGAGTCAGTCGTTTATGTTGGATTTATATGGCATGCTTCGTCTAGTGTCTAGTCTTGTTGATACCAAACATGAAACCTTTCGTTTGGTGGTAATTAACAGAATATCGATGTACTTTTCAGGCTGTAAACTTAACATGATTTCAGTTGTTTTTAATTGCAAAATTCTCATTAAGATTGAATACTCATATACCATTCCTATAGAACCGGAAATGGTAGAGCTCTGATAATGTTCTATTCTGCGTTCGAAAACCTCTCTTCGACAAATTTCGATGAAGTTCATTTGATTCATTCCTAAGATCTAAGAAATCTGAAAAATTTGGTAAAACATCTGGATATTCATTGATATTTGGATAGTGACAACACTCAGAATATTTAGCAATTTCATACCCTTCTTCCAAAAGTTGTTATTCATTGGAAAATTACATCACTGAAAACTTTCGTATCAACATTACTAAAGCCAATTTTCAAAAAGTTCTTTACGTTAGATTTCAATTTCAGGAAAAACTTCCCATCTTTCACAAACGAAACAGAATGTAGAAAGCCAAATTAAGACCCAAATTCCTGAAATTGTAGTCGTTTCAAACGAGAATATCCTAGGGAAATTATTCAAGCCGTAAACTCCTGTAAAGTAAACTCGATAGTCCCTTACCTGTCGATGTATGAAGACGACGGATCCCAGAAGTCGCCACGTGCCTCCTTGTCTGTCCACGTGCAACATCCTGAGAATTTGCAGGAAACGAATTCCCCGGATGGCAGACGTAGCAAACACCCTCCCGTTGGAGCCAAGGGTGAGAACAATCATTGAGGCAACTACAACTATTAAATCTGAAAACGAAACGAAATATCTGTGGAATTACTTAAATAAGCGAGGGTTAGATATACAGGGTTTTTCATACTTTGGGATCAGACTAACTGGATACTGATCAACAATTTTCAATTGTTTTCAGACCTCATTTCCGGTTATACTGGGCATCGATTACAATCTCGTTATTTCAAAAGCATGGTGTACTATTTAATTTTCTACTGAAGAGAATCCTTTTTCAAGTGTCTTTTGTTATGATTTGTTCTGTTTGAAATTAACTACCATTGAACTATAATTTTTTTCACCATTATTTTCGGAATTATAATGTCATCTTTGTCCAAAAATTTGACTCAGATTTTAGTATGATTAGAACTTCCTTTCACTTTAACGAACAACGTACTTTTTGATGCAATTTTATATATAGGGTGACCAAAAGTCACTTGTAAACTCAATAAAATAAAATTGTCAAAGAAATCATTTTTTCATATAGGAGTACCTATTTTTTTTACTTCATAAGAACCGTATTTAAGATTAGTATTGATTGGTATTAGGTGTTCCTATAACTGAAATGGCTTGATTTCATTTTATTCACAATTTCATCAAAAACCTGCAGTTTGTTTGTGCCCATTTTCAAGACTTAATAAACTAATCACAAAAGTAAGTGGTCTTCCCCTTTTTTAGCTGTCATTTCGTTAACGATGAAAATTTTTAAGCGAAAATTTAGGGTCAAATAGTACTCGATAAGATCTTCAAAATGAGGTATCGCAACACCCCCATCCCTATTCAAAATCAGAGGGATGTGCTCACCCCTGGTAGGTGACTGAAGGGGATGAAAAGATCGGAAAACTTGTTCCCCCTCAAATGAGAAATCGATGAGTCCGAGCGATTCTCCATATTTTCATTTTGAAAACGGAAAAACGAGGTGTTAAGTTTTCGTTGGAACACCCTATATATTACATATTATGTTACAATAAATACACATTTGATCATGTGGAATAGGCTAGGATACATCCATGAAATTTAATGCTAATGGTATTGAATTATTTATAACTCCGTGGTATTTAGAAAGGGGCTGTGGACGATATTAAAATATGCTTATTCAAATTACCCGACACGTCTAATCGTGCAATTAGTTGGCTAGCGAAGTGCTTCTCAATCAACATAATTGAACACTTTACCCTACCATCACTTACCTATGATACAAATGGGCTTTCGTATGAACCTCAGCCGTCCCCAGACCCCCATATATTTCGATCTGCATCCCGCAGACCACAAACGAACAAGATACTCGGCTCCGAAGAAAACAACCAAACATATTTCCTGAAACAAGGAGAATTAATATTAAATATTTCAATCATTGATTACTAGCCTAGAATTTTATTTATAGTCAACTATATTCCTAGAACTTTCCATATAATATACCAGAGGAATATTAAACCAGTTAATGAATTGAAACACAAAATTAATGATATTATAAATTAAATATTATTCTTGAAATACTTTTTCGAATAAATCATCATCGAATACCCGAAATCATTGATAAAGTTGATTTTATTACAAAATTTGTTGCCAAAGCACCACATAAAGTAAATATTCAGTGTCTAAAAAGTGTTTGATATTATCTATCTATATAAAAATCAATTGCTGTTCGTTAGTTTCGCTAAAACTCGAGAACGGCTGAACGGATTCATCTTATTTTGGTTTTGAAATGTTCGTGGAGGTCTAGGGAAGGTTTGATATGTGAGAAAAAATCGAATAACTGCCGGGAAAACCATGAAAATAGCCCTTTTTTATTTTCCAAACGTTTTCTATATAAAATGTAGAGTCAATTTGAACTTTATTGCTATTAAATAAAGTTCATATTAAATTATACTCACTCTCTGTTATCCAAGCAATATAGGTGTGTTCCTAACGTTAACGAGTCAATTTGTAATTTATTACTATTGCACAAAATTCAAATTCAATCATATCTATCAAATTGGTCTTCGCGTGCGGGTTGGATGATCTAATGCCGCGTTCCGAAACTAAACAAAAGTGAATCGCTAACGTGTCAAGATTGCATATTCACAAAATGTAATAGATCATTAGTAGTAGTAGTATTGATAAATCTTAAGTTTTGTGACAAATTAAATTTCTGAACGCAACCATAACATTTGACATTAGATTATCAATTCATTCTGTCGCACTTCAGAACGGAAAAAAGTGTTACGATATCTATGAGTGCATCCTTCTATCTTTGTGAGTGAAGATTACCGCTACGTGCGCAAGAACTTTCTTTACTTTTGTGATCTTTTGTGATAGTAACATTCCAAGTTTGTGCTATTTTTTTGTTGATATTCTGTGATAGTGCCACTTTACTGCTAAGTTAGCGTGAAATTTTCTTACTTTGATTAAATGAGATAAAAACACAAGGTTTAACTTTAATCTACACTTTATTTGAAAAAATTCGACGACGTTTCGCTGACACAGCAGCTTTAACAAGAATGAAAAACAGAATGAAGAGTATGGTATTATAAACAAATCGTAGAACAAGTTGGATGAATAACAGGAAAATCCACACCTGAGCCATTGTACAATTAGTATCTATTTATTTCTAATGCTTCTAGGAGATCTAATTTTGAACTTTTGATTTTATATGTAATATGTCAAAGTTTTTATTGAATGAATGGTTTTCTCTTATTAGGTGGTTTGAATAATTTGAATCAGATTTATTTTTATCGAAGCTACGTTTATGTTCAGATGTTCTTATGCCAAAACTCCTATAGGTCCTACCGATATAAATTTTATCACAAGAACCGCAATTGAGTTTATAGATTCCTGATTTACTTGATTTTTCAACACGAGATTTATTATTTTTAATATGTTTACCTAAGTTATTAGAAGTTTTGAAAGTTATATTAAGATTTTGTTTGACGAGAAAGGATTTAATATTTGTACTTGCAGAACCGCAGAATGTTAAACTGTTGAATATTTTATAGTCTTTATGAATAGGATATATTTCATTTATTGCTTTCTGATACAGTTTTTTACGAATGATTAGATCTATCATATCCGGATTTTATGAATTATTAATGGCTATCTGTTTGATGATGTTTAACTCTTTATTATAATCTTCTACTGATAAAGGTAAATTGAGTAACCGATGTACCATGCTGTTTAATGCTGCAACTTTGTGTTGAATTGGATGTAAAGAGTAGTTATGTATAATTGTATCAGTATGTGTTGGTTTACGAAATACCGAAAAAACATGATTATTATTTTGTTTAGTGATTTTAAGTCCAAAAATTAATGGAATCGTTTTGGACTTAAAATCACTAAACAACCTATAGGAGTTTTGGCATAAGAACATCTGAACATAAACGTAGCTTCGATAAAAATAAATCTGATTCAAATTATTCAAACCACCTAATAAAAGAAAACCATTCATTCAATAAAAACTTTGACAAATTACATATAAAATCAAAAAGTTCAAAATTAGATCTCCTAGAAGCATTAGAAATAAATAGATACAAACATTCGGACAAGCTTTTGAATGAACAGGTAGATGTGAATTACTCACCCCTACTTAACTTGTTTAATTAGTTTTTATTACCTTTCATACTAACTGTACAATGGCTCGGTGTGGATTTTCCTGTTATTCATCCAACTTGTTCTACGATTTGTTTATAATACCATACTCTTCATTCTGTTTTTCATTCTTGACAAAGCTGCTGTGTCAGCGAAACGTCGTCGAATTTTTTAAATAAAGTGTAGATTAAAGTTAAACCTTGTGTTTTTCATCCCATTTATATCATGGATCTACATCAAGTAACGGCCTCCACAATTCAAATGTTACTTTGATTAATTACAATTTAAGATGCCGAGGAGAAGATCTGCCTTAGGTCGTCGCAGTCAATCGAATGTGCGAAGAGCTACCTCACGTTCTTACCGCACTGATGCTCAAAGAGAGACAGATCAAGAAAATAGTCGTATTGCTATGTCAGAATTGCGTTATTTAGTGAGTAACAATGAAGATAGGCTTAGAATACAACGAGTTCGTGCACATCAAACATAACAACAGCAAGAACGACATAATGAAATTGAGCGAATCCGCAGAAGCAGTGCTCCTGTGATTTCAAAATGAGCTGCATTCCACTATGATCCAGAAATTAATTACTATGCCGACAAGTCGTTAGCAATTGGGGGAACTATAACAATTTGAATATATTGTAAGGTTCATAAAGGGGCCGCAACCAAAGAAGAGGGTATATGAACTCTTGTCCCTCGATAAAAAGTCTATTGGGATGGTAGTTGGCCTATTGACATCAACTCAACGAACATCTACATGTCATGGGACTATCGAAAACCACACGGTGCCGTGGTTGCCTAGAAAATGACGAAACAACGGAACACATACTCTTCGGATGTCTCGCTCATAAGGCGACCAGACTGAACACCTTGGCACTGAAACACTCAGCGCCCGGATGATCCAGGAGAACAGCTAAAACAGTCTTGCAAGCTTCATCAAAAATTTTTGCCAAGACACAAAACAAAATAAAATAACACGGCAAGCATAATTGGCCAAACGGACAGAGTGCTGCCGTGCAAAAAGAAAGAAAAAAAAGTTAATCTACTGGCAAGGTAATATTGCTACAATTGGTCCCACCACCAGATCCTTTACGCCCTTTACTTTCTGGGATTGGAAATGATTCTAAGCACTTCTTAGCTAACATTCAGAAATATAACAGTTGTTTTCAGATTACATCGTTTAGCGCTACTCATATTATACAGGACTATTTCATGCCCGTTTTCAAGGTATTATACCATGATATTTTTTTATAATATTCAAGTTTGAATTAAAATATATATCGGAAATAATTATTGGACAATTCTTTAAAAATTACAGATACAAGTACAATTTTATCTCTTACTGGGGGCGCTCTTACCACTACCAGATGTGTATCATCAATTTTTACAAATTTATTGTATGTGCAATTCAAATGCGGAAGTTGATGAGCGTTGTGCCCACAATCCAACAATGAAGGGAACCATTGTCCAAGAATTAAGAATGTTTCTTCATCAGAACAACAATTTAGTAAACATGTTCAAAATATCATTGGATCTTATTAATGGACCACAGGAGTGTGACGTAACGACGGCCATTTTGTTGAAGCAGGTCAGTGTCCACTTTCCAAACAAAGTTAGAAGCAGTGTTAATTTCCATAAGGACAATTTCAAATCGTGATTATTTTTTATCCAGGAAGTTCCTGAACATGTGAGTACATTTTATGATTGAATTATGTGATAAGTTAAGGAATTTCACTAATAGCCAATTCTTATGCTCGTAAGAATATGTATTTAGACCTAGTTATTGAACTAGTGAGGTTAGGATCTGTAGATGATTATATACGTTTTACATATTTGGTGTTTTTTGAAACTATTTCAGAAGAATTTTTAGTGGCATCTAAACATGTTCTCAATTTATCCTCAATTTTGGAGTTCTTTAAAGACGATGCCAAGCTTGTAGCTCGAGGAGAAAATGCTGTAGAGTCCGGTCATGTGAAAGACATGGCATTTGATGGAGAACTTCTCATCATTCGCGGCAATGTTCATGCTAGCATGCGGGATCGTTTATATAAAGTAGACGTATGAGACCAAAGTAGCGAATGTGTTCTGTAGCATACTAAAAAAATTCATTTTCTAGATAAAACTTGACACAGACAAGTGTATCGAAGAAGCCAGTTGTACATGCCCAAGAGGTCAGTTGGTGTGTCATCACATGGCAGCATTGTCGATTTTTGGTTATCACAATATATCTGTAACAGATATAAATTGTACATGGAAGAGCAGAAAACCTCATACCAATGCAGTACAAACTATCGATGAACTCTATTCAACAAAGCCACATACTTCTACGAATGGTATGCTGAGCGAGGAAAATATTTTAAAGTTCAAATCAAACCTCGGAAAATTTCAAAATGCTGTAGGATTCACATGTAGAAATGAAAAATAAATTAAAACAATTATTGCAACTCCAAAATCCTAACCTCACAAATTCAATAAATAGGCAAATTACATATTTTTAGGACATAATGAGTTTACTCTTTGTCAAATTCTTTAATTTATCACATAATGCAATCATAAAATGTACTCACATGTTCAGGAACTTCCTGGATAAAAAATAATCACGATTCGAAATTGTCCTTATGGAAATTAACACTGCTTCTAACTTTGTTTGGAAAGTAGACACTGACCTTTCCCAACAAAATGGCCGTCGTTACGTCATTACTCCTGTGGTCCATTACGGATTTCTTCTGTTGCTTTAAGTTTATTCTATACAAAAGTTTCGTCTTTGATTTATCGATTGGGGCTGTACGAAGTCTGCCGGATCAGCTAGTAGTTTATAAGTATTTCGTTATTTACAATTTTGTAGAAAATTTTCAAGTTAGTATCAAGATTTTTATCTTATATAATGAGCCAGGAAATATTTAGAATCTTATTGTCGATTTAATTATAGCACGCTTCGTGAAAATCCGGGAACTTGTGGTTAAAAATATAACCGAGTTCAGTTTAATTAGAAGCAAGAAAAAATTCAATGAAAGGATTATAATTATCCTTCATTAGTACCGGAGAAACACAACGAGACGACTAATATACTGCTCACAATTATTTGATGAAACTGAAACAAGCGTTCTACCAGAGATATTTCTTCAAAGAACTGATCTCCACGCCGGCTCGGTGGCGTATGGGATATGATGCTCGTCTCCTGTGCAGAGGTACCTGGGTTTAATCCCCACAATGTCGGTGCGATTTTTCGGATTCTGGAAATCGCTTGAGTATCCATCTTTCGGAGGAGAAGTAAAGACGTCGATCCTGTCTAACAGGGTTGTGTTGAACATTAAAGATCTCTTCCCTCGACAAAAGAGGGGTTCGGCAAAATTCCCGGGTCAGTGAGGTGAAAGAATTCTCCGACGTGTCATTGGCAGAAATAGAGCACGTTAAAGGAATAACAACAACTAATATCTCCACAAAGTCAAAAAAGTCCCATACCTTCTGACTAATCTGATTTAGCTTAGAAAAAAATGTTACAAGAGAAATGTACCGAAACCCGGGGCAGCTAAACAACCAAAAAAACCCGTCCTTGAACTCATTGAATTGTGATCGGAGTATTGAGGTTGAACTGACGTTACTTTTGTGAATTTGTAAACAATGAATCAAAAAGAGTTTCGTGTCTGAATAAAACACTGATATTTTATTGGTAAAGTACCGTAAAGCCCAGGAATAGCTTGAAAAGTGTCATCGGAAAAGTTTCCATCGAAAACAACCATTTGTCGATGAAATGCTGATTTCAAACGAGGGGGTACGACCACCGAACACTCTGGAAGGCCAAAAGAGATGATGAAAATATCAAAAAGAGGTTGAAATTATTATGAGTGATTGCTAACTAAGATTGTAAGAGTTAGCCGACGTCCCAAAAATATCAAAAGGTACGCATTTCAACATTTCACCTAAAAATTTAAGCATAAAAACTCTTTTTACGAAGGGACTGTTGTGTTTGCTTACAGTGTTTCAAAAACAACAATGATTGACGCATGTGATCGTTGCTAAGAACTTTTAAAAAACGACAAAAAGGATTTTTCAAGTCGATATAAGGCCATGGATTAATCAAGAATTCACCACTATAAGTCAGAGTGGAAAAGATAGCATGAATGGGGAGAAGACGGCGAAAGCCGCCCAAAGCGTCCTAAACCCCAATTGTCTCCGACTAAAAGAGAGTTTCATATTTATCAACAAGAGGTAAAAACCTCTCTTACTTCTCCGGCAGTTAACTCTGCTACCTGATCACTCGTTGGACTCGAGCAATCCGTGACCGAGGTAGTACCACGGCGTGATTCTATCTGAATTCATCCAGAGGAGGTGGTTGCTGTTAATTGCTTCAGTAAACAGGGTAGTCTTGCACCGAACACTAGCGTTTCCCCCGCCCTTACCCTATAAGCAGTCAAAACTACCCTGCTAATAATTGTGAGGTGCAGTGGGTTCGATCCCTAACATTGCACCCAACGCCGCAGTAGGAGTGTTTATTTGTGCACCCACCACAATTCTCACCATCCGTATTCTGAGTCTCTCTAAAGGCAGCTTTTCCGTCTGTTTTCTGATCCTCGTCCACAAGATCAACGAGGCATTAGTGAGTCTGGGTAGCAGAACAGTTCTGAAGAGCCACATCAGCACGTGTGGCTTCAAACCCCACATACCGCAGAGGGTCTTCCTACATGTCATGAGGGCAGCAGAAAACCTGCCAGTCTGTATCTTAAGATTCTGAGCCCAACTGAGTTTTTTATCCAGTACTAACCCAAGTATTTAAACGAGTGTTAATCCAAAGAAAATGGCTCTCGAACATGATGGAATCGTATATTTCCCAGTAAAAACAACCAGTGCCATCTTATCTGGTTGGACCCTGAACCCGAGGCCGTACACCAGCGTTCCACACTTTTTAAAGTAAACAGTATATACATGTCTGTATATCCCTTTCTTTTCTAAGAATAGTGAAGTCGTCCGCGTGAGCTTGAACATAGAAGTAGTGCTAAACATCTATATGATCGTAGAAGATCCAAGATGCACCTATCAAGTGATTGAGATTACCCTTGCTGTTGGATCCGCAACAGTCAAAGCAGTTTTACATGAGCATCTCCAAATGAAAGAAAATTGTTTGTCGTTGGGTGCCCCATAGACTGAACGACGACAAGACGAGTAAGAGTTGTAAGATTATGGCGTTATTTTGGGATACGCATGGATTATGGTTCATCGACTATCTGAAGAAAGGCCACATAAACAGTGAGTGTTATAAAAATTTCCTCGGCCGATTGAATGACGAGATTTAGCGCAAACGGCCTCGTGTGATAAAGAAAAAATTATTGCTTCTTCAAGATAATGCACTTATCTACAAGTCTAAGTGCTCCCAGCAATTACTGACTTTCTGCTGATTTGATAATAGTTCCGATAAGCGTTGAGTCATATTTTCAATCAGTATCTTATCGATCTGTACTTTCATAAGCAGCACCCCACAAAAAGATTATTTTAGAGTAAACATGCATAAATTTAAATTGCAAAATTTTGCGATATACTACTGAGTTAAACGAAAGCTTATAAAATAGAAATGCTCGAATGTTTATCCCGAGTATAATAGCTTTTATATACTTGGAACAGGCTGCAATTTGGTCGTAAAGTTCAGGAACATTTAGCATCTTTCAGATACTAATATTTTACATTAATGCAATTAATTATTAAAACTGAATTTCCTGGAATTAGCGGAAATATATGAAGGTTTCAACATAGAAAGCAAGAAATTTATAAAGGGTCAGGTATATTCTATTTTTACATTCATTGAGTTGATATAAACTTCCAGTACATGTACTTTACTTCATTTTCCATCCATTTGAAACAATAGAGTTTTTCTTCATTAGAATAGAACTCTCGTTACCTGTACTCATTCGAGATAGAATTGAAAAAGAACCCAAAAAGTTTGGGAATTTTACTTCATAAAAAAAAGAATAATCAATAACAAAAACATGGTTTATGACGATAAACCTGCTGGTTAAGATGAAGATATCTTCTACTCGTTTGCGAGTTTTCATGGTGAACCATCTTATATTACTTGAAGCAACCAATTCTCAAAGTGTATCACAACAACATTGAAGTAAGGTCCATTGAGACCAGTTTGATAATGTTTACTGAATTCTTGCCTCGACCACCGCAATCAAATCGAGATAATATATACGGATTTTCATACTGAATTCGACATGATCGACCATGACATTTTGTTATCAGGGCTGATGTATGTAGATGTTTGTGCTACCATGAATCTTATATAAAAATCAATCCCAATTTGTCTTTGTTGAGAGATTCAACTCTCAATGATTTATAAGGCTGGTGAACTCCAGGACTCTCATTGGGGCTCTTATTCTTTATCTCTCAAATAAACTCAATTACCACTTGTTTTAAGAAATGTGAATTCTCAATGTTTGCTGACGTCTTGAAGCTCTTTTATAAAATTCCCAGCCGACAAGATTGCTTTGTCCTTCAATATGGATCGGACCGCCTAACTGAATATTATCAACAAAACAGTTTTTTTTCTAAATGTTAATAAGTGCGTAGTAACTTCCTCCGGGAATAAATTGGTCGAATATTTTCCATGCAAATTTGGTGGTATCCTACTGCCCATAAAATCTTCTGCCAGAGACTTGGGAGTAATATTCTATAGTGAACTTATTTTCGATTTTATTGTAATCCCTTGAAACGAAATGCTGGTGCATATCAGTAGACAATGTAGACAATTTACGAATTCAAAGGCTCTTTCGCATATGGGGAAGAAGGCGCAATGTCAAGCCACTGGCAAAAATAATATCATAGCGCCATCTAGTAGAGCATTAGAAGATCTATAATCGTACCTTTTCATTCTGGGAAATAAAACATTAGGAGCGGAGAAGATATACAAGGGTACACCACAGGAGCAGACTGTGGGTGCAAACGATTCCGTTGTTTTGATGAAGTTCCTCTGGAAGCTAGAATATCGATAATCTGCCAGTTCAATCTTTTCGAATTGGTTGACCAACAAAATTTATACATTTGTGATTTGTGATACTACCTATCAAACTGAATGATTCTGCTTATTCATACCGGGTGTGTTTCAAAATAGACAACGCAGTGGTTTCAAAATAAAAATTACACCTTGATTAGATTTTTTTTCATGTCGAAGAAAGATTCTAAACTATTCATAAAATTTTTCCAATAACAGGGCACTCGTCTATGGAAATTGACAAAACTATGGGAATGATCTACCAAAAGGTGAGAGTGGAACTGCCAACCGAGTGGGCTAAAGTTTCTCGAAACTCGCTAGAGAAAACATACCTTCGAAGTTCGAGGACAATCATGAGTTGTTCAGAGGTTGGACGGAATATTACAAACAAAAATATTCGAAGAAAAATCTCCTTTCCAATCCCGTCTCATCAAAGTTCTGAAAGTGGATCAAGAGAAATCCTTCCTTATTTTTCACTGTTTCACTCACTTTTCTGATAGGGTCATCCCTAAACAATAAGGAACACCAATGACGTACAGGCCTCCACATCCTTCCTACAATAAGTTGGTACCCATTTCGAAGGAAAAATGCCTCCACATCCTTCCTACAATAAGTTGGTACCCATTTCGAAGGAAAAATATGAGGATATACATGATCTGAGGCTCAACAATATTTTATATATCCACATTTTTACCCAATGTATTCTATTTATTACTTTCTGTCTTGTAGCTATATTTTTAAACTAGCAATATTTTTAGGAAAACTGTATTGACATTCTCCTTTTATCCCTACACAAAATTTCTCTGAACACATATGAAATCAGGATTTAGAGTTGTGTCCGTAAAGTTATATAGTTAAATATTTTTTTGTGATTATTCAGTGTGCTAACCATTTTTTGTGTGAAACTTCACGCAACAACAGAAACATTCGAAATACAGAGGGGCGTGCGACAGGGAGATCCGATTTCGCCAAAACTCTTTATAACCCTACTCGAGTATATGTGCAAAAGGATAGACTGGGAAAATATGGGTATAAATATTAATGGGAATACTTGAACCACCTTAGGTTTGCCGACGACATCGTCCTCATATCCGACAACATAGGAGATGCAAAAGAAATGCTTGAAAGGCTCAAACAAGCTTCTGAAAGGGTTGGACTAAAGCTGAACGCGTCTAAAACACAATATGTGACCAATCTCGTTACAAGTGGAAATATTCAGATAGGTGATGCTTACAAATATCTTGGACATGAAATCAAAATAAGTCGAGACAACCAAACCTGTGAAATCTTTAGAAGAATTGGCCTTACTTGGGCAGCGTTTGGTAAACTGAGCAATATCTTAAAATCAGATATCCCAATTTGTTTGGAACGAAAAGTTTACAACCAGTGTGTGTTGCCTGTCATGACTTACGGCGCGGAAACTTTAACTCTGACCAAGAAATCGGCCAATAAAGTTCGAGTGGCCCAGCGTGCCATGGAGAGATGCATGCTCGGATTATACCTTAGAGACTGAATATCAAATGACATAATCAGGCAAAGAAGTGGGGTTGAGGATGCTATTAGTAGGATCGCCACACTTAAGTGGAAATGGGCTGGACATCTGGCAAGAACCACCGACGGAAGATGGACCAAGAAAATTCTAGAATGGCGAGCAAGACACGAAGCAAAAAGATGTATAGGACGTCCTCCAACAAGGTGGTCTGACGATATAAAACGAATCCAGACGAATTGGATACAGACGGCACAGAACAGAAGGATGTGGCATTGTTTACGGGAGGCTTATGTCCAGCAGTGGACAGAACGAGCTGCTTGATGATGATGATGAACCATTTTTACAGACTGATTCGTACAATTAATTTCACGCACCCTCTTTCTTTGTGCCCTTCATATGTACTCAGTCGATTCAACTTTTTGTCCGTGATCTGGAGTCCCCAATATAATACCTACACACCTCGGTTAAAAAGAACCCACAAAAGATTTGTAAAATTTCAAAGTTATAGATGCAACTTTGAAGTGGAGTAGGATGACTCGGATGAAAAACATCTGAGCCTGCTGATGGACTTCGAGTTGTCATCGCTTGAAGAGCGAAGAAAAAGGAACGCCATATTTCTGGTGCATGTAATCTTTGGCAATTTTCTTTCTTGAAGTATTGACCTTAATGTTTTCACCATTCAGTCATCAAAAATTATATGTGTACTGTTACAAATCATCATACAGTTGATGACGAATATTAGAATAATTTATCACTGATGATGTAAATAAGAAACTGCATGCATGTGAGGTTCATACAAATTTTTTAGCGTTGCTAAGAAACTGATGAAGGTGTGTGTAGATTCAAAGGACCACTTAATTTCAAAGATGAAATTTTGTTGAACATAAATTCCCTGTACCTATCATAAAGTGGACACAATAGAAATATATGAGTAAGTGTTTCCTCTTCACCACAGGAACAATTGGGGTTAGCCTTCAAACATATTCTATGCATGTGTAGAGAGTACATTCCATGATATGAGCGTATTCTATTAATTGTTACTATAAAATGTGAATTTGTAGTCTGTGAGCCCAAGTTTTCTTAAGCGGAATGTTATTGACGATCTTTTTTGTATTTCAAACCTTTCCTATCGTTTCCAAATTCTTCGCTCCATACAACAATAATATCCTCCTTAATTGACTTGATGAACTCGTATTTAGAGACTGCAATTGGTGTTACCTCATTATCTTCTGAGGTAGTTTCTTGTGCTAGACCATCGACGATTTCATTACCTGCATTCCTTCGTGTGAACGGACCCAAATGATCTCAATATTCTTTCCTCGTGTTTCTGCCAGAAAAAGTTTCTGCCTCAAGTCGATTAAAATATGGTTATTCTTTGAAGAAAAAGGGAATTTAGATAGTTGTTCTAGGACACTGCGGGGAGTCAGAGATGATTAGAATATCATTATAGTTCGACAGCTTCCTTGATTGCCAATATTTCGCATGAGAAAATTGATAACGTATTGGGGAGACGAAACAACAACTTTCGACCAGAATATGGATCGTAAACTGCTCAATCCAATCTACCATTTTTAACTGAGCCGTCCGTATATATTTTTGAAAAATTGTTGTAATTTTGATTTATATATGCTTGAAATTCTTTTTTCAGAAGGTGATCACCTAGTTCATTGAATGGGGCATTCAATGTTATTTTTGTAGTGGTAAAAAGGGATTCAAAATTGTGTGGAAAATTTGGGTGGACGTAACTTTTGAAGAGCGAACACCAATTGTTCGATTTATCTGCTAAAATGTCAAGTAAAGGAAGATTTTTTCATGTTTCCAATATGGTAACGTCAAATTAAAAATGCTCAGGTTGTATAAATCATCATAAATACGACTACATTTGCTACGAAGATGAAGGATGAATTTGGTGCCCATTAGTTTCGATCTCTTCCTCAGTGGAATATCGCCTGCTTCAGATAACAGAGTTGATATAGATGTGGATTGTAGTAACCCTAAGCATTGTCGTAGACATTTATATTGGAGACCATCTAGCTGCTTAAGAAATCCTTTCGGTGCAAGACGATAGAATATGAGCCATAATCGATAATAGATCTCACGAAAGATTTGAAGAAGTTTAAAAAAAATGGATGGATGAGCACCCCATTTCGTTTTACTAACTGAGCGAATAATATTTAACCCTTTTTCGCACTTTTTCAGAATATTTTGAATGTGACTTTTGAAATTCAATTGGTTGTCGATTGTTTTTAGGGAAGTTCAAGACTGGAGATTGTAGAATTTTTTTCTAGAGAAAACCATCAATGCTGATTTTGGTGGTTAAATATCTGAGTTTCTCGACCATAGGAAGTGTTTTATCTCTTTGAGACATGATGAGCTTCAACAAATGTTTTTGCTGATGTGAACACACGTATATCATCTGCAAATTGTATCAATTTTATATTAGGAATTACTGTTTCCAACTTTTCTGTATAGAGAATGTACATAAGCGGTGATAGCATATCACCTTGGGGAAGGCCTAAAGAAGTGAAAAAATGCTAAGAGTTCTGGCCTCTGTAGTCAGAGAAACTTTCCTGTTTGTGAATATTTTGAGAATGTTCGATACGATAAAAGGGGATATTCTCAAACGAATTAAATCATTGTATAATAAATTCAGAATTACGTTGTTATATGCTCCTACAATGTCCAGAAAAGTCACAATTATGATTTTGTCTTCAGATAGACTCATTTGTATTGAAGAAATCAATTTCGCCAAGTTTTCTTGAAGAGAAAAACCCTTTCTGAAGCCATACTGAGTGCTAGGCATTTTTCTGTGATGTTCTAACCACCATTCTTACCTGTTCTTTATGAGACGTTCATAAACACCTCAAAAAAGTCTGGGGAACACTTCTGAATATCGATATATCGTATCCAGAACGATCAATATGGATGATTTTTTTTAAGAAATGAACACCTGCATCAATTTCTCACCAAATTATGTAGAGTGCCGCAACAGTTTTCAGTTTTTTTTTTAAAAACTGAAAATGCAGCAGATGCAACGCTGCTTTATAATCATTTCATGTATTCAGTGCTTGAAATAAGTTAGTTGGCAGTTTGTTTCTGTTTGTTTCAAATAAAAGATTCAAGTTTTGTGATTCGACCATGGAAAACGACATTTGACTAGAGAAGATATATTACGAGCTGTTGGCATGCTCCAAGCTGGGAGCTCACAACGGGAAGTATCCAGGGTTCTAGGAAGTAGCCCAAGTGTCATAAACCGTTTATGGTCGCGTTTCAATGAAACAGGTAGCGTAGAAGAACGCCATACAGGTCGTTTCAGGATTACTACAGTCGCCCAAGACCGACATTTGGTTTTACAAGCCAGAAGAGATCGTACTACCACAGCATCTCAATTCGCTCAAGAGCTATCACGAGTTCCTAATAATCAAATTTCCGACCAAATTGTGAGAAAAATCGACTGCACGAAGGTCAACTCCACTCCAGACGTCCTTTAAGAATTCCACAACTGACCCATGGAAATCGCGCTGCTCGTTTAGGTTGGTGCCATGAACACGTAAACTGGGATCAAGAGAGGTGGGCCACAGTTCTCTTCAGTGATGAATCTAGATTTAGTTATAATCCCGATCCGGGAAGAAATCGAATATGGAGGGAACCTGAAAAGCAAAACCGTCTCCAGCATGCTCGAGAAGTTGTTAGAGAGGGAGGCGGATCAGTGATGTTTTGGGGAGGTATACGCCTTGTTGGAAGAACTGACCTCGTTTTCATACAGAACAACCTCACTGGAAATTCTTACGCAAATGAGATAGTTTTACCTGTATTGGTGCCGTATCTCCAAACAATGAGTCAAAATCCACTCTTCCAACAATATATTGCCCCTCCTCATCGTGCAAGAGTTGTCTTGAACGTTCTTGAAGAGAATTATATCGATCTTCTACAGTGGCCATCCTGCTCGTGCGGCTTGGAATGACTTAGGCCAAAATGTAATAGACAATTCAATATTGAACATGCCGCGACGATGCCAAAGTGTTATTAATAACAGAGGTGGACCTTCTGGTTACTGAAAAATATAAGTGCCTTCATATCGTTTCGAAAATATTAGTTCAGGATTTTTTTTTGTGTTTTACCAAATTTCGTCACCATCGACGATTTCATTACCTGCAATTCCTTTGTGTGAACGGACCCAAATGACCTCAATATTCTTTCCTCGTGTTTCTGCCAGAAAAAGTTTCTGCCTCAAGTCGATTAAAGTATGGTTATTCTTTGAAGAAAAAGAAAATTTAGCTAGTTGTTCTAGGACACTGTGGGGAGTCAGAGATGATTAGAATATCATTATAGTTCGAAGATAAACAATATTCAACAGCTTCCTTGATTGCCAATATTTCGCATTAGATTGGGGAGACGAAACAACAACTCTCGACCAGAATATGAATCGTAAACTGCACAATCCAATCTACCATTTTTAACTGAGCCGTTCATATATATTTTTGAAAAATTGCTGTAATTTTGATTTATATATGCTTGAAATTCATTTTTCAGAAGGTAATCACCTAGTTCATTGAATGGGGCGTTCAATGTTATTTTTGTAGTGGGAAAAAGGGATTCAAAATTGTGTGGAAAATTTGGGTGGACGTAACTTTTGAAGAGCGAACACCAATTGTTAGATTTATCAACTAAAATGTCAAGTAAAGAAAGATTTTTTTATTTTTCCAATATGGTAACGTCAAATTAAAAATGCTTAGTTTGTATAAATCATCATAAATACGACTGCATTTGCTACGAAGATGAAAGATGAATTTGGTGCCCATTAGTTTTGATCTCTTACTCAGTGGAATCTCGCCTGATTCAAATAACAGTGTTGATATAGTTGTGGATCGTATCAACCTTAAGCATTGTCGTAGACATTTATATTGGAGACCATCTAGCTGCTTAAGAAATCCTTTCGGTGAAAGACGATAGAAGTATGAGACATAATCGATAATAGATCTCAAGATTCGAAGAAGTTCAGAGAAATGGATGAATGAGCACCCCATTTCGTTTTATTATCTGAGCGAATAATATTTAAACCTTTTTCGCATTTTTTCAGAATATTTTGAATATGACTTTTGAAATTCAATTGGTTGTCGATTCTTTTTAGGGGAAGTTCTGACCCTCCCATGTTCAAGACTGGAGGAAATAGAATTTTTCTTTAGAGAAAACCATGAATGCTGATTTTGATGATGAAATATCTAAGTTTTTCGACCATAGAAAGTGTTTAATCTCTTTGAGACATGTTGACATATTTTGATGAGCTTCAACAAATGTTTTGCTGATGTTAACACACGTATATTATCTGCAAATTGTATAAATTTTATATTAGGAATTACTGTTTCCAACTTTTCTGTATGGAGAATGTACATAAGCGGTGATAGCATATCACCTTGGGGAAGGTCTAAAGAACTGAAAAAATGTTAAGAGTTCTAGCCATGTATTCTTAGAGAAATTTTCCTGTTTGTGAATATTTTGAGAATTTTCGGTACGATAAAAAGGGGTATTCTCAAACGAATTGAATCATTGTATCATAAATTCAGAATGACGTTGTTGTATGCTCCTACAATGTCCAGAAAAGTCACAATCAAGATTTTATCTTCAGATAGACTCATTTGTATTGAAGAAATCAATTTCGCCAAGTTTTCTTGAGTAGAAAAACCCTTTCTGAACCAATACTGAGTGCTAGGCATTTTTCTGTGATGTTTCAACCACCATTCTAACCTGTTCTTTATGAGACGTTCATAAGTTTTTAACATGCAAGAGCAGAGAAGGAATTGGACGATATGAAGGTGCTAAGGAGGAGGTTTACTTATTTCCAAAATAGGAATAACTATTACACTTTTCCAATCAATTGGTAGTTCTGCACCATTCCAGAATCCATTGAAGATATCCAAAAGAAACTTTATTGTCTGTAAAAATAGGTAAGAGATCATTGGATAATGGATATTATCTACTCCCGGTGAGGAGTTTTGCTGACAAGTTGCAGTGTGATGATATTCTACGGATGGTGGGCCCCAATGCTCCCAGCAGATTGCTGAGGCAGAAAGGTGTTGTTTCAGGGTAATCTCAATCAATGTTTTTTTCAGAATTTTCTGACTGCACTTTTTTGAGCCGAAAGAAATTTAGAATGGCCTGGAAATTATCTAGAATGACTATTAGCGAAAGTTGCATGATAAAAGTGAACATTGATTCGTACTAAGCGGTCTCAAAACATTTATATGAAATTCTTCAGATTTTTTGATGATGATTCTCTTGATTTGGCTTTCAAATAACCTTGAACTGGACGTGATGAAAGGCAACAGATTTTATTGCCACAAAAACGTAAACTTGCTTATTCAATTTTTTCCAACAGCTCTCGAAATTTTTATTCCGTAAAACTTTCAAATGATCTTCAAATATCATTGAATTTACCTTAACCCATTCATGCCTGAGTAATTTTTTTTCGCGAAAATTGATGAAATTGAAAATACTCCTTCCTTTATTGATACAAAATACGAGAACAATACTTCGAGATACACCATTCTACTGAAAGTACCTTTTAATTAACATATGATATATCATACCATAGGCATTGGCGAGTCTAATACAAAAATATTCTATTGGAAGAATTTATAACAGAACTAATGATTAGTCATAATGAAAAACCAGGAAAGTATTCTGAAATGATGAAGACAACATTCATGGTCGTTTGTGATATAACATGAAATAATCTTTTGGGTAAAGTCCAACATTGCACTTGGAACAAATGAACTTCGAACATTTTTTACACTGAGCGCATTGTCTCTGAGTTGGAATCCAATAATCTAAGTGATCTACCCCATCAAACCTCACTTATGTCAAAACATTTCGACTGCATTTTGGTTTTGGTCCAGACATATGTTCAGGACTAGTCACAATTGATAGAACGACTCTTCTGGTGAATTCCAATAAACTGATTTTCGGAAAAACATGTCGATAAAGGATTCACATATTCACCATTAGTCCGTTTATACAAAAACGAACAAATGGCCAATAGCATTTTTTGGAACGTATACGCATACGGTAAAGTCCCCTCATTTGGTCGAAAATATCGACCCCACCCATTCCTTGGTTATATATATTTATGAGGATAGGTTGATCAACCTGGGTATATGATTTTTCTTTTTTTGACCAACGCTTGCATTTTACCTTACTTAGGCACAGCTGATCGTTATTCATGTTCGTTGCAATGTTGACAACGTTGTTGTCGTTCCACCTTATCAATGAAATAGACTTATCAGAATCTTGTAGAACATGGAAGCTTCCTCGTGGTTCTTTCTTCAATTTTTTCAAGGGCGCTTTTTCAACTCCATCTGAACGAATGGTACCGATGTTATGTTTTCTTCCCACAATGTATCTAGCAACTGTAAGGAGTTGAAAAAATCGTCCATGAAAACAGTACTACCATGGGGCAAATAGTGTAGACATAAATTCTCTGATACCGACGAACCCCTCCTCTTTATTTCCTGCACCACAGTATGGATCGAATTTCAATAAATAGCCTTCAATTGTTGTTAGGCACCAAAATTTGAAACCGTATCTAATTGGTTTCCCTCTTATGAATTGTTTCATATGATGGTAACCGAAATATGGCTCCATTGCTTCATCTAAGGAAAAATTTTCTCCCAACGGTATAGCCAAAGTCTGAGAAATATGGTTCAGTTGATCTATCAGGGGTTGAACCTTATACAGTTTGTTATTTTGATCTATTGTGTTGTTGTCATTGAAAAGTAAGTAACGATGTGTAGCTTCAAATCGGTCTCGTGATATGCTGTTACCCACTAGGGAATTGAAAGTATCAGACTTTGTTTGCCAAAATAGTCTCCTGGGCGACAACTTGCAATAACCAGATAAAATCAATATTCCCAAATAGATATACATTTCTCAAGTGGTAACAGAAAACGAATGATTGCCTCTGAAGATCGCATACCTTTGTGTGTCGTCGCAAATTTTTTGAACAAATGTTTCAGAAAAAAACATTTTGAATAAATCAAGTGGTATTAAATATTTTGATCCCTTATAGTATTGACTATGTTGGGCGCCGAGAGAAGTTCTCTCTTCGCGTTCATTCAAAATATAATTATGCCAGTTCCTCTTCTTTCTATTCTTCATTGTACGCTCACCCTGACCTCGTTCGTTTGGTGGGTGCTCGTTTATATTCGTACTCCTTTTGAATTTCTTTGCTAACTCTGTCAAAGGTAAGTTATCATCATCACTATCATCACTATTCTGAGGAACATTCAACTCAAACATTTCAGTACCATTATCATCACTATTCTGAGGAATATTCAACTAAACCATTTCAGTACCATTATCTCCACCAACGGCGTATATTTCCATCGTTTCTCTCAGAACTCCTTTGCCAATATTCTTTAGTCCAAAATCTTCGTCGCTTGGACCGTCATCTCTATCGCTGTCTTGTACATCTTCAGATGGAAATAACACAAAGTCGAGATGATCACAATTTTTTACATTTGAATAATCTTCATCCACTTCGCTCACTTCGAAAATATTATTCATCAGCTTCTCGGCATCTCGAGGATCCTCTGGGTTATAACAGTTTCCTGCAATAGAACTAACCCATTACTTCCTATGATATGATATATCATGTGCTACAATTGCAAGCTCCTAGCTCATACATATATCCAAAAATGAACTTTCTGAGCTCGTATTCTGATGAAATGAACCTTCAATGTTAAAATTCCAGAATGGAAATAAAATGAGATGAATTTTTATAGGAAAAAATGAATCAATTCTCACCTTAGCGGCATCGTTGAAGCGAAATAAAATCTCTCTTCACTACCTTCGGGTGTAGAAACTTTTTTTACGCACTATACTTCCCCGTCCCGCACCGAATCGAAGACAAACTTGTACTAATGCTAATTCGTTACACGAATATTGAACACAACGGATGGTTCAGACATGTCGTCACCTGTAAAGCGGTCGTCTCTGGGATATGTTATATCATATCATAGGTATTAATGGGTTAAGTGAACTTCAGGAAACATTGCACGAATAAACTAACCACGGATAGGTATTTTGCGGCTTATAAACACACATTTGAATTTTCCCACAATTTTCGGAGCTAATTCTCTTGATTTAACTTGATCCAGAACTGAACGTCATGAGAATCAAGAGAACTTGTACTCGGAAGCAGGCTGCATCAAAAAAGAAAAAAACTGATCTTTTTTCAATAGTTTTCAAAATTTATGCCCGTGAAACTTTGACCCTAGAATGACCTTGAATCTGACCTGACGGGTGTTAACTGATCTTCTCATTGTAATTAGCGACCCCGAAAAGCCTAGAATCCACTGCTCGTTTCCCATATTGTTTCGTAGATAAAATATTGACCTTCATATTTAACAGAAAATAAAAATTTCTTTAATTTTAAACAGCCTGTATCTCCAAAACAGCTCTATACAAAAAAATGACATCCCTATATACAATAATGCTGGTTCAAAACTGAGAGAATTGAATTAAGTAAAATAGGTTTTATTTCTCGAATGTCGAGCTTCTTGACGTAAATGTCACGGAATTTCTAAGCAAATAATAGTTTCAATTACGAATGCACAACAAACCATCCTCGTTACTATATACGAAACCATTTCGTTCCCCACATGTAGACCATATATGTCATATTTTCACCTTTCTCGTGAAATATCAGACTTCATTTATTCACTGGCAGCTGTATAGCAACGTCAAAAGCATGATATATCGAAGCATCAAAACTGCTCTGTTTGCTTGTAAATATTTGCACAGTGTACATTTTTCGACTGTGATAGCACTTACCAAGTTTTAGAAATCAAATGCGAAGGGTATTTTCAGCTTTCCGGGGTTACACTATTCATGAATAAATGAATAAAGAGCCAGTGGTAAAAGGTCGATCTATTCATTTTCTTGGATGATTTTTTGGGGAGATTTGTCGAGAGCTTATATTTTATTTCGTGTTGTAAAACTTTTCAGAATGTTCAAAAGTCTTCAGTTCGTATATTTAAGAATTTTTCAAACTCATTATTGCTTTTTGTTTCAGCATTGAGCTGATAATAATCAGCTTCAAGAAATAGGTGGATATAACTTGCAAATAAGCTTTCAGTTGAATAAACTGGGCAATAATTGAAGTAGCCACCTGAAAATTCCACAAAAAGTTCATTAAAAACATAAGTACTTGCTGCAGCAATATGATTTTCTCAGCAGTCAATATACATAAACACCCCAAAAAAGTCTAGGAAACACTTACCAATATCTTTAAAATATGAATTTGATGATTCGAATTTATAGAAATCTTTCGATTTTTGGAAGGATGTATTGTATATAATGTATTCTCAAGAAAACATAATAATATTTGACTTCTCCAAAGCACTTATTATAAAAAAAATTTGAAATTTGAAAATGACGAAATTTGGTAAAACAAAAAAAAATCCTGAACTAATATTTTCGAAACGATATGGAAGCACTTATATTCTTCAGTACCCAGAAGGTCCACCTCTGTTATTAATGACACTTTGGCATCGTCACGGCATGCTCAATATTAAATTGTCTATTACATTTTGGCCTAAGTCATTCCAAGCCCCCTAAACTGCTAATCGAAGCTCCTGTTCATGATGGAAGACGTTCTGACGCAGGAGATTTCTTTTTAGGGTGTCCCACACATGCTCGATGGTAATCAGATCTGGATAGCATGATGGCCACGGTAGAAAATCGGTATCATTCTCTTCAAGACAACTCTTGCACGATGAGGAGGGGCATTATCTTGTTGGAATAGTGGATTTTGACCCATTGTTTGGAGATACGGTACCACTACAGGTAAAACTATTTCATTTGCGTAAGAATTTCCCACGAGGTCAGTTCTTCCACCAAGGCGTATAGCTCCCCAAAACATCACTGATCCGCCTCCATGTCTAACAACTTCTCGAGCATGCTGGAGACGGTTTTGCTTTCCAGGTTCCCTCAATATTCGAATTCTTCCCGAATCGGGATAATAACTAAATCTATATTCATCACTGAAGAGAACTGTGGCCCACCTCTCTTGATTACAGTTTACGTGTTCTTGGCACCAAGCTAAACGAGCAGCGCGATTTCCATGGGTCAGTTGTGGAACTCTCAAAGGACGTCTGGATTATGAATTCGTGATAGCTCTTGAGCTAATTGAGATCCTGTGGTAGTACGATCTCTTCTGGCTCGTAAAACCAAAAATCGGTCTTGGGCGACTGTAGTAATCCTGAAACGACCTGTATGGCGTTCTTCTACGCTACCTGTTTCATTGAAACGCGACCATAAACGTTTAATGACACTTGGGCTACTTCCCAGAACCCTGGATACTTCCCGTTGTGAGCTCCCAGCTTGGAGCATGCCAACGGCTCGTAACATCTCTTCTCTAGTCAAATGACGTCTTGCCATGGTCGAATCACAAAACTTGAATCTTTTATTTGTGCTGACAACAGAAACAAAGTGCCAACTAACTGATTTCAAACACTGAATACATGAAATGATTATAAAGCAGCGTTGCAACTGCTGCATTTGTAGTTTTTTATAAAAAACTTTCTTAATGTTATCCTCGAAAATTCTTCAATGATGAAATTCACATGAGCAACAACGAATTGATAGTAGGTTATCATCTTAGTCCTTTATTTAAAGAATTCATAATAATCCGCTGTCGAAAAACTATTTATTGGTTGTACATTACAAGTAAAAATCGACAATGAGATTCCCTCAGTCCTTTGAATTGGCTGTTTGTAATTAATCAAAAAATTTATTCTACTTCAGCTTTAAATTGAATAAGTTAGTAAGAGCATTATTTTTTGTCCAGGTTCTGATTCTGTTGAATTTCTTCATCTTTTGGGGAAAACTGACCGTTTTAGAGGACACGGGCTTTTGAGTGAAGGCCACTTTTTTGGAGGAGGCTATTCGAGAATTATTTTCGGAAAGAAAGTTTTGAAGCGGAAATATTGAGAAACTTGACTTTTGGAACCAACTGTTGGATGATCTTGAAGTAAACTTGAAGTAAAGTACTGTTATATTTCGAAGCAATTTATGTTTTGAAGCATCTTTCGTACTAACATTGTAGCATTTCTATTCTTCGAGTTACCCAGAAGCAGATCTCATTCAGTTCTTGAAGACATCTAACTTTTGGAGAAGATACGAGGGAAGCCTTTTATGTTTCGCATAGTAGAACAGAGGACAACATTAGTCCACTGGCAGTACTAAACTAACCTAACCTCACCTCTAAGATTCGTTAATATATCCAAACTTTCAGTTCTTTATGTACTGTCTTTCAGCCACAATAAACTGTAAAAGTTAAAAAGTTCGTTGAAAAATGGAATTTTCAAAGACAATTATCTCCGAGAGTTGATTTCGGTTTTCGGCATTGAAGCACCTTACACCAGTCAACAGTTTCCCATTGTTACGGCAAATTTAAACACAGAAGGGTTGAGCTTAGCGATGATCGAAGGACAGATGCGCTAAAAACAGGCGACTCAAGAAAATATGGATAATGTGAGTAGGATTATCCCTGAAGATATCGAGAGATTGACGCGTCATTTCAAAGACCTCAATATAAAAAATTGTGCACGAACAAGTGTGTATGAAAAACTTAGATTCATGTCATGTCAAAAAACTCCGGACAAAACCGAAATAGTTTTTTCCAAAAACAGGTCCTGTGGCAACAGTTCCTTCATAATATTGAAGAACAATTACGCCAATTGTTACACAACTATTCGTTCACCGTTAGTTGTTAGTTCGCTTAGAGACAACAACCCCGATTGGCGAATCATCCTTCACAAAAACAGTGCAAGTTGTCACAAAACCTGGAAAGAAATTGATTATTTAAAGCAAGAAAACATCGAATTGTTACATCATCCTGCATACAGTCTGGACCTAAGTTCCAACGATACTTTTACTTTTCCCAAAATCAAGAACGAACTGAGTTATCAAAGATTCAGTTATCAGAAGAAGCTGTTGATGACTTCCAGAAGGCCATTTTGAATGAAGCAGCAAACAAGTGGAATTACTGCTATCGAAATTGGTTCGAACGAATGCCGAAGTGTATTAATCTTCGCGGAGAATATTTCGAAAAACAATAAAGTCTTTAAAATCTCTCAATTGTTTCATTCTAGTTCCATATACAGAACTTAAAAGAGAACCCTCATATTCTTATCAACAGCCCACCATCGTTAAAACAATTCGTAAGTATGTTTTCAGAAACCCTCACAATTATTTTTATAATTTTTTCCGCATGAAAAAGTGGATACGTTACAAACTTCTATTCGTCCAACATTCAGTTATATTAAAATTTCTAATTTCCTGTTATGAAGCATCACAAAGACCATAGAAGTAATCATATTAAAAAATACGAATTTCTTGATTCATCTTTCGTCAATATTCTTGTGCGAACATCTGAAACAATGAACACAGAAAGGAAGTGGAGGTATAAGCATTGAATAAAATTCATCTCAGAGAGTATAAACGTCAGTTTACGTAAGCGTGAAAATAGGGGATTCTGTTTTAATCTCAAGCTATTTAGATCTGACACATCTTTCCTCATCTGTGAAAGCTACAGAACAGTTTTAAGTCCACCAACAATGGGAAATTTGCTGAACAAGGAAAGCCTAGTACTAAATAACGTATTTGCGTCATACGCTGATCAACCTGTGAATTGAATATTCTAGAGCACAAAATAGAAATTTTATAATTCCTTAACTGATAAATCTAATATATTGGGTGTTTCTTTCTCTGTTAAATTATTTAGATTTTTCTTTGAATTCAGAACTATGCAGTTATGCAGTGCATATAACTTTAAATTTTAGAGAATACAACGTGATGAATAATAAAATAAAACAAGTTACTATGTTTTAACTATCACTAATTTATTGATGTGAGGAATGACAAAATTTTTACATTGGTTGGACCGGTTTCGGACATACGTCCATTATCAACAACAAGCTAATGAAAACTGAATACATGAATGTACAATACAGGAATTACCATCAATAAAGTGCTAGTAAAGGTCACAGTAACTTGAATAATGGTGATTGGTAGGTAATTAAGTCTACCTGGTCATTAAGGAACTTAACCCTTTCTACCCTAGATGCCTTGAAAATTTCCATCGATTCAAAGAAATTGAGTTTATAAGATTTATTACAGGAATGAAGAATTTTTAGCTGTTGAAGTTCTGGAAAATGATGACATTCATTCAAACAATGTGCAGCTAAAGCTGAATCATATTTCTGATGTAGGAATGACCGGAAATGTTCTTTGTATCTATCCTTGAAAGAGTCCTGTTTGACCTATATAAAAGGAATTGCACTCAGAACATGTTAATTGGTATACTCCTGACTTTTCGAATTTATCTGTTTTATCTTTTGTGTTGAAAAGCAGGCCTGACAATTTGCTAACTGGTTTGAATGCAATGTGAACCTTTTTACTATCAGACAATACTCTCGCTTACTTCTGACGTCTTCCCAAAATATGTTAGAGACATAAATTTTTCTCTCTTGGATTGGGAATATATCATGTTGAATGTGTTGTTGCGTATTTTTCGATTAATTAAAATCTCTATTGTTTTTATATCGAAGCCGTTGTTCTCTGCTAGTAATATAATGGTGTTAAATTCTGATTTTCGGTCCATGTCCGATAAAGACAAAGAAATCGCTCTGTGAATCATGGATTTGAAGGCTGCTATTTTTTGAGAATACGGGTGAAATGAATCTATGGGTATGACATTATCCGTGAAATGAAATTCAGGAAGATTTCTAGTTGTCTATTTGTTCCAATGAAACAGGCTAAAGTGTCATGAACATATGGATTCCAAAATACAATATGCCTTTTCGTCAAAGGTGACGTCATAATTTTAGTGTTTTCCAAATTAGACATGAAAATTTCAGATAGAAGGTGACTGAGGAGTGAATCCGTAGCTAAACCATTATTTGGTGAAAATAATTTTGGGTCAAGCATAAATCAAACAGACAAATTAACTCATCTTCAAAGACCACGTTGAGATTTCTTGCCTCTAATTCTAATTCAAGTATTCACTTGATATTAAGGGCACACATTCTGTTGCAGGTATATTCGAAAACATATTATCTACATCTAATGATATTAATTTTGGGGTTGGTGGCATGAGGAAATTATTTATTTTATTCGATAATTCTAATGAATTTTTTATAGTATATTGTGAATGAAAATCTGAAATTGATTTGAATTTGGTATTCAGTTGCTTAGCAAGTATTTGTGTTAGACTATTGGTATATGACACCACTGGACGAATGGGATTATTCTCTTTATGTGTTTTAATGAGACCATATAATCTCGGAATTCTAGGATTCATTTTAGTCCATCTGTTTCTCTCAAAGCTACTAAAAAGTGATTGCATATCATTAGCGGCTGCTCCAAGTTGTTTCTGTATACGTGGTATTGGGTCTTTATGAATGAGTGTAAACGCTTCTTTATTAATGAAATCTTCCATTTTTCCTCATATTGTACTTCTGGAATAACAATTATAGCATTCGACTTATCTGCTCGCGTGAGTACTAATGAATTTTCAGAAATTTTGCGTTTAATATTTCTGATTAAAGTTTTATCTTTCGAGTTGATTTGATTTTTATGGTGCTTTAAAATTCTCTCAATTTTGGCCTTTTCAAAATTGCCAGTATTTAAGGTTCTCATTGAAATTTCGGATTCTACGGCTAATGTTTCTAAAGAGTTAGTCTGTATTTTCGGAACAAATTTAGGACCTTTGGAAAGAAGATTTGTTTCTTTTTCGTTGAATTGAACATCAGATAAATTAACAACCCTTCGACTTCCCGAAGAATTAACTTTGATTTGAGTGATTTTAATTTTCTAGACTGTCTATGAAATTTTTTAATATGGAAATACTAATTTTAGATCTAATTGTATCTTCTAAAATATCAAATTCTAAAGAATGTAATTTAAAACTGAGTTCTGAGTGCTAGACCTTAAGGTGGTGCTGAATGACATACCTTTTATTATAAAGATGTTTACATTCTTCTTTTATCCAAATTATCTTCGCTGCTTGGATTGCTTTATATGATGATGATAATACACTATTCGTTTTAATATTCACATATCTCGGTGTAACTTTAAACTTCAGACACTGTTTATATAGGTCAAACAGGACGCTCTTTCAAGGCTAGATACAAAGAACATTTCCGGTCATTCCTACATCAGAAATATGATTCAGCTTTAGCTGCACATTGTCTGAATGAATGTCATCCTTTTCCAGAGCTTCAACAGCTAAAAATTCTTCATTCCTGTGATAAATCTTATAAACTCAATTTCTTTGAATCGATGGAAATTTTCAAGGCATCTAGGGTAGAAAGGGCTAAGCTCTTTAACGACCAGGTAGACTTAATTACCTACCAATCACCATTATTCAAGTTACTGTGACCTCTACTAGCATTTTATTGATGGTAATTCCTGTATTGTACATGAGTATTCAGTTTTCATTAGCTTGTTGTTGATAATGGACGTATGTCCGAAACCGGTCCAACCAATGTAAAAATTTTGTCATTCTTTACATCAATAAATTAGTGATAGTTAAAACATAGTAACTTGTTTTATTTTATTATTCATTATGAATATCAACTATCACGTAGTTCAGGCTTCATCGATCAATTATTTGAATACATCGTGTCCGAAAAAGTATGGTAAATCAAATCATTCTTTTTATAGAATAACAAAATGGTAGCAACATAACCAATGTTTTCTGAAAGCAGAATTGTATAAACTAGAGAAATAAATCAATATTATGCTGAAAGGATCAAGAGAATACTCAAGTAAGAAAGTGATGGGACAAAAGAAAATGGATGGCCGTGTTTTGTGCCAATCAGTATTCAGAAGTCGCCAAGTCGAGCGCGATGCAAACACTGTCGTACCATTTTTTACTTTAACCATTTCGCCACATTTTCAGGCCCCTATTTGAAAACCTTTGGATAAGACCAGAACGCAGACATTTTCGTCATTCAGTAAGCTATAATCACATACTGAAAATCCAAAATTTCAAGTCTGTGGGTCATTTAGTTTCGAAGTTACGCGAAAGTAAAGTTTCGCATTTATGGCACTCACTCATTCACTCATGATCATCAGAATAGAACTAGTACTTCCCATAAACTCAGAGAGCTGAAATTTGGTACAGAGTTATGGTTTAATGGCAACATAAAGGAAAACTATAAAAACTAGGATAATCGAAGATCTGGAGTACCTGGTGACCCTGATTAGAAAACAGAAGAGCCCAACCAAACTATTAGAGATCGACATACCGCCTTTACAAAAAATATTCAACTCGGTGGGCCGCTTCATTTGATGTCAAAACTAGAAGGTCTGAAGTATCTGATGAAAAACTCTCAGCTGGTCTCAGCTGAAAAAAATCGACTGTCATTGCAAAAATCCAGCGTAATGGGACACATCTTCTGATTTAATCTAGCCTATAGCGTCCCACAGTCACGCGAATGCCTCCCCTTCTGCTTTCAATAGGCATATAAATAAAATTAAAGGAAAACTCTGGATAAGACTAGACTGGCTTTTATACTTATACTTACAAGTTTACAAAAAGAAATAGCGAATGGCTAAGACGAAAAACTGTTGCTAATGTTCAAAAATCAGAACCGGAAAAAAAATTTATGATAATAAAAAAACTACTTCTTAAAAGAAAACAAAATTGTCAAGTAAGAAAATCTAATAAAATAAATCAATATGCCCACGTTTCTACAGAATGAAATGAACCAAAATCATTCTATAAAAAACTAGCCAAATCTTGATGGCGCTGCTTGTTTATCTCTAAAAAGTTATGAAATCTAGACAAAGTCGTGGCGAGTATAAGGTTCCTTAGTGCGATTTCTTCATTATTATAGTTAATATTGTGTTACTTGGCCGTTGAAAGGTACACAAGGGTACAAAACGAGTCAATTGTAGGCTTGATAAAACTGCGTATTTCAATAATACTTATATTATTATTATCATAGTATAGGCGAGCCCGAAACAAACAGAATAAAAAAGGATTTCCAGTACAGACTGTCTATTGTCTATTTTATGTTAGATCGGTGGTCGATTTGACGCTCCAAAATGAATGTGTTGCACAATTAACAACAGCCTAAAATAAGACACTTGCGTCTAATTACCAATACCAGTATGGGCTATTATCTCGCTTAACAAAAAAAGGTAGTTACAACAGATATAACATTACGTGTAAACAAAATTGACTTGTACCTACCCACTAACGTTTAAATTGTGTTCAACGGCCAAGTCACACAACATTGACTATAATAATAGAAAAACCGGAATAGCAACCTTAGACATGGCAAGATTTTGTCTAGATTTCATTCCTTTTTAGAGATAAACAAGCAGCTCAATCGAGACTTGGCTAGTTTTTTACAGAATGTTTTTGGTGGGATAATCTTAATTCCTAAAATAGAATTTTGTTTTGAATCGTTTTGCTGTGAAAAGAAGGTAGCTCCATCTTATGAAAAAAAATTCTCAATATGAAATTTCGTGTTCATACTTTGTTGGTCTTACTGATTTTTCTTGATAGTTTTAAACCTATTTTGATGACGTAAATCTTTAATTCCACTTTATTCAAGAATTCATATGAACAATTTTAATATGTCCTATCTTCGATGTTTTAGTACGGTAGGTATGCGAAATACTGCAAATAGGGAAAAAATCGATTTCCGAAGAAAATTCATTCCTGTAAACAAATCGCGGGTATCTTCTTTAATTTTCGAATTATTCTGGATTTCTTGATTTTCTGGAATTTCAACATATGTAAATATCTCGGTTGCTAATTATTTAGGTGAAAACTGTTTCAACATTCTAGGACACTTTTTTGAGTAGAGTACAAGGACGTATTCAGAAGTTTTCCTTGGTGAATGGTTTTCGAATTATGAAATAAACTTGTATTTTTTCTAATGTACAGCAAACGTAAATTTTCTCACAGAAGGAAGAGTATTTTTTTCAGAAATTAAAATTCTTTGGAGATTCTGTGGTTGTAGGCTGATGCGAATTTACCCAGAACATCCCCAATTTTCTCAATTCTATGCTCACAACAATGAAATCTACTTATGATAATACCAAACGAAAGTTATTCAATACTCTTGAGTAAAGAAATATCAAAGATAATCAGTAACAAAAACAAAATAAAATCTTGAATAATGAAAAGTATTTTCAGTATTCCAAATGCAAGAATAACAACGTCCGGAAACACTTCTGCATGCATTTTGAATTCGAATATTGTTCACTGAAGCTAAACCATTTCTGAAGTTTTGTTTCAATTCTTCTATATTATTATGAGATGATATGATAAATCCCTGACAAAGCACCAGAGAAAAAATCTAACGGGGTTAAATCAGGTGAATTAGGTGGCCATCCAGTGGTTCTATCTAGTAATCACTGTTAGACTAGTTTAAAAGTTCTGGGATTCTTTTTTGTTTCGTCTAGGGACACACAGTCGTGCTGTTAATATATTTTATATATCATTATGGGTTTGTCCATACAAGTGTAGCATTGTCGATGTTTTAGTACAGCAGCTATGTGAAAAACTACAAATGACCTCACCATCTACATCTTCGATTTTCAAGGAAAATTCATTGGTGAAAATAGATTGCAGCTATCTGTTTTTGTTTTCGAGTTATTCTGGATTACTAGATTTTCCGGAATGTTGGCATATGCCAATATGTGGGTTGCTATCAAAGTTAAGTTCTCAACATTCCAGAAGCATTTTTTTGAGTAAATTGCATGGACGAATTAAAATTTTTTCTTTGAATGATTTTCGAATTATAATACAATCTTGCATATTTTTGAATATATTACATAGGCGTATTTGGATAACATAGAAAGAATATTTTTCTCTTTCCAAATATATCAAACATGCCTGACACCAAAAATGTAAATTTTTGAAGAGAACCTCCTGTGCCACAAAGATCTAGTTCAGGCGTGCTCAAACTTGAACTGCTGGCAATCTACGACAATATTTTTAGACTACTTACGATCGACTCTGAGAGGCTGCAATCATGTGTGATGAAGGGCTGTCGTACATACACGATACGTCCTACCTACCTACCTAGGCAGGGTGTACCGTAGCATATATAGATATTAACTTTACGCACAATATACATTATTTTAGTCAAGGTTTGGGTTAGGTTTAGTTAGGTTCTTCTCTATAATATCAATGAAAAACTCATAGTTATTCGAAATTGCGAGTGTATTGGTTGTTACAAAACAAAACAGTTACATATGGTGTTAAACTTAACTAAGGAGTGACTCGGAATGTTGAAGCATGGCACTGCATGCCCTCAGCATACTTTCAATAAGATGGTACGTAAATATTGAGTGCTAATCGCAAGCATATTTACATATGATCTCCCGTTAGTCGATGGTGATATTTTAACTTAATTATCTTCATTTCAGAAAATGCAGACTCGCACAAGTCAGTTGAACCAAACATTGCCGTCAGTTGAAGGGCGATTTGTCTTAGATTCGCATATTCATCTTCAGACATAAAAACGCATTTCGAATTGTCCCAAAATATTTGATAATTTAGCCTCATACGTATCATAATTGAACTGAGGAATTCTTGCTTTCAAAGATGGATAATGTTTCAGATCCTTTCTTTTCAGTTGATCTATCATAAGTTTTTTTGTAATGCGTTTACTGCGCTTATCATATCATTAATAGTTTTTCCTTCTCCTTGAAGCTCCAATGAATCACGATGTTTAAGTGCATTGTGATGTCAGTCAAAAATACCAAATCAGTCTGCCATTTTTCGTTTTTCAACATCACCTCTTTCGTCTAGAAAAGCTGTTATTGCGGGCAATAATTCTTGAAACCTTCCTAGGAATTTTCCGCGACTCAACCATCTGACGTCCGTGTGAAGAACTAAATCAATGTGTTCAGCTGACTCCCTATCTTCCAACTGCAATTTAAAGAGCCGCCGTTGCAAGTTACGTGCAGGTATGAAATTCACAATTTTTGTTGCAATGGCCATAATTTCCTCCGTGTTTAAAACTTTTGAACACAAAACTTGTTGATGTATAATGCAATGGAATGAAAAAAATGAAGGGAAATCTTCATTAGCTCGACACAATGCCACAATACCGTTTTTGTTTGCTGGTGCTCCATCGTTTGTAATGCACACTAATTTATATATTAGTAGCTTGTAGTTTTACAGAATTGAAGAAATATATATATATATATATATATATATATATATATATATATATATATATATATATATATATATATATATATATATATATATATATATCTACGACAAAGAAGCAGAATGAAAATGATAACCCTATAAAGTTATTGGGTTTTCCAATAGATAGCACCTCAACATCATGGAAGAGCCATATCGACATCGTTTTTAGAAGATTCTCGTCAGCTATTTATGCCATACGACGAATCAAATATATAGTAAACCAGAAAGCAGCAGTACTCACCTATTATGCCCAGTTTCATAGCTTGGTGAATTATGGAATTCTCCTTTGGGGTTTTCGTCGGAAGCAGAATTTGTTCCTACAAACGTTCTCTTTCCGACGTTCTGCTACAAAACGAGCGATTAGGACCATAGCTGAAGTCAGCCAATCTCAGAGTTGCAGAGAATTTTTCTCGAAATATAAAATATTGACAATTCCTTCTATCTACATACTTACCTGTTTGTGTAATATTCACGGCAACCTAGAAAAGCAAAAAACTCACTCCACAGTTCACAACTATCCAACTCGTAACAGAGACCATTTAATTCTACCTATGCACCGTCTCAGTAGGACGCAGAACTACTTCAATCTCACTGTGGTAAAACTCTACATCTTACCTGCGGCACTCAAAACTCTCAATCCTAGGACATTCAAGAAGAGAATCAAATCTATTCCTTTAGAAAACGTGTTCTACAACACCGAAGAATTCGTTTTTCAGTGGAAATCATAAATAATTACTCTTCGTGAAAATTGTTCGAGGTATCTCGTAATGTTTCAAATTTTGGAACTCACAAAAGTCTTTTACCTCACATCATGTATTGAGCCTATATTAGTGTGAGCATTATGTGCATTTTTGTAGCCCTCTGGATAGAAACCCTTGCCTTACTAAAAAAAATGCCCGTTGACCATCAAAATAGGCTTCACCTAACTTTCATAGAAACCGGAGTAAAGGATATGCCAATATCCCTGATAATCGAGAAATCAATAACTCGAAAAATAAAGACGACTTCTGCGATCTGTTTTCAGGAATAAAGTTTTCAGGAAAATCGAGTACGGAGGTGGGGGGATCTTTTTTTCTATCTGCAGTATTTCACGTAGCTATTGAACTAAAACATCGAAAAAAGGACACTCTGTATACATGCATGGTGAATTTTTGCACGAAAATTATAGTCAAAGACGTCGGTCCTTCTCTGGATTATCAAAGGATGAGAATAGCATATACAGGGTGCTTCAACGAAATCTAATCAAAGGCTATATCTACCAAGATATTCATTTCTCATCAAAACGCAAAAACAGGTCAATTTTTGTTTCAAGGGGGACAACTTTTGGGGTACAATACTTGCCTGAAATATCATCCTTGAACATTTTCAATAGGTAAGATGGGTCGAGTGAAGACTCAAAAGAAAGGTGGTATCTTTGTCTACATTGCCTTCAACGATTTTCCATTTTTAATTGAAAACTGTAAAAGATACAGGGTTAGCAACTGAAAGATAGGGAAGACTATTTCCTTGAGACTATTCAATTATCAGTGAGGTTAAATGGAACAGATCCATGCTGATCAATGGCAGTCATCATCAAGTACCATCTTTATCTCGAACTTCAACCCCTGGAGCACGGGTGACAACCCTTGAAAATTTGGAAGAGGGCAGATGGGTCAGTGATAACTCGAATATTATATTTGTCTGCATTCCATTTTTTTGCACTAATACTTGAATAGCTCAGGGCGATAGATAGTCTCCTCTATTTTTCAGTAGCTCACTCTGTATCTTCTACAGTTTTCACTCAAAAATGAAAATTCGTTCACGGGGATGCAGACAAAGATACTACCTTTCTTTCGAGGCATCACTCGACCCATCTACCCTCTTCCAAATTTTCAAGAGTGGTCACCCCTGCTATAGGGGTCGAAATTCGAGATGAGGATGGTACTTGATGATGACTGCCATTGATTAGCATGGATCTGTTCCATGTTACTTCACTGAAACTTGAATGGTCTCAGGGAAATAGTCTTCCCTATCTTTCAGTTGCTCACCCTGTATCTTTTGCAGTTTTCAAAATAAAATGGAAATTCGTTCAAGGCAATGTAGACAAAGATACCACCTTTCTTTTGAGTCATTACTCGACCCATCTTCCCTATTCAAAATGTTCAAGGATTGCACCCCCGCTTAGGGAGTTAATATTTCAGGCAAGTTTTGTACCCCAAAAGATGTCCCTTAAAAAAATTGACCTGTTTTTGCGTTTTGATCAGAAATGAATATCTTGGTAGATATAGCCTCTGTTTAGTTTTCGTTGAAGCACCCTGTATATAAAAGAAACAGTTCCCCTGACGAACACTTTTCATTAAACTCATCTATTTTTATAGTCGACCGCTCAATTCATTAAAAATCGAAAATAAATTGTTTCGCCATTTTCCTTTCACATCCAGCATCTTGTAATTCGATAGTACTTGATGTTCGTTCCACTTAGCTGGAATCCCGTTTCTCGCAGCACTCCACCTATAAAGTTAGCTTCTTAATCATTCAGGCCACCTCGCATGTTTCCTGCAGAATTACATGACGTTAATTTTAGATTAGATCGAACAGATAAAACTTTTTAGCGTGCGGTTTAATTGGGACTTTTCATCGCTTGAGTATAAAAAAAATATAACAAGTGATTATGAAAACAAACTCACTAATTACAGGTTAAATGATTCAATCATATTTGAGAAGTCCCCAAAAATATGGTCGTTTCCTGTTCTGCTCCGTAAAAAGAAGCAGAGTTTGAATAAGTAACTATTTTTGGAATTCTGAACATTCTTTATCCATAAACTTGGTAGTGTTCATTTATTACATTTCATTGAATAGAGCTGCTACAGTGTGTATCTGAATCCGATCGCGCTTGAGGAATTCTTATTCAATTTGCAACCAAACATTGTCTACTCTCCTAATCAGTCTCATTGACTGGTTTTTCATTAATACTATTGTTACTCCAAAAGTAAGGCTGAGAACAAGTCCTATAGAAGCTCGATATGTGTATAATAAAAAGAAAGTTACCATCTGAGAAACCGAGAACAAATAAATCGAACATAGCAACCTGGGAAAATGAATGAAAAATTTTCCGTGAAAAAAATTCACCTTTCTTGAAAAAATTTACGAACTTAACCACTTTTCAGTTGATACTTATTCACACGTCAAATATTCGGTTACTGAAAAATCCTTGCCTCTGATACATATGTAGACAAAAAGAATCATTCATTCTAATAAGATAAATTTTCTTATTATTACAATAAATAACAAATTATGTCTAAGCTGTAGAACATGTCGAAATAATTTGAACTCAAAATCACAAGAAGAAGGTCAATTTACAGGAATTCAATAATAAAAATAGATACACTGCTCAAAATAGTCAAAGGAACAGTAAAAAGATTAGGCGTAGGTCATACAATTCGCATTAACTACTTCAAATTTCTACATGGTTCAATTAATACTTTTAGTTAGAATTTCCCAATTGAAATGGAAAAAAAGGTTTCTCATAATTTTTTCCAAGTAAACTCAAACTAATATCTTGTATGGCCACCACGAGCATTAATAACAGCCACGACATCGTTCTGGCATGCTCAGAATGCAATTATCAATTGCAGAAAGTAGATTCCATTGTTTCATTAAGACATTTCCAAAAGCTGGACGACCTTGAACATTCGTCATGAGGGGATCAAGCCTCCGCTGAAGCATGTCCCAAACATGCTCTATGGGGTTCAGGTTGGGAGACTGTGGTGCTCATTGTAAAATATTGATATTCTCCCTCTGAAGCCATTCTCGTACTGAGTTTTCAGTGTGTGGAAAGGCAATGTCATGCATATATAAGAAATTTGGTCTAGCCGTGTTTCGAAATGGTAAAACTACAGGTTGGAGAACATTATCAATGTAGATTTGATGATCCATATTCCTTTGAAGACAAACGTGGTCCGTTTTTTCGTGGAATCGCATGGCATGATAAAACAGACCTCATTTGTCGAGTGCCTGAGCCTTTCTAATGGACACTTTTGACGCCATACCCTTACCCTTCTATTATCCGGGTGAAACTAGAACCGAGACTCATTGAAGAATATAACGTTGGCCCATTCAAGTTCACCCCAAACAACAGGCTCCTGTGCCCATGCTAGTCGGGCTGCGCGATTGCCAGGTCTGAGTGGAGGGACTCTTATTGGTCGATGAGAATGAATACCAGCTTCATGAAGACGATTTTTAACAGTTTCGTCAGAAATGGCTTCTCCATGTGTATCTAGGAAATTTCTAGAAATTTCATGAGCTGTGATTGAAGCATTCCGTCTGGCCTGAAGCACAATAAATCTATCTTGGGCAGGTGTAGTTTTTTTTCTAGGACCTGTGTGTCTTCCTTCACATCATCAGTATCCAGATACCGTCTCCATAACCGACTTATCACAATTTTTGAAACCGCAAATTCACCCGCTACTCGGCTCTGAGAACTACCACCTTCAATCATACCCACTGCAGGTAATTTTTCATCTCGCGTTAAATGTCGACGTTGCATTATTTTCTTATAACCTAACTCACAAGAATTCAGTATCACTCAAAGAAAATAACGAAATGAACTGAATTTTTGAAGCATAATAAATATAGCATTTTACGGTATCTTTTCAACATCTTATTTTTTCAAGAAAACAGGTGTTGATCTGCTTGAATCAACATCCACGGCTGTTTTGATTAATTACGTAAGTCCACCAGGTGCAAAATCTCCATTTACAGAGATATCAGAGTGGTATTCATTAAAATTATTCAAATAATCTTGTTGTTCCCCAGACCATTTTGAGCAGTGTATGTATAAATAAGGATGGAGCAAGAACAACGTGGACTTTTTATTAGGTAGTTTATTGTAGTTCAGTATTAGTTGCTTTTGTTATTCAAGAAATCTTGTATTCTGTACCAGTATTTTATGAATTTGTTTTTTCGTAAGTAATAGCACAAGAGCTCAGATTTTGCCTGATATTTTTCTATGCTCGTTTTCGAATACTTACGTGCAGGCAATTAATTACCGAAAAGTAAGTATGAGAAAACGAGCTTAGAAAAATATCCTGCCAAATCTGAGCTCGAGTGGTATTTGCTGAGAAAATTCCGCAAATGACAAAACGTACTAATTAAACTTTATTGAGAAATGCACACAAACTCAACGAGAAAATCATAAAGTATTCATTACAAACACGTTTAGTTATTATTGGAATGAGCAGTTATTGAAAATGCAATTACTATATACAATTTTTTCACTCCGAGTCGATATCTAATATAGGACGACGCCTGAGGAATTATGGAAGACTCAGCATTCGCAGAAGTTTTTCGAAGATTTGAAACAAGATTCGAACAATGCTCATTGTTCAGTTGCAGGTAGGGTTTCATAGAGCTTGCCGTAGAGTGTCCGTTTAGTTTGATCAATTCTTGTTCACTGACACCTGCCTCAGATAGGTTCAAAACAGCACTGGATCTATGAGAATGATTTGTGGTCTTTTTATTTTTCGTATTCAGTTCAACTTTCTCTGCTGAAATTTTTGTCCATTTAGAAATTCCATTCATTCCCAAAGGCATATTTTTGTACCAACCCTTAGAAGTACTGTTTTTCTAACATTGATTGGGAGTCAGAAATAATCAATCACTTTAATACTAACGGGTCTTTTCGACAATATCTTATGACACAACCTCACAGGACATAAATCTAGGTTTTCCTTATTTTTCATTAGCCATTTACTATCTCAGCATTGTTTTGAGCCGCCTTCGCAAGTTTTCGAGAATACTGGGTTATATTCAATACGACCAGTCACTTCTCCGTTATTAAATTTTTTCTTCTTTGAAAAAGTGTACCTGGCAAGTTGTTGCTTCACGGCCACGCCAAGCTAATTCATAAGCAATATGGAAAAAATTTTTCGACAAACCTATCGGGGCTTTTTCGTCCCAGTACAGAGCCATGCTATCAATTTCAGTTCTTGTTAATGTAACGGAACTTTCTTTGTGCTTTTCCACATCCCCTTGTAATATCTTGCTTTTAGAATTTCGAGGTTCACAGGCCTCTCTAAATGCTGAATCGGTAAAGGGGTTGAAACTTATGTTGAATTTTTCGAAATAAATATTCTGCATCATTATTGCAGTTGTGTTCCACATTGTTTTTACATCGTATTCTTTGTAATCTTGACCATTCATTTCTTTCATATTGAAACCCCAATCCATAAGAATTTCTGCAATATCTTCAATAGAATTCTGTATGTCCAAATCGAATGTTCGTTCCTTGCAGAATATACTGAATTGATTCCAAATCGGGCTGTGCGTTTTTCTTGTATTTTTGATGATAGAATTCTGTATAAAACTATTTATTTCTGCTTCACTGGTGCTTCCAAAAGGAGATATTTTAATTTATATCGGCAGAAACTTTACAACCGGTAGTAAAATAGCTGTTTTTGACAGTTTTAAAACCGTGCCATTTGTTGTGAATGTTGCGTTGCTATGGAAACGCAAGGATTCTCTATGGGCAAATTTATCCATTAATATCCAACCTTTCTTCCTATTTCTATGCATTTTATCCGATATTAAATCGAATTTCTGTGTTCTTAAACGTGCATTTTGACACATGAGTGGAATTGTCAGTGGTGTATGCTTATTACGTATTGTATATGGTAATTTATTAATTATTTTCATTATTATATGGTGCGCATTTTCCTGTAAGTAACTACGAATAAATTTAATAGATTTTGAGTTCTCTTTATTACGCGTCATGCTCATTTTTGTCGAATAAATCAGAGTAATTTCTCACAAACATGATTGCTTCATAGATGCATAAGGCAGGTGTGCATGTTATTTTTGTTCAAATAATTCCACAGCTTTCAGTGCTTTTCAGGTTCAACGTCAAGCTTTAGCATCTTTTTTGAAATTTCAAGAAACGAGACGTCCCCAAAATTTCATCAGAAAATGATCCCGTACCGAATGCGGAACTCCTCGTTTGCTCGATAGCACATGGTAGCTATTTGGAGGTAATGAGAGCATTCTAAGGGCATAAGAGATCCAGCCACTGGATCCGCAACACGTTGTACATGGTTGAACCAATTAAGTCTAGAATAGTTGGTCACATCCAGAAAACGGATATTTTCAACAGATTCAATAGTATTTTCTTTCTGGGTTGAGGAGATATTTTAACAGTTTCTAGTTTAATAAGAAATTCAATAGCTATACTTTTTCAGCATCTTGCCTGACAGATCATTTGTGTGAAGTATATAGAAGAAATGCCCAAAAATCGAGCCTTGACGATTTCCTGTTTTTGTTCCAAACATTTTGGAGGTTTGGATATTTCCATCATTATCCGCCATTGAAATTTATTGATCCCTATCAGAGAGGTAGCTTTTCAAAAGTTTCAATGCTACTCTACGTATTCTACAGCTCTCGAGCTTTTGAAAGAAAAATACATTTATCCACACTGTCAAAGGCCTTACTTGAATCTAGAGCCATCGTTATCACAGGCTTATTTTCATGTGGAGATTCCAAGACCGCATATATTGCCATGTATATATATGATTATGTTTTTTCTCTACTAAAGCCGTTTTGCTACTTTGAGACAATCACTTTTTTCCAAATAGCAAAACAATCTACCATAAATGATTTTTTTTAGTACCTTGCTGAAATTATTCAATATTGTTATTTGTACATAACTGCTTACGTTTGCACAGGTTCCATTCTCGTAAATTGCGATTATTCAAGCACATTTTGGTTCTTTTGGAAATACTCCGTTCTGTATGCTTAGAATTTCAATGCGATAAAGAGGATCCGATATGATGTGAGCGATGTCATCGATCAGTTTCGCCAGGATTTCATCAAAGCCCATTGTTCAGAGATTTCATGGTATTATGAATAATTAAGGGATTTGTAGAAATGAGGAATATCGCAGCACCATCAGTGTTTTTGTCTATGGGTTTAAATAGTGTCCCCTTAGTTATCAGTGGACATAGGTCAACGAAATGTCGGTTAATTTTATTCAACGTTACATATGCACTGTCACTTCCATTTCTCAATTTTTAGATATATTTGTGTATTTATTTATGAGCTGCCATGTTGCCTTATCTTTATTGATTGAATTTCTTATGAAAAAATCTTCCGTCATCCTTTTAGCCTATCGAAAACTTTTTCAAACCAGCAGTATTTTTATATGTTTCCTTTGTGGGATCCCCCGAAGAACCTCACTTTGTTTTGCAAGAATTTCGAATTCCAGAAGTGATCCAAGAATTTATACAAGGTAATTTTTGGCACAATTTTGGGATGAAAATTAAATCTATGCAAACTTTTGATCTTATGAATGAAGGAATCATAATCTGCATTAAGGTCCATTTGATTGTATATATCATCATAGCTCTCAGTCAGAATTGAATCATTTTGGAATTCGAATAACATTTCCTGTAATAGGGAATTTTCTCCGATAACTGAACCTTTAGGTCCGAAAGTTGGCCATGATGATCCGAAAGAGCTATTTCAATTACTTCTTCTTTAAGGTGATCTATGTCATTTATAAACATATCATCTATCAAGGTTTGTGAATCTCCGTTACACGTTATGCAATTATTCTTGAACGCTACAATCTTCAATTTCATTCGATGACCATGATAACCAAGGGTTCTCGAACGGTCGATCGCGAGTGCTTTTTGAGTAGATCTCGAGAAGAAAAAAATTTTTAATAAAGAGGTAACTAAACTACAAAAATTTATTACGTAATAAAATTACACTCTGCTAGCGGCAAAAGGCGGCTTTATCAAAGGAATGCAAGGTACTTGTAAAAGAAAAGCCGCGATTTTTTTCTTGCAGCTTTTCTAGAAATTTTGGGCGGATCGTTTGACGGGAACATTTGAGACTTTCGTTCACGCCGATATAAATGTTTAGCCTGCATGAATTGGAGTCATTCTGAATTGTAACTGATATCGAAGGCAATACTACTAATAAAATTACACTCTGCGATACAAAGTTTATCTTGCATTAAATAGTACAAAATGAGTGCATTGAAGAAATCTAAACAAAGTTCGTATGAGTGCAGCGAAGAAATCTAAAACGTATCAATTTCGATAACGATTGGGAGGAAGAATTTTTCTTTTGTATGTGAAGGATAAATGCATTTGTCTTATTTATCGTGCGTCAGTTGCAACACCTAAACGTGGTAACTTAGAGAGGCATCATAAAACGGTTCATAACAACTATAAAAAGGCTAAACAATCGAAAGCTGCTACGATCACGTCATTTAAAATATCTCATATATTGGCGAAACACAAGAAACCATTCAAAGATGGATCGGTTGTGAAGGAACCATTTATTGAGGTGGGTGAGACTTCATTATGAAAATTTTAAAAATAAAACAGAACAGTTCGACGTATACACCGATATAACAGACACTGCTAAGCTGTGTATTTTTATTCGGATGGTATTCAATGAAATGTTGGCTGAGGAGGAATTTTTGACAATCATTCCTCCGAAGAGAAAGACCCGTGGCGAAAATATATATGACGTTTTCTTCAATTTTGTAAAAAACTACAAGCTACCAATATATTAGACAATTCGAAATGCGTTTTTATGATTGCAGTAAATTGGCAAATATAGCATCATTTATGAGTTATCCTTTTTATGTAAAAACATTGAGGAATTAGCTACTGAAATAGCAAGTCAGTTTAATATGAACTAATGTTCTGTTGAAAATGGGTTGGTGCAGATTATATCAGATATATATATATATATATATATATATATATATATATATATATATATATATATATATATATATATATATATATATTATATATATATATCAACTTACTTAGGACTCAGTCAGTTACGTACCATCTTATGAAAAGTATGCTGAGGACATGCAGTGCCACGCTTCAGTATCCAAAGTCACTCCTTATGTAACTCTTTTGTTTTGTAACAACCAATAAACTTCCATCTTGAATAACTATGTGTTTTTTCATTAATAGTATAGAGAAGAACCTATTTAAACCAAACCCAAACCTTGACTAAAATAATGTATATTGTGCGAAAAGCTAATATCTATATATGCTACAGTACCCCCTTCCTAGGTAGGTGGGTAGGTAGGGTGTATCGTGTGTGTACGACAACCCTGCATCACACATACTTGCAACCTCTCAGAGTCGATCGTAAGTAGTCTAAAAATATTGAAGTAGATCGCCAGCAGTTCAAGTTTGAGCATCCCTGATGTAGACGAAAGGACCTACACTAGCATGATTCAACCTCCTTCAACTCGATATCAAAAGAGGTTTAGATACAACGCTGGTCCAGCATATTCAAGTAACGGTTACACAATTAAAAAAGATATTTTGACCCAATAAAAGATCTGAGAATAAGATAAAGTAACGTTTTGGCGTACTGTTTATATGATCAGACCAGCAAAGATTCTGGGCGATAACAACTCCTGAATCTAGATGCGGCAAGACCCTCTTTTTTGGTTTTCACCAGAATGGGATTATTCCTGTTGCAAAATAACCCTCTCTTTATCCAGAGGAAGGAGCCAATTGCCACAACAACTGCCGATAGAATAGAAATCAAAGTGACTGAAAATATTATATTGGCGCAAAAATTGGTAAAAGATGTGAAAGATAAAAGCCAAATACTGGTTCTTGAAGCTTTCCACTCCTTACGGCTCTCTCCGTAGAAGAATAACTACAAATACAACGTAACCACTAACTTACTATAGGTCGAATAGTCTCCAGTCCATAACAGTTTTCTTCCCTAGTGTTCGACTTTGAGAAACCCCATAAAAATCGATATTCTTTCCGGAATGATAGACCGAATAGTCGAAACCGGTTGTATAGTGACGAATAAACGCGGAGAACGACAGTGTTTTTTCTTTTCCATATTTGGTAAATAAGGGTCGTTGGTCCGAACTTACGAAGGTCCGGACGCATCATCCAGGTGATTATCAACACAGATTTTACAATACCATGAAAATACATAGAAAATACATAAATTTTACTGATCCATGCAAAATTGAAGCGTTGTATCAAATATATGAAGCAGAAAACAGAAAACTTACCATCCAAAATAAGGTCTCGTTGGCGAAATTCGTGTATGACTCTATCGTAGACAGTACGCTGAATATTAGGCACACTAAAACTAGCATAAATCTGTAACAAAAAATATTAAATTAATGAATAATAAAAATCCTTTTTGGCAAATCACATTCAAAATTTTTAAATACTTCCAATCAGGTAATCAACAAAATAAATCACCAAATATCTCTTCCTTTCAGTATTTTAAGTTAAATGATCCCCAGTCAATTTGTCCCAAATTCAGACACGTGTTTATGGATGTATTGAATATAATAACCCGGTTTTTCCATGTTACTATGAAGCCATTTGGGGTATTAAAACTGGGACTCTGTGTTGAAGTATCCCTTCAGAAATACTCCGGACAAGGAAACTCAATTAATGGGTGCTCCATTTTATCACCTACAATCATTTAATTTCCCCCGTGGACAACCGTTGCTAACTTCGCCAGTAATGTTATTATAATTGTGCTTATTGGACGTTTGTCATCCAGATTAACTGGCGCAGCCGCTACTTGATGGCAAAGCAAACGTTGTGTGTTATGCCAATGAATATTTGCAGATTGAGGAATCAGAGTTTTGGGGATCTTTGTTAAGCGGCTAATCAATAATGTTTTAGCGAAAAATATAGTGTTTTCTTAGTACCGGATTTTTTTCCGGTGATCATTTCTCAACTAGAATCAGGAAGATTTGTCAAAGAACATATTTATCTTTTCCGAGAATGGGTTGCAAACATAAGATGTAGTTCGTTATTTTTTTCTTCGCGAAAGAAAAGATCAATCAGCTCTAAACTCATCAGACATTCTTTGGGGAGTGACGGATTTTATGTCAATATTTTCTTTATGTCCATTTTTTCATTAGAACTCTGTGATAAGTATGATTTGAACATATAAAATAAAATAATTTTTTTCTCAAGCCCAGTTTATAATGAAAATTTTTCTCTAATCTTTCCACCAAAAAAACATATTTTCTTTGAACAAAATTAATTTTTCTACTTTCCAATGAACTATTCATTTATTTCAATGAAGTTTTGTTTGAACACATGTCAACATTTTATCTACGAATGAACAAAGGAAACAGGCATTGAATTCTAGAATTTTCGAGATCGCTAATTACAATGAGAAGATCAGTTAACAACCATCAACTCAGGCTCAAAGTCATTTGAAGATCTAATCGAGAAATCGCGACCAAAAAATTTGAAAAACCTAATACATACGTTTTTAGGATCGCCGAGAATGAATCTGTGTTCAGTATATTCGTGCGACCTTTCCTAGAGGTCGTTCAAGGTTATTTCTGGATTATTTCAAACAGTGGCATTTTGTGACTGCACTGATCCCATAAAACTGTGGAATGACTTTGAAATAGCCTTAAAATTTTCATTCCGTAAAATTTTGGATGGCCTTTAAATAACCTTGGTACTACTCTCAGTGATTTTCAGGAAGATCGCACAAATAAACTAACCTCGAATCGTATTTTGCGGCCTTAAATACAAACATAAGAATTTTTCCAGAATTTCCGTTGATGATTCACTTGATTTGACCCCCAAATGACTTTGAACTGGACGTCATAGAGATCAAAACAGCTTATATTCGGATTCAGCTGCTTCAGAAACGTTCAATTGATTTTTTTAGATTTTCCAACAGTTCCCAAAATTTCTTCCTCAGCAACTTCAAAATGACTGAAATAATTCTGAAATACCCTTCAATAGCCTCTAGAAGAGGTCAAACGAATAAAGTGAACTCAGATCCGTACTCAGTATATGTAATTTTTTTTCAGATTTTTTGGGCGGGACCTCTCAATTTGGTTTTCACATGATCTTCAACCTAATCTGATGAGTGTTAACTGATCCTCCCATTGTAATCAGCGACACCGAAAACTCTAAATTTCATTGCTACTCGTAGATAAAATGTTGAACTGTGATAATTTCTGACGGCGAATAATGACCCTATGGGAATAGTGATATCTTATAGAATTTTATATGAACAAATAAGAAGTTTGAAAAGACCACCTTAGCAATAATGATTGCTTCACATCTTCTTCTAGTAGATAGGTGAAGCCTTTGAATAGTTTTAAGACACTTTCTAGAAAGCATCTTCGTCAAAAATGCGGTTTCCAAATTCATTAACGTCTTTTCTTGGTGTATGATAAACTGTGGATTCAGAATTACTCCAAACAAAAAAATCAAAGAGTTAAGATTGGTGTCCTAGTCGTCCTCTACAACGACATTGGAAATTTTCATGAAAATTACTAAAATTGGCAGATGCACCACCATGCTTGTACCATATATTACGGAGTAACAAAATAAAGCATGATGGTAGGGTAAGTATTCAATATTTCACAAATACACACAACCAAACTTATATGAAATCACTCGATATTTTGAATATTACCTCAGGGATTTTGAAAATTTCAAAGAATTGTTAGAATTTATTCTTTTTAAGATATTTCAATTGAAAAACGAAATGAGAGACTTTTTCTGCATGTAGTAAAAAAATGAAAATTATTTTCTCATGGAGTAGCTGTTTTTTCTCGATCTAACCTAACCTTAGTTGCTTCTATTACCTCCTCTTGCCCTGATACAAGCCTGAATCCGTCTAGGCAGGTTTTAGATTAGGTGTTCGTCCACCTCTGGGGTGATATTCTTCCACTCTTCTGTGGCGGCTTGGATGAGCTGTTGTGGGGTTCTTGGATTATCCTGGCGCGATCTAATTTTCCTTTTAAGATTATCCCATGAATATTCAGTAGGAGTTAGGTCTGGACAGCAAGCTTGCAGGTCCAAAATAGCGATTCTCTCTGTTTCAAGATAATGTCGTGTTGCAGGTATGCGGAGGAGCATTATCTTGCATAAAAGTGAAACTCTCACCGTGGGCATCTAGCCAGGGGGCTAGATGCACTAGGTTCATGTAATTTCTAGGCGTTACACTCGCAGGAAACGAAATAAAATCTGCCCCTTGGTAGTTCAGAATTTGTCTTGCTGCTCGTAGTCTAGCTTGTCTATCTCGATCACCCGATCGAGCACTAATTCTAGTCTCATCCGAAAAAAGAAGATTTCGCCAATTCTCAATATTTCAATTTTGGTGCTCGATACACCAATTAAGTCTGTTAATTTTTTGTTGTCTGGTTAGCTCTGGAACTCTTAAGGGCGTTCTGCTGTATTAACCACTTGAACGAAGTCTTTGACATATCGTTTCGATTGGTATAATGATGCCTGTTGATTCCAGAAATGGCCTTTGGAGTATGGGGTGCGACGCACTAGGCCCTCTTCTTGCAATTTGGCAAAAAAAGCGGTCTTGTTATTCAGAAGTGATTTTTCTACGACTGTTTCTAGGCCTATTTTGCAGAGATTGTAGCTCCACGTATCGGGCGTAGGTTGTTGAAATCAGCCCCTGTGATACCCCTATTGTGGCCGCGATATCCCTCTGTGTCACTCCTCCTTCAACGAGAGCAATTATTCAACCCCTATGTATTCTCAATTATAATTATAGACTTTCCTTAAATTTTGAAATTCACAGTTTCAAATCTCAGTGACGACTGAGTAAAATATCCAGAACATGTGGTGATAATTCATTATTTCTTATCATGCATCCAGTTTTTATACAACAAAATAACTTCAATCTTTACAAGTAGTCAAAGATCCATGTTAAAAACAATCAATAATGAGAAATACCGAGTAATTCCATAAAAATTTGTTTGTGTGTAAACTTCTGCTGCTCTCATTTTGCTGGACTTCATCTACTGTTTTCACCGAATTTTTCTGTTTAAGGAAGAAATTGGAAGCATAAGTTGCAGCTATATAATGGAGTTTAGCGTGGTACGTGAGTAAAGCTGCTACCAAATTTCAATGTAGATCGCCGAAGATAAGCGTTCTTCCATCAACGTAAAAAGCAAGAAGCTCAATTGATTTACCAACCGATGACTCACCTACGCCTCGCTGATCTGATGGACAAAGCTAGAAAAACAGAAGACGAAGCTGGCTCTAGAGAGGCTGGGAGCATTGATGGTGACCAAAGTTGTGGTTACTCAAAGAAACACACCTACTACGGCGCTAGGTCCAGTAGGTCCAGCTAGTCATTCAAGAGTACTTCTGAGATAGTAAAGGGGTGCGTTCAAGAACTGGAACAATTAGCGGTAAACAGTTATATCCATCACTTATGGGTTCCGAGTCACTACGGGACCAGAGAAAATAAGATTACCGATAGTTTGGACTATCTAGAAGCGAAGAATGCACTGACAGAACCAGTGCCCGCGATCGGGATCTCAGCCTGTGTTGTTAGGGAAAGGGTGTGGGACTGGCTACCAGAACAACATGGGGACATTTGGTTGAAAGCTCGAGGTTGTTACCAGTCCATGCCAATGCTGGGTACATCACCTAGTAAAACCAGGACAATGCACTTGAAGGCAGACGAACTAATGCACAGCTTCTGTTACAGATGGCGACGAGGCATGGTAAGTTCAGATATAATATGTGCAAGATAGGACTGGAAAATAATCATAAGTGCAGGTGTGGAATTGGGGTCGCAACACCAGCTCTATTAGATACCTCTCTGTAAGGATTGAATAGGGGATGTAGTAAGAAAACGACCACTCGATTTTATCCCAACTCTAAGAAAATAATTTGGTTCTTGTAGTGGGAAATTCAACTTTTCAGTTGAAACTATCATGGGTTGCGTCTTCTCAACATTCGGTTGTCAAACCAAACTGGAGCGTTTGACACAGGACACTCTGATTTCATTTCCAGATGCTGTCCATCAAGGTATGAACTCAAGCTGGTTGTATCATCAGGATATATACAAATTTTATGTGAGTAAACATGCAATAGTAGATCATTTATGTAAAAAATACAAAGAATCGGGCCGAATATAGAACCTTGAAGGACACCTTTGTTCGCCACTTCGAGAGGATATGATCAATTATTTCATGCTATTCATTGATATCTGTCTTTCAGATACTACCGAATGATTCATGAGAGCACTGAAACCATATCCCCCAATTTTAGATAAATGAATTTCTGATCATATCATCAAATACATAACATCTGATGCTTGCTTCTACTCTATTTTCAAATGCTTCAATAGGAGGTTCATAATCTCTTTTTTTTCCTCAAAACCCGTGTTCTGACTGAATCTAGCTAAATTCTCGATGAAAACATCAAAGACTCTTCCTGAAGGTTCACAAATAGACAATAAAATCACACTCTTTATTTATCTGAGGAATTACCTCCTGAAGAACGTCCGTGCACTCTGTATATGTTAAAATAAAAATAAGTAAAATGACTTCATGCGCCATTATGTGCATGCCCTAAGTTTTCTGAATAATTTCGATTATAATCTTACCGTCGAACTCATTTCACTCTTCGTGACTATCGCGATATGTCCAGGAACGGTTAATTCATTTTCGGCTCTTGCAACCATCATTATGTAAATTAGTCGAGTTCGTGCGAAATTTTGCCCTGATTGTGGCCTTGAACAAGATTTTCTTATCGGAAGAAGAAATTTTAGGGATGTGACCTTGACATGGGTTCGTTATTTTTTGTAATATTTCAACACGAAAATAATCTGATGAACTTTTCAACTGATAATTGTACACAGGAACTGTCCGAGGCTTCCTCAAAGCTGTCATGCTTATCACCTTTTTTTTCAGATATGTATATACGAATTCTCTTGGTGTTTTGTACGTTTATCTAACGATTTATCAACATAATGAAATACTTGAAATTCTTTGTATTATCATGAATATAGTAAATTCTAACAATGATAGATATTTCTCCACATTGAGTTGTCCAGAGTCAAGAAAATATTAACACGCGATGATCTACTACGATTACAAGGTTGGTTTTTAACTGAAGAACAAAGTGTTAAACAGTTGCAGTGCATATTTGGTAATGAAAGTCAACCAAGGATAACTGTGTTCTGGTTGTATAGTGACTTTATAATTATTGGATATCGCCTGGAGATGAACAACTCTTGGTGTTGTATCTCCATATCAGAAAATTGTTAGTCGTTGGGTGTTTCATACGCTGAACGATTTCCAAAAAAGGGAGCGAGTAAGAACCTTGCGGGGAACGTTAGAAATGTTATAATAATGACTATTTAATCCGAAACTGTGACAGATGATAAAACGTACATTCCATTTTTCTATATTCCTATGCGCCAGGAGAGCCGTATCTAGATTCACGAAAATAAGCCAACCCCGTCTATGGCAAAATAGCGAAAATCTCAGGATAAGTGAAAGCAATTGAGCTTGAACATCAACTTACAGTGACAGCCAACTGGTACACGACAAAATGTGGACCTGCATTGCTTGAATTAGTCAGGATTCACGAAATAATGTTGCATCACGACAATACACAGTCACTTACGGCACAGTAAACACTTGACTCTTACATGAACTGGAGGTGGAAGCCAGTCCACATCGAATATACTCGCCTGGTTTGGCCATGCTATTCTTTAATCTGAGAAAACTTTTACGTGGTGATAACAGTTGTGGAAGCTTCGTGCATCGATTATTTCAAACATAAATAAACCAACTTGCATCATAGGCCTCGTCTATTTTTCCTGTATCTTAATAAAACGCACCACACTCGTATTCATTTAAAATTGATAGTGGGCTGATTGACAGCTCTGCCACTGGGACCCTGTGAATACTGTGGTACACTACACTTCAACTTCAATCTCCATTTTTCCTGTAAAAGCTATAACCTTTATGGATAAGAGCTTATTGAGCTCTATCAGCTCCAGTTAGTTAGATCTAAGTTCCTCAAGCCTGATTCTGTCCCTAGCTAAGGATCCACATATGACTTCTTCGATTAATTCTAAATCCTCCTCACATAGTCTGCATGAAGGTTCCTCGACCAATGCTTACTTATTTGGGTGATTTCTGAGACTACATAAATATGGCAATAAGACTCTCAGGTCTAGCCTGGAGGTTCACAGATGGCAAGCCGAGCTTCGTATATTCGAGACATGTAAAGCTCAGCCCTCCTTAGGACCCGGTTATTTTCCGTCCTTGCAATTTTCTGCTGATTCTCGGGTTGTCAATAAGTCTGCCTTCTCATTACCCTCAATGCCCGAGTAGCCCAGGTCCCACATCAGACTAAGCTTATTTATTTCTCCTAGTTTGGCGAGGGTTGAACGACATACCTGCATAATGAGAGACGAGCAGCTGTTGGATGCCAATGCCAATTAGTTAGCAAAGTCGTCAAAAGCAAATATTTCTGCTTGAAGAACAGTTGCATACCATCTAAGATATATAGACGGCACCTGGACCATATATTGTAAATCAACGGCACGAAGCTGAACATGTTTGTCTCATTTCGGGAAAAGTAATGGATCCTGTAGGTAGCCTTTTCGACTGCTCCTCTAATCATCAGGTGAAGAGGTGCAAGTCCCAGTTTCAGTTCCATAGTTGCAGTAGGTATAGAGCGAAATGAACCAGTTATCAACATGCAAGCTGTTCTTTGCAATTCAGAGTATTGGGAAGCAATGTATATCTGATGCAAGATCACACCATCATCACATATAGCCACTGAAGTTGCTTTAGACCTGACCCCATTTCTTTCTACAGGTCATTTGACATAAATGACCATAAGGAATGTGTAGCCTTGTGTATCATGTTTTCCAGGTGCGGATTCCACGTGGTATTATTTAGTAATGATATTCATGACGGACCCCTCGTCTTTATTCCTACTTTAAGTAAATAATTTGGTTCTTGTAGTATGAGATTCAACTTTTCCGTTGAAACTATCATTGTTTGCTTCCTCTCAACATTCGGTTATCAAACCAAACTGGAGCGTCTGACACAATTTTAAGAGAGTAAACATTCAATAGGAGATCATTAATGTGAACAATAAAAGAATCGGGCCGAATATAGAAACTTGAAGTACACCTTTGTTAGCTACACGACCAATTATTTCATGCTATTCATTGATATCTGTCTTTCACATACTACCGAATGATTCATGAGAGCTCTGAAACCATATCTCCCAATTTTAGATAAATGAATTTTCCTGATCATATGATCAAATACAATCATAATATCTGATACTCGCTTCTACTCTATTTTCAAATGCTTCTAATAGTAGGTTTATAATCTCTATCATCGCCGTCGTATTTAATCATGTCTTTACTAAATACCCGTGATCTGACTGAATCTAGCTAAATTCTCGATGAAAACATCAAAGACTCTTCCTGAAGGTTCACAAATAGACAATGAAATCACACTCTTTATTTATCTGAGGAATTACCTCCTGAAGTATGTCCGTGCACTCTGTATATCATGAAGTTGAAATAAAAATAAGTGAAATGACTTCAGTTGCGGATTTCACGTGGGATTAGTATCCAAGGTAACCATCGGAATAAACACTACACTCACACCACCCCTGAATAGCTGAAATAGCCTTCTGAAGTCTGTTGAAGGCGCCGTCGTCATCCCCCCAACCAGATTGGCTATATCGTTAGCGCATGGTTGTGCATTAACGTTCAGGATGCCGATTGTTACCAGCAGGAACCCCAACAAAGAGGATAGTACTCCTACCTGAGGATAGTCCCTGCTAGCAACAAAACTGACTTCATTCAAGGAAGTGTTGATCACTCTGGCACTTGGTATGTTGCAAATCTATTCCACGATAATATTTGATACCCCTCTGGCTCTCAATCACCTACATAATGAACTAGTGGAAATCCCATTAAATGCACCTTTTCAGTTCATGAAAACTGCAGCTACAGTGCCTTTGTGGTTCACAGACTGAGTGATCCTTCCAATTAGATTGTTAAGTGCTAGACTAATGAGATATCGAAAGGGGATGCCTACCCCTTCTGTAGCAAGGCAGGCATGATGCCATCCTCCATAGGTGTCTTAAATAGTTAAACGAACGATTCGCCCACCTAACTACTCCGGACTTAATGATCGTTCTTGCGTTCTTCCAATCGTATTTTGGTCATTCGGCAAGCCCCATCAGGGCGACGATGTCACAGCTATCACCGATATCAAGAAACCGATAGTCTTGGAAGTGTGTTCTCGCAGGCCTTCGTTCAGGTGAAAATCATGCAAAATGCAAGTTCATGTTTGAAAATATTTATTTTGATCAACAATTATACACTTGTCATATTTGGACTACACAGAAGCAACGTTTAATCGAATGAGTTACACTCCATAATTATATGAAACTGGTACTGGTTGTGCATTGCTTGGAACAATTTGATTATCGAAAGATTCATTGTACGCTGGATTAATGATCAAATTATTAGCATCGCCAGAAGGTGACATGGCGTTATAGGAAGAATTTGCATTCGTATCTTTGGTAGGGTAATCCTGCCAGATTCTCTGACGACGTCTTTTATTCTCGTTTTCAACTCGACATACCGATCTTCCGCAGTGATCTTGAAGACCGTTTTTCTTCGCACAGTGACAAGTGGAAATGACAACTCCACCTCTTATTTCAAGTGGAAGGTTAGGATTCTTCTTTTCCGGTGCAGATTTCGGTCGTTGAGATTGATTTTGCTGGATCATCTGGGACTGCTGAACAAGCTGATTCGGTTGAACAAAGTTCGATCCAAAGCCATTTGAATAGTTATTATTATACGCTTGATTCATCTGGTTCATGTTATAAGTTTGCGTTGGATTGTAACTATTTTGCGCATACAAACCTTGATTGAAACCCTGAGTAGCGAAATTATTCGCATAATTTGGAGTCACATTGTAATTCTGGCCTGTATACGGTTGTTGTTGTACTGGATAATAACCACCGTTATATTGGTTATTGTAGTCTCCTGAATAGAAAGCGGTGGTCATATTGCTCGCCTCAGGTACAATCAGTTCCGCAAATTCTTTGTCTTCCTACAATCTCTTTTGACATACACTTTGGAATAATGAGTTTTCGAACCTTTGATTCACACTTTAATTTAGATATTTTGTTCGAAATTTCACGGATTTTATCAAAAATTTGGAATTACGAATACATCTAATGTCAAATAAATCAACAACAAAAATTTACCTTGGTTACTTCAATGAGCTCTTAGATCAGTGTTCTTTTTCGAAGAACTGTATAATCAAGGAAGAATTGATAGCGTATCTCTTCCATTTCACTTATATTTCAGTTTTTGTTTAATTAAATAAAATCAGTCGAATTTTCATTATTTCGACTAACTGATGACGCATTTCATTACACTATGGCTTCATCAGATAATTAGTAGATTTAGAAGAATGAACGATGCCTTATATATTACATTGGTAAAGCAGGTACTTAGTAGGAGGAAAATCAAACAGGGTTGCTTCTTTTGAAACCTGAAATTATTAAGTAATGGTGACAAATATAGGTCTGATTGGCTACTAAATGCCGGAATTTTTCTGTTCATTGATTTCAAATGTTTCCCATAGATTCAGTTTCAATCTATTATTTTTATTATGTAGAATATCAAAATTTTAATAGAATTGTAGTTTAATTCTAGTTAGGGAATGCAATCTCGGTATACCAAGTTCTTGCAATACCGAGATCTCGCACCTATTCTGCAAAATCAATCTCGTACCCAAAATCATGCGTGATCTCGCAAGATTTATGAGATTGGTATTATGTCAATTTTGGTTAGCTTTCAGTGCTTTCGCATGTTGCTGTTGACTTATGTAAACAATGTACCTATTCCCGGTGGCAACACGTGGCGCTAGGGCCACAGGGCGATGGGGATGAGTAAGGCGAGACGTTTTCCGGTTGTCGTTAATTTGTCATTGTTTTGCGAGCCTGGACGTATCAGAGTGCATGGAAATCTGCAGATTTAAAAACTATTCCAATAACAGTTGAAAATAGCTCCTTGTGTGTTTAAGTTCTCTCGGTCTATTCGTTTTGTATTAAAAAAAATGACAACAAAGGTAGTTTATAAAGAGTTTCAAAATAGATCAGAGGTATGGAAATACTTTTTGAAGGCAGATGATGGATAAACTGCCCAGTGCAAATTGTGTAAGTCTATTTTGAAAACAACGACAGGATCTCCCAAAGGCTTACATATACATTTACTGTCCAAGCACAAAATTGATACTTCTCATAAAAGGTGACAGAAAACATGACTCTGGTTCCATCAAATTCTTCTATGCTGGTAAATGCTTCCGCGTCAGTAAGGCTACCTCCTCCAACCGGTAGGAAGAGGCAGAATATATCTGATTACTTTTCGTCCCTACAAAAAGTTTCTTTGGTGGAAAGAATTCCAAGGATGATTCCTAAAGGTGGCATTACTTTTAGATCTTTTTGCACGTCAAAAGACTTGAGAGAATTATTTGCGACTAGTGACTACAAATTACCTGCATCGCTTAACTCCATAAAACAAATTGTCATGAATTATGGCATGAGTTTCAAGTTTCGCAGGATCTTATGAATCTAAGAAAGAATAATCATAGATTCACCCTTACTTAATCCAACCTTACTGAATGGACTTCATGCAAAAACAGGCGCTTCATGAATGTGAATGTTCATACATATTCAGAGAATGAAAATATGTTCTGGAATTCGGGTTTTGTGCGCATAATAGAAAGCATGCCTGCAGAGAGTTGCATAACTATTTTGAAGAAGAAATTATCAGAATATGGCCTGTCATAAGATGATGATATAGTAGGTGTTACTACAGATGGGCCAAGTGTAATGGTGAAGATTGGGCGACTCATGAATCCTCTTCACCAGCTATTCTACGCCCACTGCATTCAATTGGGGTTTATATATGCAATTTACAAATCGAAACGTGGAACCGAAACGCAAAAAGAAAGTAAGTGCAAAAACACAGTCGTAGCTTAGTCAGATGTTGAGGAGTCTGACGATGAATAATTTGATGACATTATTGATAATGAAGGATTTGACTGCAGATCACCCACTGTAGATGAAGTTGACTTAGTGCCAGAGTTTGATCACTATATCAAAAAAGTAAGACAAGTAGTCAAACTTTTAAAAAATCACCAACGAAGAGTGATATTCTTCAGAAATATATATAGGACGATATCAGCAAAAATGTGGAACTCGAGCTGGACTGCAAAACACGCTGGTTTAATCTTGCAGATATGATTTTCACATTTAATAAGGTGGAGCAATGTGTAAGCAAAGCCGTAATCGATTACAATCTTGGATCGTATACAAATCATAGTTTCTCAGACGAAAAATATCGTGCTTTATCAGATTTAAAACTCGTATTTTAGCCTATAAAACTGGCAGATTATGGTGAAAAAGTTGGAAGCACTCAGAACACCAGTAGCTCAAAAACTTGCTGAATCCATGAGGGTTCGGATTAATGAACGCCGAACGTTTATGACCGCAGCATTGTATTATTTGACAGACCATGTCCAATACTACGTATATTTCAATCAATCTGCTAGTGGTCAAACTTTCAAACTGCCTCCAAAATCTTCAATCAAAAAAGAAATAATAAAGTTAAACGGAAGATTACACAAGAACAGTACCAAAGCTGACAATATTGCAGTCAATATACAAAACAAACCATCTACATCTTTACTTGCAGATGAAGCCATGAATGAAAGTGATGATGACGATTTAATTCTATTAGCTGCAGTGAAAAAAATTAGAGCCTGAAATGGCGAAGGCTTCTCTTAGTCTTGATGAGGAATTGGAAATTGCATTGAGAGAGCATTCGCAAAATCGTGTGGCACCTTTGTCATCGTCACTTGATATGATTTTGAAGAAAGAAATCATTTGTACGAGTCAGGAGGGTCGAAAGGACAAAATCTACAGTTCGCTCACTAATGTCTTTTATCTGTAGTACCAACAAGTGTCGAGGCAGAACGGGTGCTTTCCTCAGCTGGTTATCTGGCATGCAGCATTCGGAGTCGGCTGGCAGATGAAACCCTAGATACTTCATGCCTTTCAAGGAGTTATTTTCAAGTTTTAGAATAATTTGTCACTTTTTGAATAAATTACTGGTTAGCTTGAGAATTTATTTCTCTATTTTGCTCCTGAAGAACAATTAGAGCCAATAGAAATATAAATGTTAGGAATTTTCGTACATTTTTGATGATCACTTCTTCACAATGTGAGATCTCGCACAAAACCGAGATTTCGCAAGATTAGAATACCGAGATTGATATTTTCAGGCGAGATTGCATTCCCTACTTCTAATAGATAATTTGCATAATGGAAATCTAATTTTTGTTTGTCAAAGCTGCATTTGTGCTCTGATAGTATAATATTGAGATTTCTTAACGTTCTACTGATATAAATTTCATCACAACTTCCACAAGAAAATTTATAAAGAAGTGATTTGTTTCCTTTGAGAATATTAGATTTAAGTTTCTAATATATCTGCATGCAGAGTTATATTCAAATTATGAGATAAGAAAAATGACTTTAAATTGAGACTGAGTTTACGTATATTATTCATTATATTTCATTTTTGATTGGTTTCTTTAACACTAGGAAAAACCTAATGGATTGTATGTTGAAATTGTTAACGAGAAAGTATTATAGAATTATAACCATTATTGACCGTTATTTGTTTTATAAAATTGAGCTGTTTCAAGAAATTATTGTATTATATTGGTATCTATCTTTAGTTCATGCTATTATAAGTAGCTATTTCATGTTGATGCGGAAGTGCAGAAGAATTGTGAATGGTAATATCTGTATAGGATGGTATGCGAAAAGTAGAAAACGAATGCCTTTGGTCAATCTTTGTTATAAATATATCTAAAAGTTGATAAAATTCAGAATTCTATTTCTGAAGTGAACTTTATATTAGGGTGAGTTGAAGTTATGAATGTTCTCTTGGCATCTAATTATCTATTTGTACCTGTGAAACAACAGATTGTGTCATCCGCTTATCTAAACCAATTAATGTAATGTTTTGACTGCGAATGATTATGAATTATTTTTTCAATGTTGTCCATGAAAGTTTCTGTTAGTAAAGGATTACCCATTATTTAGCAGTTGTTGCAAATTTCAACATTGAAGTTGAAATAATTCTCTACAAGGAAAGATGAAATGGTTGAAAACGCAAATTGAAATATAATAGAGTCAACGTAAGAACTACACCAACTTTTTCAAATGCATCCCATTCAGAGTAGCTTCAAAGGTTAAATTCAATTGAATTCGAAGTTGAAGATTCTAAAACAAGATTCAAAGTTAATTCATCAATCCGTTAGAAGTACAAAATTCAATTCCAAAGTTGAATAAACTATTGATAAATTTTGTGAAGAAAATCCAAATAGTAGAATCACCAGTTTTCATTTTGACTAGCTTCTTCTTCTTAATGTGCCTTATCCTCACTGGACTTTGGCGATCATTTTGGACCATATTACTCTATTGACTGTAGCTCGAAATAATTCCTGAGATGTTCTCCCGGTCAATTGTGTAAGATTGGCTAACCATGAGATTCGTCGTCTTCCAGGTCCCCTCTTACCGTCCATCTTTCCTTGCATGACCAGATGGAGGATTTCATACTTATCATTCCGCATTATATGTCCAAAGTATGCGAGTTTTCTCTCTTAAATAGTGCCAGTAACCTCTCTATCTTTGATCATGCGTTCGAGAACTATTTCATTCGTCACATGGTGTACCCATGATATTCTCAACATGCGACAACATTTCGAAGGCCTCTATCATCTTACAAGCAGCATCAGTCAACGTCCAAGACTCCACACCATACAGAAATATAGAGAACATATAGCACCTCAATAGACGAGTTCTCATTTCTAAATTCAACTTAAGATTACATAAAACAGCTGTTGTTGAAGAGGGCTCTGGAATTCTCAATACGTATTTTGATCTCTCTAATCTGTTTCCAGTTATTATTCAGATGTGCACCATGATACTTGGGTTGTAACTGTTTCAATGGAAGAACCTCCGGCATAAAACTGTACGTGAGGTTGGTTATGTTTGCTTATTATCATAATTTTTGTTTTCTTCGTATTAAGCCGCATGTTGTATTTTTCGCAAACTTGTTCCACGTTTTCCATGAGCTTTTGCAGTCCGTCACTGATGCTTGCTAAAATAACCGTATCGTCCGGGTATCTCAGATTGTTGATCGAAACACCATTCAAGGAGATGCCGTCCTCAATCTCGCCAAAAGCTTCCCGAAACAGTTTTTCAGAATGAACTTTAAAATGTAGCGGGGACAACACACATCCATGTCTGACGCCCCGATGAATCTGGAATCTCTGCGATTCTACTTCCTCCACTGGAACAAACGACTCCTGCTTCCAATAAAAGTTAGAAATGGTACGAAGATCGTTATCGTCTATTCGATACTCCTGCAATATTTCTATTACCCGCTAATGGTTTACACTGTCGAATGGTTTTTTGAAGTCAATAAAGCAGGCATATACATCGCAATTTACAGCAGGATTTCTTTGAATTAAATCATTCAAACTGAACAATGCTTCTCTAGTTCCTAGGCCATTCCTGAAGCCAAACTGCGTATCACTAATATCTTGTTCTAGTTTTGGGTAAATTCGTCCATGTATTATTTTAAGGAATAGTTTCAGAACTTGGCTCATGAGACTGATACATCTATATTCCTGGCAATTTTTAGAAGATGATTTCTTTGGTATTGGAATAAATGATGGAATCAGCCAATCGTCAGGAATATTTCCTGTATCGTTGACTAGCTTAGAATAGTTGAAATAGCCATAATATACTCATCGCAACCCGAAAATTCGAAACATTTATATAGTATCTCTAACCCTAATAATATCTCGGAATAATTAGAGTTCGTCTATTTTTAAATTTTCAAGAGAAATAAAGGTGAATGTTTTTGAATTCCCCATACCTAATTCAAATATTTTTCGAGATATTTCATTCATTCTGAAATTCGAACCTTTTTCAAATAGTTTTCCTAATTTACATAACTCATGATGACTCTTATGATAGGTTTCATTAAAATCAGTGTTTCATCGTATTAGCTCTTTACAATATACAGAGTGATCAAAAGCGTGTTTCTGAATGGTACCCAAGTTTTCTCTACATTTATTCACAGTTTTTTGTTTTCTTTCTCATAAAATATTTCTTTGTGAATGTAGTACAATTTGAAAAAAATCTTTAGAAGACATTATCTCTTATATACACTCGGAGGCAAAATTAGCGGAACACTCGAAAATTTAACCAAATTCGAAGTCCGATATTTTTCCTAATTCTCAACTGATTTAGATCATTTTTTCGGCAGGTTATAGATCAACTCTTCTGATTTGTAGAAATTATAAGAGAAAACAAAAAAAATTTGAAAAAAATTTTATACGGGGGCAAAACTAAAAGTGTTTTTTTGTCAAAAATTCGTAACACCCTGTAGAATTTCGTGGTCCGAGTTGAAACGTACAATATCATGGTCTGTCAAGACACATCTTCCCACAGTAACGTCCTTCTTGTTTTATGCATTTATCTCTATTTTACAAGAGATATCCAATTTGAAGCGAAAAGTCACAAATTTCAAGAATTTATTTTTAATCTTGCGTAGGTGCATAACATCGGAGGTTAGCCAGAAAATAAAATCAAAATTAGAGAAGCGGAAATCTAACGAAATGAAAATTTTTGAAATTCACTGGCCAATTTCACGCTCCGGGAGAACTCGAAGTACACTGGAAAAATCGTTGATTTTGCACATTTATTTTTGAATTTTTGTGTGACACTCTATAATAATTATCATTCTAAAATTGAGAGCAGGTGTATATCCTGGCGATACACTCGTGAAATGAAATGAACATGTTGGGAAAAATGTTCATGATGACCCACAAAAAAAAAACATTTGATTTTAGTAGCAAGTATGACCCCCCCGAGCTCTTATTACAGCGCGCATATGATTTCGCATACTCCCAATGATGTTGTCTATCATCTGTTCCACTCTTCCACCAAAGCCAATGTTAGCTCTTCAACATTGCCTGGATTCCGTTGTCGAACCCTTCTTCCAAGAATGTCCCAAACGTGTTCGATTGGGTTTAAATCCGGTGACCGCGACGGTCAGTCCATTCGTGTGATCCCAACTTCATTGAGATATTCTATCACTATGTGCGCAGTATGAGGGCGCGCGTTATCGTGCATAAAAAGGAAATTTTCCCCTATGTAAGGAGCAAAAGGCACAACATGGGGCTCCAAGATTTCTGTTATATACCGATGGGCATTAAGTGATCCATTGCCAATAATCTCCAGTTCTGTTCGTACTCCCAAGCATATGCCACCCCATATCATAACTGACCCTCCAACGTATTGCTCAGTTCCTGCGAAGTTCGCTTGATTGTACCGTTCCCTCGATGCCTCCATATTCTATCTCTACCATCCACGAAATTCACACAATATCGGCTCTCATCACTAAATAAAACTCGTCTCCACTGATTCATTGTCCAAGCTACATGCTCCCTAGCAAACGCCAATCTTGCTACCCGATGGGCTCTATCTAGTCTTGGTGCTCTTGCTTGCGAGTATGATTTCAGACCAACTTCATTTAATCATCTTCTGACTGTCCTCACACTGACGATAATGTTATCCACTGCTTGTAAAAGGTTACGTGCCTGAACAGCAGTAAGACGAAGATTTCTTATGGTTTGATTGACGATGAAACGGTCATGTATAGCGCGGGTTGCCCGATTTCTTCCTTGTCCTCGCCTCCTCACGTACAATCCAGTTTCCCTGTAACGTCGGTAGATTCGATGGATAACCGACGTCGAGACACCCAACATGATACCGACTGAGCGGTAGGTGCGATCAATGTAGCTGCCCTTGCTACTGAGGTTGGTGGTAAATCTCTCATTCTGAATGAAAAATACCGTTTCGAATCGTAAACAGTAAAAGAATCACAAAACACCGCAACCGATCGAATTTGTATCAAATCAAAGAATGGAAAACTCTCATTCTTTAAACAAGTGCAAATGTGGTAATATACAAAAAAACGTGTGTTGTATTTCATATTTGATAAAAAAAGGTGTGCACATGTGTAAATGAAAAGTTTTATCAATGGTCCCAGAATTCGGTTGTGTATTTTAATACCTACCGACTGTTATCTCCTATGAATTCCTAATTTTCACCAAATTATCCAAATTGTCATCAATAACTAATGCAATTCGAACATAAAAATCGCAAACGACAATTTCAAAACGCCTGATTGATAATAAGAAAATTCCAAATTCATAGACGAATTTTAATGACAATTTCTTGATTCAATGGAATTTCTCCGAAATGGTGATTTTCCACTTGAAATTAAATATATTTTGCAAAAATTGAAATAAGCGCATGAAACAAGAAGGGCGTTACTGTAGGAAGATGTGTCTTGACAGACCAAGATATTGTACGTATCAACTCGGACTACGAAATTCCACAGGGTGTTACGAATTTTTGACAAAAAAAACACTTTTAGTTTTGCCCCCGTATAAAATTTTTTTCAAATTTTTTTTGTTTTCTCTTATAATTTCTACAAATCAGAAGAGTTGATCTATAACTTGCCGAACAAATCATCTAAATCGGTTGAGAATTAGGAAAAATATCGAACTTCCACTTTGGTTAAATTTTCGAGTGTTCCGCTAATTTTGCCTCCGAGTGTAGTTGCACTGAAAAATTTCACCTCTTGAAATTTTCAGTCTGCTCTCAAATCTGAAATTTTGTGTTTTGCCATTTCTTCTTATCCTTCAAACATAATTTAAAGTTTTGAATTCATCAAGATTATATTTCGAAAATATACCGGATATTCGATTCTCAAAATGCATAGATCATCTTGAATAATTTTTCAAATGGCCCATCTTATGTTAAACCTCGATATGTCCGATGAAATTCAATAACTCAAACATTTCTAATACACCGACATATAGAAGCATCGCACATCTGTCATTAAATATTGGCTGACATTCGTAGAAACCATGTTTGTTCAATGGTTTCATCTTATAATATACTTATGGTCTCCAACGGTGCTATACTTTGTATTCTTGATTTTAAGGCAACAGAAATTATTAATTAATTTCAACTTGATCATATGCGAGTAAGTTCATTAACGCTTTTTTGTGATGCAAATACAAATTTTTTGTGGTCTTTCTTTCTTTTTGAATGAACAGCATTGCATTTTGGAAAATTTTGTTTGTAGCGGACAATAACGTTCCAAATTATGCCATTGGAATGATTTCCGAGACAAACAATTAGAACTGAAATAATCGAAACATGTAATAAGCTGCCAGTTGCAACAATAGAAAATATATTGTTTTTGCGACATTGATGAGAGAAAATATGGATAATTTAGACACTTCAGAGGTATTGATTGGCGGTATACATCAAAGATCTCTAAGTGATTAGATTTTGTCGAAGAATTTCAGCATTGTACGAATAATTAGTTTCTTTAGTATTTTGATGCGAATTTGAGACTGATTTCCTGAAAAGTACTCAACATATACGGAAAAAGAAGAACGACTGTTAATACACCCACATGCTTCACAAAACCCTCGTTACCGAAAAATAATGGGATTTCGTACATATTCTCCTAGACTCTATAAAGTTCTGAGCGACAAACTCGAAAAGATATAACAATTTATTGAAAGATTTTTACAATAAACATTATATCCAATATATCTATAATACAAGAATCCTTATATTTGAAATTTTCTTACTTCTTTTTCTTTTCATGAGGACATAGCTTACATTTTGCCTTGGGACAAGTGTCTTGCAAACCATTCGTTCTTGAAGTAAAGCAACCGTAATATTTACCTCCTCTCAATTCCCATCTCTTTCCAAACTTGTTCAGTGTGAAAGCACTTCTTCGGTCACCAGTATTTGGATTCGGTTGAGTTGCAGGCCTAGTATCACCCCTTATTGTAAATGGTTTTCTTTGTACAGGAGTTCCTGCATAACGGAAAGCTCCAGTGAAGAGATTAGGAAAATCTGAACATTTATAATGGCCGATAACGTTTGTGTTCTTGTAACGTGGTTCCTCTTTAGGTAAAGCTGATGGCTGTGCTGACTCTTGGTCTTTGTTAAAATGTTGTCCAGCTTGATTAGTATAACTTTTCCCACCGTAAGCAGGCTGAGTTGAATTTGTAGGTGTCGTAGATTGCAGTGGAAGAGATTGGTTAGAAGGATAGGTATTCTGTTGGTGGTTTGTGGGTCTAAATTGGGAATCTGTGGCCATTGGTTCACTAAAATTATTTTGAGAATTGTTACCAGAGTTTATTTCAAATGGATATTGATTTGTATATGGAGCAGTATTTTGAGGTTGATACAAGGAATTATGATTCTGCTGTATTTGGGGATAATTTGGTGCTACAGGTACAGGTACTGTTTGATGCTGATTCATTATTCCCCCCGGCGAATATTGCGGAGATGGTACCCCAGAAGGCGTATTTGGAGCAAAGTTCATTCCATACTGAAAATGATTCTGACCGTATTGATTCATTGAAGGAGACTGATTCATCTGGGCTGGATTCATAGGTGCTTGATTTATCGGAACTCGATTCATTGGGGCTTGATTTATCGGGGATTGGTGTATCGGTGCTTGATTGATCAAGGCTTGATTCATTGGGGCTTGACCCATATTGACTGGTTGAATTGGATGGTTCATTTGAGGGGGTTGATTAATTCCAGAATTTTGTATATGGGGACTCATTACAGAAGGTTGGTAGTATGATTGATTCCCTGGTAATGGCATAGGGTTAGCTTGAGCCCCATAATACTGATTGTAATTCATGTTATATATTTTATGATCATTTGCTTTCCGCTAACTTCTTGAGTACTCGATTTCGAAAATATTTGCATGTAGATATATCAGAGCTCGATGAACTTCTAGCCATAAATATGCAATACACAATAATCTCGAATTGAAAGAACACGAAAAACCTGAATTTTGGCTTTGACAATTGCCAATAAATTTTGACAACTACAGTTCCTTGATTAACTATATTACTAGAAGGGTTTGCATGCTCACTCGTTTTTGAATAGTCTGGTAATCGTTATGGGTACCACGTAATGAAATTGTAAGAAGTACCCCATCGATCCCCTGTGTGCAGAAGATTTATTCCAGGTCGAGGTTCGCGAAAATGAAGTATTTAAATTTTTCATCGAAACCGTTAGGTTCATGAAAAGAATATTTCATGCAAAAATTGAAGATCATGTAATTATCTACGAAAATTGTCTCCACACATTTTTATAGCATTAAATTTCTGAGAAGAAGCGATTCTAAATTTTACTTTAGTATTCTCCATAATAAGCATGACTACGCTGCCTATGTACAAGGTTGACCCATTTAGACATTTCTTTATAAAATATTAGTAAATAGCGGATAATGACCTCCGTTTCCTGTATTTTTTCTTGTGTGAGGGATTCATTGATGTAAACAGATTCAAGTGATCTTTTCTCTTTTTCGAGTTCTCTGGAAATCTTAAAAATTTATGGAATCACTCAAGTGCCAATATCTTGGTTGTTTTCAAAATCATAAAAGAGTTTTGTCAATCTTCAGAATTCTTTTTACGAAATATCGAATGACTTGCGAGAGGTTTTTTCCATCAACGGTTTTTGAGTTATAATGTTTCAAATATGAACTATAAGTAACTTTGATTTCGTTGAATACATATTTTCTATTACAAAATATATTACATATGCATTAAATTTTTCATCTAGGACATGTTTTCATGTCTTTCTCTTGTTTTATCTGTTAACTTCATGTCCATTCACAGAATTTACACGGAATGATTGTATATCAAGTAGCTTAATTATGTTCTGTGCTCTCATTGTGATAGTTCAAGAATGAGTTCAGATAAATTATTCTATGTTTTTTTTCATCAGGTTATAACTTTTGTGTGGAAATGGTATAGTTTGTGACAACGAAGCGATTATGCCGTACGAAAATTTTGAAAAGTAACATGCAATCGGTTTTCTTAAACAGAAAGATAATGAGATATTCTATTATATGGAATGAAATTTACTCGAAATAATTAATGTAGATATTCTTATGTGTTGCCAGTATTTTGTATGCATAATTCACAATGCCTGAGAATACTTAGACACGCATTGAAAATTTGGTTATTGATTACCAAAGCAAGACAATGTCTGAAATTTTAGTTCAATTCTTAAATATTTCGAATAGCTCTTCTTTATGTGCGGAAGCACAACATTCATTAAACTTATAACGGCCCTGACGTTGAAAATTAATACGGCAGGCAATGTGAGTTTACATCGGATCACTCATTTTGACGATTGAGGAATCCATTACTACGGATGTGAATGTCATCATGCTAAATTATTTCTCGAAGAAACTGCGGGTTTTCTTAAGACTTCTGCAGAAACTAGTTGCGAAAATCGAATCAACGTTGAAAATCTCCTGGCTGAGCTGGAATATTCTGATTTTGTAGGGTTTATATCTATTTTCATGGAAAATTGTGTGCGCTAGACTGTTAGATACATCTGTTCCCATTTTAATTTGCGTACTCGAATTCGATGGTCTGGTAGTTACACTACCCATTACATCGATAGTTGCATCTTCTCCAACAACTACTTCATATTCATATATACTTTTATGAGATTGTCGCCTCTCAGGAAAACGATTCAAATGAGCAGCTTCGTAATTATTCCAAATAGAACATTCAATGATTGAACTTTTCAACATTTGCTTACGGCATGGTCGCTTCGTTATTACAAACGATATTGTATTTATACAAACTGATGGAAATACATTGAATCATTCATCTGAATTGTAATTATAATTAATTATCAAACTGCCACTATGGGAGTACAGAGAAAACACAAGCTATTTCAATAATTCCGTATACATTCTGTGAATGGATGTCACTAAATAAATGTCGTCAACATATCTATACCAATACCAAAACCAATTTTGGTAAAGATATGTTGACGACATCTTAGTATGTTTCATTGAACTACTCGTCAATTAGACTTATTTCTTAATTTCATTAATTCCATTCATTTGAACATTAAATTCACGATAGAAATTGAACAGAACGATTCCATTAATTTTTGACTTAAAAATCACTGAACAAAATAATAATCATGTTTTTCGGTCTTTCTTAAACCAACACATACTGATACAATTATACATAACTACTCATTACATCCAATTCAACACAAAGTTGCAGCTTTAAACAGCATGGTACATCGGTTACTCAATTTACCTTTATCAGTAGAAGATTATAATAAAGAGTTAAACATCATCAAACAGATAGCCATTAATAATTCATATAATCCGGATATGATAGATCTAATCATTCGTAAAAACTGTATCAGAAAGCAATAAATGAAGTATATCCTCTTCATAAAGACTATAAAATATTCAACAGTTTAACATTCTGCGGTTCTGCAAGTACAAATATTAAATCCTTTCTCGTCAAACAAAATCTTAATATAACTTTCAAAACTTCTAATAACTTAGGTAAACATATTAAAAATAATAAATCTCGTGTTGAAAAATCAAGTAAATCAGGAATCTATAAACTCAATTGCGGTTCTTATGATAAAATTTATATCGGTAGGACCTATAGGAGTTTTGGCATAAGAACATCTGAACATGAACGTAGCTTCGATAAAATAAATCTGATTCAAATTATTCAAACCACCTAATAAAAGAAAACCATTCATTAAATAAAAACTTCGACATATTACATATAAAATCAAAAAGTTCAAAATTAGATCTCCTAGAAGCATTAGGAATAAATAGATACAAACATTCGGACAAGCTTTTGAATGAACAGGTAGATATGAATTACTCACCCCTACTTAACTTGTTTAATTAGTTTTTATTACCTCTCATACTAACTGTACAATGGCTCGGTGTGGATTTTCCTGTTATTCATCCAACTTGCTCTACGATTTGTTTATAATACCATACTCTTCATTCTGTTTTTCATTCTTGATAAAGCTGCCGTGTCAGCGAAACGTCGTCGAATTTTTTCAAATAAAGTGTAGATTAAAGTTGAACCTTGTGTTTTTTATCTCATTTATATCATGGATCTACATCAAGTAACGGCCTCCACAATTCAAACTATTGACTCATTCAATCTATACCTCGTTGGGTACGCATTTTATTAATATTTATTCTCAGTAAGCTCTGAAAAATGAATATCTTTCGAATATTGAGACTCAATGATTCTTGATATAGAGACACAGTACTGTGCAACCATGATTTCTGAAGCGCTATTTTAAGGATCGTGTTCTCGATAACTTCCAGGTCCCTCAATGTAGAACTGAACATACCACCCCAGTCCTCTCAATCTCTTTACCAAATAAGCAAAATGTGAGTCCCATCTCAAATGCTGATCCATAAAAAGACCCAGGTATTTTACTGACCCAACCCGAGTGATTTCAGGAGAAATACATCGAATACCACCACAAGTAGGCTAATGAACGGTAAGACCATTCGCGTTAGGCTGACTCAAAGATGAAAATAAAAAAGTGAGGAATTTTGTTTTTCTGCTTTAAATGTCAGTTTACTCTCACATAACCCCACATACACGGATTAAGTGCCACTTTCTGCTGATCTGTAAACCTCTCACCAGTCATTACCAGTGAAGATCACAGCAGTATCATCTGCATAGGAAATTATAACACCATTTACGATATTCAAATTTGGAAATTAATTTATGTAAATTTAAAAAGAACCGGTCCAAGAACAGTTCCCTGGGGAACGCCCATATTGACACGTTGTGGCTCACTCAAAATTTCCCCTACACGAACCCTCTGCACCTTTAAGTAATTGTCGAAAATGACCAATGTGTCACCCCTGCCACCAATATACTCAAGACGGTCCTGAAGTCCAAAAACACAGACAAACATTTTTTTCCGTCATTCAAGGCAAATATGACACTATGAATTAAATCCTCCGCGGCGTTTTCAGTGGAGATTCGCTCTTTGAAACCGTACTGTTACGGGCTCAGTAAACCATATTTTGTCAGAAAAACCTAATAAACGATTTTTTATGCTCTTTTCAAAAATTCTCGCGAAATTATTTAAAATAGAAATCGGTCGATAGTGTGTCATCAGTTTTTTGTCATTATTTTTATGAACGCATGTTATGTGTGATGCTTTCACTCCAGTGGTACTTTACCAGTTTCGTATGCACAATTTATGATATGGGCTAAAGGCTTCACGATATTCAGATGAATTTTTTGAATGGTTTCCGAGCTAATGTTGTCTGGACCAGGAGATCTGTTGTTTTTGAGGAAACTTATCAATTCAGTTAACTCGTTTTCAGAAACAGGCTCAAGATACAGAGAATTAACCATTCTTGAAGGTTTTGGAACATCTACATTTCCGTATTTTTTAATTTTTTGTGCCATATTCCCGCCTACATTAGAAAAGAACTCGAACAAATTATTGACCTCTTCTAGCACCTCTGTAACAACACGTCCCTCTTTACTACTTATTTCATACTGCAAAGGATCTTTCGTTTTAGTTTTATTATTTATTTCATTTATAGCGTTCCATATTATTTTAGTGTTCTTTCCGGCGCTTCTAATTTTATCACTATAATATGAATTCTAAGCTCTTCTTAAAATTCTGTTTAAAATGTTCCTACATTTGTTAAATTCAATCTTATTTTCCACAGTGTTATTTTTTCAAATTCAACTTAATTTTATCGCGAAACTTTATAGAAGACACAAATCCGCTTGTTATCCAAGATTTTATTTTGTTTCAGATTTTTCTTTATATTGTCGAGTGAATGAAGCATTTTTATGTATTGACTGTGAAGGTCACTGACCACTTCACATGCCTTTTGGGGATCATGCATATTCAGAACCTGTTGCTACGATTCTTGTGCCAGGCCTGCGTAGTCAATATGCGCCTTTTTGATGATTTTAGGTAACTGTATATTTTCCTGTTTTTGTTCGGATCTGACTGCTAAGAATGGTGTGAAATGATCTGTAAGCGAATTTTGACTACAATACTTGCTTGTATGTATATTAATCCGATTGTCAAGATTTTTTATGACATTTTCCAATAGGCTCGTTTCTCTGGCATTTATGTCGGAAATTATGCCATTTTTTACACCTTGAACAATAGCTGGATCCTTTACGAATACTTTTTGAAAAATTCCTATAGTCGTGCTAAATTGCATGATCTGTCATTTCAATTTATATTTGTAGTATGAAATTGTGCGATTTTTGAAGAATACCTACAATTGATCGATATTTTACGCGATGTGACAGTTCGCATCGTATCATTGAAAATAAACATCAATAGAGTCTACTCCATCAATTAGGGGTCGCTATCGTTGCATGATATGTGGTAGAATTGGTAGTATCCACATTTTCTTCCTTATCACCAATAAATGAGATCTGATAATGCCTTTTGACCAAACAGCATACGAAACAGTCACCATTATTGTCCCGTTTCCTTCAAATCTTTAGAAAAACAGAATAACAATCTTGGAAGAACTAGATTTTGTTTAAGCAACTTTCAAACTGCACTGACCATTGTTATTAGTTCTCCTTGATTTTTGACAGAATATCGATAATAAACTGTCATAGTAGAGAATGTAAATTGTCAGTAGGTACGATTTCCTTCAAACACCAAATTTTCGTAATCAATTTTATTTGTATAATCGCCGTTTCTTCTTCTTTCAAAATGTTAGTGATTTATAACGGAAAATGTTACGATAAAGATGTGTTACTTTCTCATTTAAATCGAGTTGTGAAGGAAATTGAAGAAGTTGATAAAAAGTTATACAAGAAAATTCGAAGCAATGTTGTTGTTTGCAACCGAAATTCATGGAAGATCATCAAATTTGTTGTGATAATTTACATAGGACACCGTTTCATTTTTGTAAGGATAATCAACGTATAAGAGATAATTCACCTGCGAAATGCCAGATCAAGGATTGTAATCACTTCATTGAATCACCTTGTCATCATCATTTTTCTAGAACACCACCATGTGTTTGTTGCCGAGCTTGCAGCAAAGAACCCTATGTTATTCTGCCTGAACTATATACTAATACTCAAAGGAACGACACCCATAAAGTTCCGTATGTATTATTTCCAGAATCACCTAAGGATCTTCATGAAAACGATAAGATAGTTGATGTATGTAAAGATCATTGCTATGAAGGAAACCCATTCATCATAAACCCGAATGGACTAAGAGAAAAATGTTGCAGCAATGAAAAAAATATATGTTTAGTTTCATCAAATCCTAATGGTTGTTCTTATGAAAAATGTTCGTGTAGCGACTCTGATAAAAAAAGATTCATTACAAAATGTATTTGCTGTAAAACCAACGGCTTACAAGACAACTGTAAATTGTGTTTGATGCCTAGGGGTAGGTTAGGATATTTGAAGAATAAAAAATGATTCATTACAGTAGTCATAAGCTTCCTTTTATGTATTACTATGTAAAAATTGAGCAGGCAAAGGTTTCACGCTGATTTAAAAATTCTGTTGTTGCACCTATAGTAGGACGAGACGCATTAATATGCATGAGAGAAAGCTTCCTCCAATTGCTGCACATATTTCATATTGCATAATATTGACAGAAAATACTAATTAAGTTTTATTTCTGCCTTTGAAGATGCGTCATATCTTCTATTTTCGAAAAATAGCAGTATTCACCCATCATGGATAGATCCCATCATCCTTAATGAAAGAAATTAGCTCAAAATTTTAAACATGGCAGTGCCCTTGCCAAGTCATGCGCGAAGCACACTGCCGTACAATTCTTTACTGGAACCATTTCGCCGCATTTTCAGGCCCCGATTTGAGAACCCCAGAGCACAGAAATTTTCGTCTTCCAGTAAGCTATAATCAGTTACTTGAAATCCAAAATTTCAAGTCTATAGGTCAGGTTAGTTAGTTCCGAAGTTGAGCGTTTCGCAAAGCAAAATCATTCAGAATCAAAGTTTTTTCGCAATTTTTCTATAAATTACTCAAGATCCACGAAGAAATATTATATGGGCGATGTCAACCCAAATTAAAGGGTTCATAATGAATCTAGAACATCTAAACATCATAATCGGCATTATTTAGAAGACTGAATCTGGCCTTTGGGGCTCTATCGATCAAACAGAGTAGAAATTGTTTTGTTGAGTTTGAATATATTTTTCCAAGGACAAATGCGATTATACTTCAAAATTGGCAAACGAGAACAAGGTGGAAGTGATTATGCTTCAGGAGACACAATGCGATGGAAGAATATCTCCGCAAAAGGGGAAACATCGCAGGTTATGTATTTTTTGATTATCTCCTTAGTCCTATTTCTGGCCTTGCTTTCTTTGTGAAAACTTCATCATTCTCTTAGATTCAAGTGAGTTTAGACATATAAGAGTTAGGTATATTTGATGAAATATTTTTCTGCTGGTTTTCTTTTTCCATTGTTACAGATTTTCCTTGTCCCAAACCCTTCCTTTTCACCCTTGTCTTCTGGAAATCATTGGGTGCAAGATTAAAATGAGAGAATGAAGCTGCTAAGCAGAAAAATTTTGGTACTCTTTTTGTACACACGACACTAACACAGCATAAACAGACAAGCTATTTCTAGTGCAATAGCTACAGGGAAACGAGTTTTTTTCACTCGTTTATTGAATCATACGCAAAATACTATGATCCCCTTGTTACATTTCTTGTGTGTACATTAGGGGCTATCGTAGGAGGATTGATGCGAGTTAAAATGCCAAATTGAGGAACAGGCATGTTCTGTTTTTTCCACTGGTATTCAATTTATTCGCTTGTTTTTTTACGATTGTGTTTTTCTGACACACACCAAAATTTTAGATTTAGATTTACTGTATATACCATTATTCGAATTTTTGTAAATCCTCTCTTCCCAAAAGAATATACAGGGTGTTTCAACGAAAACTAAACAGAGGCTATATCTACCAAGATATTCATTTTTGATCAAAACGGAAAAACAGGTCAATTTTTGTTTCAAGGAGGACATCTTTTGGGGTACAAAACTTGCCTGAAATATTAACACCCTAAGCGGGGGTTGCAATCCTAGAACATTTTGAATATGGAAGATGGGTCGAGTGATGACTCAAAAGAAAGGTGGTATCTTTGTCTACATCGCCTTAAACAAATTTCCATTTTTAATTCAAAACTGTAAAAGATACAGTTTGAGCAACTGAAAGATAGGGAAGACCATTTCCCTGAGACTATTCAAGTTTCAGTGAAGTACAATGGAACAGATCCATGCTGATCAATGGCAGTCATCATCAAGTACCATCCTCATCTCGAATTTCAACCCCTAGAGCAGGGGTGACCACCCTAGAAAATTTGGAAGAGGATAGATGGGTCGAGTGATACCTCAAAAGAAAGGTATTATCTTTGTCTGCATCCCTGTGAACGAATTTTCATTTTTGATTGGAAACTGTAGAAGATTTTAAGTGAGCTACTGAAAAATAGAGGAGACTATCTATCGGCCTGAGCTATTCAAATATTAGTGCAAAAAAATGGAACAGATTCATTCCAGATCAAAGGCTGCCATCTTTGATCTAAATGAATCCATTCCAGTTTTTCGCAATAATACTCCAATAGTTTTAGGGTGATAGTCTTCTCTATTTTTCAGTTCACCCTGTATCTTTGAAAAATCTATAACCGTTAATGAAAAATATTTACTACGTCATATGAATTTTCATACTGTATTGCTAAGAATAAAAAGCCGTTCAGCATTAGAGAAGATCTTGTGTTACCTGCTGATATTAAAATGGTAGAAATACTACATGGAAGAAAATATGGCGATGATATTCGAAAAATTCCTTTGTCGAACTACACTGTCTCGAATAGAATTTCTGATATTAACAAGTATCAATCAGTACAACTCATTACAAGAATCAAAGAAAGCCCAAAATTTTCTATTCAGTTGGACGAAACAACTGATATTACTAAATTGGCTCAGTTGTTAGTATATGTCAGGTACGTTTATAAAGAAAGCGAAGAGGAGGAATTGTTATTTTGTCGTCCTATGGAAGACCATACTACTGGGAATGGAAAATGCAGACTCGCACAAGTAATTTGACCCAAACATTGCCATCAGTTTAAGGGCGATTTGGCTTACATTCGGATATTTATCTTCAGATATAAAACGCAAGAAACTTGTAGCTTTGAGATGTATATCTGATATAATCTGAACCAACTCATTGTCAACAGAACATGAGTTCATTTTAAACTGACTTGCTATTTCAGTAGCTGATTCCTCAATATTTTTACATGAAAAAGGATAACTCGTAAATGATGCTACATTTGCCAATTTACTGCAATCATAAAAACGCATTTCAAAAATATTTGATTATTCAGCCTCATACGTATCATAATTCAACTGTGGAGTCCTTGCTTTCAGTTTCAGATCCTTTCTTTTCAGTAGACCTATCATAAGTTGCAATTTACTTTTGAAAGCGTTTAATGCGCTAATCATCTCAATAAGAGTTTTTCCTTTACCTTGAAGCTCCAAGTAAATGGTGTTTAAGTGCATTGTGATGTCAGTCAAAAATGCCAAATCAGTCAGCCATTTTTTCGTTTTTCAACATCTTAGTGTCATCCCCTTTCAGTCTAGATAAGCTGTTATTTCGGGCAATAATTCTTGAAACCTTCCTCGGAATTTTCCGCGACTCAACCACCTGAAGTCCGTTTGAAGAACTAAATCAGTGTGTTCAGCTGACTCCCTATCCTTCTACTGCAACTTAAAATGCCGCCGTTGCAAGCTACTGTTACCGTATCCCCTACGGTATCTCACCATAGATCGCCCTAATTAATACGAGAATCCAAGTGAAGAATTCCGCTACTTCCGCACACGCGGTGAATCCGACGCACGTGGTAGGACCAACGCGAACAATAGACAATAGCAACGACGCACGTGGATAGTATTCGTCTAAGTCATCTACTGCAGAATTAATCCACCACCGCAGCAGTTGTGAATGACGCATCCGGTTCTTGGACCGAAGACAACACCAAGTGGCGCCCAAAGACGAGTGTGTGAGTGTAGTGTTTTAAGACGACCAGTGCGCGAATAAACCTACCTGCAGTCTCTCCAACGCATGAAAAACTCATCATGTGTCTCAGGTTTTTTTATTTTTTTGCTTTTCTTTCAGCACTGTCCTTTTCCTTTTCAGGCAACCTTTTAATCTCTTAAGCTCATGTAACTGAGAAATAAAGATACGAAGTAGATGTGTTTCAACCCCCTTCCCCAGAACTGTTAATGTACATATCTTAGATTTAAATATTTTAAATAGAGCTTTGTACCACGCTCTCATAATGTAAGTAGCTAGACCATACGACTCGCTTACGTGAGACAAGGTTTTCTGTGGTTTCCCTTGTCATCATCGCGTTGATGCCAAATGGCGCGTAAGATAGTAAGACGGCCACAGACGCACTGCACACAGGGTCGTATTAGATTTAAGTAGGATAACTTGGTAAAAAAATTTTTTTTTTTTTGATTTTCAATGGTATGATGTGCACGTATGCACATGTCTTTAATAAAGATACAACATGGTTTTATTACCCGGTATGGCAATATGGAGGCGCCTAACCGCGATTCTCAGAGTGGGGGCCGTGTTATCGTATCCCCTACGGTATCTCACCATAGATCGCTCTAGGCCCCCCCGAATAAGCGTTTTACCGTGTTAACCACGCTTTCTTAATCACAGATCGCCAAGTAGGCCCATCGACCAGGCGAGGCACAGAACGTACTCTGGGCCTACCTGAACCGAGGGTTTAAATATCCGTGCATTTCGGAGACTCTCGCACTCTCTCTTCGACGACCTCTACGAATACACTTTGTCTCAGAACACCGGCTGCAGCACGCGTTGCCACGAGCCGGCTTTCCTTACCCACGCCATATTGCCAAACCGCCGTTGTTTACCAACGAACCACGTGTTTTTGTTTCATTTTAAATTTACGTTTATAAAAAGTGTTTGTGTTAACCATCAGTGTTTCCATCGTGTGTGTGACCCCATCCCGGTAGCACTACGTACACGAATGGAATTCACAACTTTTGTTGCAATGCCCATAATTCCCTCCGTGTTTAAAACTTCTGAACACAAAACTTGTTGATGTGTAATGTAATGGAATGAAAGAACTGAAGGGAAATCATCATTAGCTCGACACAATGCCACGAATCGTTTTTGTTTCCAGTCATTGCTGGTGCTCCATCGGTTGTAATGCTCACTAGATTATATATTCGTAGCTTGTAGTTTTTCACAAAACTGAAGAAAACGTCATATATATCTTCGCCACGGGCCTTCCCCTTCAGACGAATGATTGTCAAAAATTTTTCATTAGCCAATATTTCATTGAATACCATCCGAATACAAATACAGCTTAGCAGTGTCTGTCGTATCGGTGGATACGTCGAACTGTAAAGAGAAGTATGAACATTTCATGTTTTTGTTTATCTGCCATGTCCTGGAATCATGACTTCAATACGCCTTGTGACAGTCGGACGAGATAACTGAAGTTCTCTAATAGCAGACATGACTTCTGTTTCATTTTCAAAATCTCCAAATAAAGTCTCACCCGCTTCAATAAATGCTTCCTTCACAACCGATCCATCTTCGAATGGTGTTTTGTGTTTCGCCAATATATCGTCGCAGCGTTTGATTGTTTGGCTGGTCTTGTGAACATGGTTTGTTTTTTTTCAAACAAGATATCAAATCACGTACTTTTCGTTCTCTTGATTCACTATGTGGTGGAAAATCATTTCCATAGTTTTTATGAACCATTTTCTGATTGCAACTGACGCACGACAAATAAGACAAATGCACTTATCCTTCACCATACAAAAGTAAATTTAATCGACGTAGTATTGCCTCCAAGTAACACTTCAGACTGACTCCAATTCCTGCAGGCGCAACATTCATATCAGCGTGAACGAAAGTCTCAAAAGTTCCCGTCAAACGCGTCGCACGAAAATTTTTAGAAAAGCGGCATATATAAAAAACGCGGCTTTTCTTTGACAAGTACCGCGCGTTCCTGTGATAAAGTCGCCTTTTGCCGCTAGCAGAGTGTTATTTTATTACGTAATAATTTTTGTAGTTTAGTTACCCACTAAAATTTTTCTTCTTCTCGAGATATACTCAAAAAGCACTCGCGATCGCGTTTGAGCGCCCCCCATCTAACTTAACCTACTGGATCAAATTCACCATACTCGACTAGAAAATTTGAGCTGCTTGTAGAAAGAAAGATGTTATTATAAATGCAACAAGTGCATTTTGGGGGATGCGAATTGTGTGTTCAATACAGCGAAATTAAATTGTATTGAACATCTTATGCAGTGAATAGAGGAATAATCAGGAATATATCGGGTATATTCGAACGAGTCAAGCAATCAATGAGTAGAAGAGCAGACACTTGTGTTAGAGGGAATGCAGATCATTTTGAACTTTTTTCAATTGTTTCTTATTTAATTTAATTTTTCTAACATATTCCAATTTTTCATCACGAGGTTTTTCCATTCTGTACCGATCGAATATTCGAATCGGTAAGTAATCATTTCTTTCATCTTAAGGTGATCAAATTCGGAAACTTTTTTGTTTTTTTTTGTTGTTATAATTCTCAGTTAATTCTCAGTTATATCTTATAACAAATGGCAATGGAAAGATAGTTATTTCCAAAGGTAGGCAACCAGAGATAGGAGTCCCTAGAGAACTATTCTGGATCTATTGTTATATTTAATTTACAACAATGATTTATCTGGAATCATTGTAGATTTAGTGGTCCAAAATGAACTCATTTTTTGAAAATTGTCAGAAGGAGTAGAGGTTTTGATTGGAGAAAGATTTACTGAATATTTTGGTTTGACACTGGTTGCATTCTACAAAAAATGCTCTTGTGTATAATGCTGCTTCATATACTATCTAGAAATCAGACAGATTCCAATAATGATTTTTCTTTTAAAAATGGCAACATGAATTTCGAACTCCATATTTTCCATATTCTATCAAAATCTTCTAGCAATAGGTGAAGGAATCAAACCTCGAGGTTATGACAGACTGTAAAAGGTTGACGCCTAGAATTCGGAAAATTTATATATATTCAAAATCACAAAAGAGTATAAATATTTCTTGAAATTGAATATCTATGAATATTAATTTGAAAATGTACAAAAATTATCCTAATTTCTATATTAAGAAATAAGAAGAACTATTGCATTAAACGCTTTAAACTTTTAGTAAAACCGTGGAATAATACAATTATCTCGAAAACAATTACTCACAAACAAATTAATACCGAAAGTGCCCGACTGGCACTTAGAAAACCATTTATTTGTTAAAATTATACCAATATCGATTCCAAAAGTGATAAAGGAAAATGCAGTTTTATTCACTCGCGAATTGAAAGCGAGACGAGGAACTAAAAATAAGTATCCAACCTATTTGGATTTTATCTATAATGACGCTCTTGAAACCGCTAGAATTTCCATCGCCAGTTTTATCGGGGTGTTTCATCTCGAATGCTTTCCATTTACATTTTCTTTTATTTAACTGGAAATGGAACAGTCAGAGCAAAATGCGCGCTGCGATATCATTAGATCTTGTTGTATACTGTTTCAGAACTGAAGAAATTTCATTTCGGATGTGAGGTTATAAATTCTGTAAAACGAGTTTTTTCAAATTACTATTCTTCTTTTTTTCTCATATGTAGTGTGCACACGTTACAGAAAAGCTACTGTAGTTGCAGCACATGAACGAAGAAAGTGATTCACTTTAGTATCGCATTGCTGTAAGTTGTACTCGACAGGAAACAGTCTTGCGGAGTTGTTTGTTTGTTTGTTATGCCTTTAACGTGCTCTATTTCCGCCTTTCGGCCAATGACACGCCGGGGAATTCTGTCAGCTCACTAACCCGGGAATTTTGCCGAACCCCTTTCGTGTCGAGGGAAGGAATCTTTAATGTCCTAAACATCTTTGTCAGACAGGACCGACGGCTTTACATCTCCTCCGAAAGATCGATACTCAAGCGATTCCCAGAATCCGAAAAATCGCACCGACATTGAGGGGATTGAACCCAGGTAACTCTGCGCAGCAGACGAGAATCATATCCTCTACTCAACCGAGCCGGCTTAGTCTTGCGGAGTTCATTCCAGAAGGAAGAAGTTTTCTAGCAGATGCAGAGTATAAGGGCTGATTTCCATAATTGCTTGAAAGCTTGTTACTTATAGGAGCATAATGTTAAGTTCACTTTGTAATCACTTGTTGCCGTACCCTAACAGGTGCAATAGATGTAAGTAGTATCTCTAGTCATACAAAATTTTTGAATTGGCTGCGTCACACTGGGATTTCTGAACTCGGTATATTCGGTCGAGTCAATTCGTTTCGCAGCGCAACAAGTAGATACAAAAGCTCCTGGACGGAGGCGCACAGCCCGTTTTTGCACACTATCCAACATCCGCAACGAATGTTTGGGCGCAGATCCCCATACATGGGAACAATATTTCAAATCAGGTCGAATCTGCGCCTTATATAGAAGCAACAGCTGAGATGACGTGAATTATCGCTTAGCTCTGAAAAGAAAACTAAGTTCAGCTGATGCCGACTTAGCTATTAATGATACATGCTCATGCCAGCAAAACACGGAATTGACTGTTATTCCGAGAAGGTACATCGAATCTTTGGATGCAATTTGTTGGTCTTGCATCATTAGAGAAGGTTATCCAGCGGGGTCCCTTCTATAAAACGTAGTTGCTTCCGTCTTGCTCGCGTTGAAGCTCACCAGGTTCAACTGACCCCACTCAGATATCCTATGTAAGTCAGAGTTTAAGTTATTAATTTTTGGACATCTCTGACGTTGAGATTCCGCAGCTTTAATCGGACGAAGACTACTGAAAGACGAAACCAGGGTACAATCGTCTACAGAACCGAAAATCTTGTTCTCTGTAGATGACAGAAGATCGTTCATTTGCAACAGAAACAAGGTTGGCGAAAGAATGGATCCCTGAGGTAATCCTGCTTGCAACCGGAAACAATCAGATGTAATATTGTCGACCATAACTCGTATTGATCTATTTGAAAGAAAGCTATTTATCCAACCCCGCATTTTTTCGCGATGCCTATATGCAGCAAGTTTATTCAACAAGGCTGCATGCCAAACCCTATCGAAGGCTTTAGAGATGCAAAGGGCTATTGCCCTAGATTCCCCATGCTTTTTCGTCGTTGATGTATAAAAATGTACAAACATTTGGTTAATGTATAGGGACAATCGTAGAAATCAACCAGCAGTCATTTTAGAAATAATTTCTGTAATCAACAAAAACACTCAGCAAAGTATTGATGTCGCCTAAGGCCTACAATAGATATCTATATAATATAGAATAGATTCAAATGAAATGATACTTTCAGAGGTTTTTCATATCATTCGTTAAAAACTTAATATTCCTTGTAAAATTATATAGAAAACTGAAAGAAAATTATGTGTCACCTATCGGCTAGAAGTGTAAGTGTAATAATCTATCGATTGAGGTTTACTACATTTGGACTTACCGAAACTTGTATATAAAAAATATATATAAATAATAAAAAATTTACATAAATATATGAAAATATATCTTCGCTCAAAAACAACTGTCTGACGAAAAGGGAATGTAGTTTCGCTTATTCTTATTCCTTTTGCCTTTTGTAGATATTTCTTTCATTTTCACAGAGGTTTAATTCAGTTGTGTCATTTTCACAGAAGTTTATTTCATAGAAAATTTATTTATGTTCTTTTTGTGATGCTATGTCTGTGTTTTATTTGTAAATATACATTTCACTAGAATCGACCTAAGTTCGCCGAACGGAGAGGGTGTCGGAACCCGATCCTGCCAAAATTATTGACATAAATATTAAAGTGTAGACATAATTTAAATTAAATATGGATATTATCATTTTAATCATCAACTCTTTAAATACAAATTTTTATGTTTACGAGGATCACTATTTCAACCATCTGTGCTACCATATGCTACAGCTAGTTGGGAGAACATTCCCTTCATGTTTTATTATGTTTCTCGTCACACTCGTGCTACTACGACAGATTTTTTAAATCTGCATGGAATAAGGGTAAGACACATTGGCCGGCTCAATCGTATAATATGAATTCGATTGCGCGTACTTAAAATACATTGCAAAGAGACACACTATTCGCCAAGAATCTCTCATTGTATTAATTTTGAGTACGCCTAGTAGCAGAACATTACCTGTTTGTTGTCAACTACCAATTTTAATAAAATTTAGGAAAAAGCTTGTTTTAATATGCTGAAAATTCGGGTTTGTAGCTGTAACCATAACGAAGTTACAGAGTGGTTGAGAATGTGAAAGTGGAACGGATAACACAGACATATTCCAAGTTTTTTTCTTCATAAATGTTGATCTTAAGAACAGAAATGCATAATCTCACATGTCTTTCAAATACTGAATTATTTGAGAATCCCAAAGATTTCGAGCAAACCATAATCATCAGTAAACAGTGTTTTTCCACTTTTAATGTTTGTTTTCGCAGGGTCGAAAATTTTAAATTATTCAGGACGCAATTAACAGCGCGGTTGTGTTTGTACAAACAACAAACATGTCCCATATTATATCTGTCACTTGATTAAATTTCCCATAAATAATAAATGGATTCGAAATATCTCCGTTGTTATTCAACCCCGAACTTTTTATTTAATATGAATAATATGATCTTTTCGAAAAATAATGGAGGTTCAATTTACGTTATTTTTGGAAGATAAACGTTATCTGAATGAAAATTGATGTCTGCAAATAAACTAACTACTTCAAAAATCCTGGCTGGTTACGTTAGATCACACTTTGATATTTATTATATATTTTAACAATTGAGAAAATAAATACTAAGTGTAAGTTTGACAAAATATAATAAATGAAAGTATGTTTCGGGTTTTATCACATTTGCAAAAACTAATGGAGAATTAGAATGTTAAAATTTCATTTGTACCTGAGTTCTGATGATCTCAATATCTAAGAAATTAAATTTTTCATGCACATTTTCAATTTGCATAGTGAATTGAATATAAGAATTCTAGAAACAGAATTGTCTATCAATACCTGTTCAAATACCAAATATATGAACATATTTATCCAGTAAAGAACGTTATTATTCAAAATATTACATGAAGAGAAAAGCTCATTTTCAAGATGGGTCATAAAGATATCGCTCAAAAGGAGGCCAAATCTTCTAGTTGTTGGTAAATTTCATATTTGAATTGAAGGATATCTGCTTCAAATAATATTCTAATTGTATTTGAGGGCGCCAATATTGTATTTTAGGGTAATTGAATGCTTATAATCATTTTCAGTCCCTTATTTGGTATAAATAATAATAAAAGGTTTTTATTTGTGAGCGATTTATCTTGCTGACAGAATAATACTTAAGGCAAAGTCTAGCAGAGCTATTCCTACTCAACCTCATTATATAATATAATTATAGATTTAAAAAAAATAACAAAAATGAAATACCATTGTTTTACAAGAAAAATGGAAAAGCCATACTAGTTAACCGCGAAAAAAGATAAAGGAAAAAAACAAAGTGAAAACAAAGACCATTCCAGGGCAGCAAGAACAAAAACGAGCAAAATCAATTGTAGAGAAAGAAGAGATACATTTACCCAACTAATCAAGCCCAATCTGTTGCAAATGGAGGTGTTGTTTCAGGCGAGTAGGCATTGAGATTTTTGAAAGATTTTTAAGCTATTTGAAACCTCATAATAAATATTCACAGAGTTATATGTGAACGATCTTCTGGAAGAAAGCCGAATTGAATCTAGGCATAGAAAGTGTAAGGAAATTTCTCAGATTAGTAGTGCGTATATCACTCATAAATATTAATTTCTTACGAAGGTAGGCAGCATGCATTCTGGACACGCTGCAGTCTATTCTGATTTAGCTCGTCCAAGCAAGGAAATACAACAACCAAAACATAATTCAGAATAGGTAGCACTAATGTCTCAACTAGTTTTTTTCTGAATTTGAAATTAAGAACTCTAGCATTCATGTATAATACCTTCAAAGCTGCATAACATTTTCTGATCACCTGGGAAATATAAGCCTGAAAACGATGGCCACATACTAAAATAACACCGAGGTTCTTCACAGTGCACTTCAAAGCGATTGATTCCTCCGAGATCTCAACAAGAAAGTCCGAGTCAATAAGCTTTCTAGTAAATTCCGTATCAAACAGTATGAGATCACACCTACTATCATTTAAATTCTACCATGTGCCTCGGCGTACTGAAAAATTCTAGACAAATCGGCGTTGATAATTTCCGCAGCAGCTGGAGCACGCAGAGCGTCAAAGCTGTAAAAAGCTGAGTGTCATCCTCAAAAGCACGAGCCTTACACGAATCAATTTCTTGAAAAATATCTGCAGTGCAAGGAAGAAAAAGTACGGGCCCAAGCACAGATCCCTGCAGCACCCCAGACGTCACAGGAATGACGTCAGAACGGTCATTGTCGATAACTACCACCAGGGAAAGCTTGTCCAAATAACACTCAAAAAGCTGTAACTCAGTCACATCGAAACCAAAATACTTCAATTTTGCACATGGTAATCGGTGATCAACTCCGTCGAAAGCTTTCGCAAAGTCTAAGAGGACAAGCGCCGCAATCATACCACAATCAACGGAACTAACAATATCATCAACCACATCCAGAAGCAAGGTTGCCGTGGTGTGCCCGCTACGGAATCCAGACTACATCAGTGATATAATTTCATTTTCTAACAAATAATCATTTACCTGGACCACAATAGATATCTCCAGAACTGTAGACATTGAGGGAAGGGTGCTGATAGGTCGAAGGTCACCATAGTTTTTGGGATCGTTCACCTTGGGCAGAGGCCTCACCAATGACAATTTTCAGCATTCAGGAAATATCCTGGTATCCAAACAACAATTTATTATATGGATCACATAGGGAGCAATCACAGGACAGCACAACTTCAACATTTCAGACGATATCCCATCCGATTCCATAGCATTAGACTTTAGTTTCGTGAATGGAACGTCATATTAAACTATTCTAATATTATGGGAAATATTGAGTATTTTCTGTTAGTTGTACAGTATTTTTGATTGAATATGCTGGGTGATATTCAGAATAGTTTAGTAATATTATGTTAAGATGTTACCAAAGTTTTGAGGTGGATGCATTAGTTAAGAAACAAATGGCCTCATCGGACAACCTTCTATATATATTTTTGAAGGAGCATAAAGTGAAGTAATTCTACGGTCACAGGAAGGGAGAATAAATTTTGACAAGGTACAATCGGACAGTTTTGATGACTACCTTAATAGATTTTTGTTATTTGACAGTTGGAACGTCTTTAAATCCAATGAATTTTGTTGAAACTAATAGTTTTTCGATTTCACCTATACGAAGAGATTTGCTCATAATGGTTACTGTATTGCCTATATCGGCTTTAGAAATAACTAATTGTTTTTCTGACATTTTCTTTTCAATTCGCGAATTGACCTGGATTTCGTTATTATTATATTCAAGATGAGGAAGAATATTTTTACACAGGTTAATTTTTCATAATTCTGCTGTTAATTTCTTAGATATTCAATTAATGAGAACAGACAATCATCTTTAATTTGACATTTATCGATAACCAACTTTCAGTGATCCATCTAACCTCATCGCATGATAGAAGTTTCCATCCGCATTAAATCAAAATATCCGCATAGATTACAGTCGGTTTCCCTCTCACGAAGAACTTTGAATACATAAGCGTCAGATAACGAGTACGACAATCACAAAATTCACAATTTAGTTGGAGAAAAACAACACAAATTAGTATTATTTTTGATTTACCACCCAGGTTCGCGAAACGCTAATTAATTATGTCTTACAAATAAGTAGTACATTATACCATACATCAAAGCAGAATAAAATCTACACAATATTCAGTAATAAGAAACATCTATTCACTCTTGGTGAATAACAAAGAAAGACTTGATACAGGTTAAAAACAAAATATATATATATATATATATATATATATATATATATAATGATCGTCCTGCTATTTTATAGTGATCAAACTGGCCATCCATATTAGATTACACGAGCATAAAGAATTAATAGTTCATTACACTTTATCAACTTTTTCTGAACATTGTATGAACGAAAATCATTTCTTACATTACACAAGAACCTAAATTCTACATTCAGGCAACAAAATTCAGAGATTGGATGAATTAGAATTAACTTGACCAACTTGATTTTCGTTTGTCCCCACTTCTCTTATCTGTTTCTTAATTATAAATGACATAATAATTTTTCAATTTCCTCTTAATTCTTGAAAATGGTGTGAAACCCAAAACATATATCTTCACATATCAAATTTTAACTCATTATATTTTGTGAATTTCAAGCCATTTCTCAATTGAATAATTCTTTAGTAAAAATCAGTTTGTTTCAGTATTAAAGATGATAAAAAGAGTTTTCTCAATTTGAAATGAATTTGGCTGATAATTATTTCGAAAATATTCTGAATATTTCTTCTCTGTTCACATTTGCAATGTAAACTCTAGATTGAGCAATTTATGTATTTGAATTGCATTCTTTTGGGGCGGATTACTTCTTCCTAAGAGTTGAAAATTTCTCCAAGTAGACTACAATTTGACTCTTATAATGATATTTCCTGAGACCACTCCTTCAGGAAAAAATAAAATTCTATTCTTCGGTTTCATTGTTTTCTACAATCTTATCGGGACATATTGATATACATGTTAATTCCGACACCGCTAACAAGTGTTTGCCTGCCAATCATTGGCAAGTTTCTCAGGGTCATATATGCCTTATTCCTTCAAAAGCTGATCTTGTTTTCATTTGGTTGATCACAAAGGATAAAACTGAAGATATTTTCAATTATGCCCATCTGAATCATTATTTTTATCCTAAATATATTGCCATCACACTGAACTTTTCATTGAAATTCAAATTACATATCGAAAAATTGAGTCAAACGCAGAAAATATGTAACAATATTTTGTCAAAATTTGCTTGAGATGCTGATGTTAGCACTGTTCAAACTGCTGCTCTTACTACAGTCTTTTCTACTAGACAGGAGAACTTTCTATTATCCTGTACATACATATATATATATATATATATATATATATATATATATATATATATATATATATATATATATATATATATATATATATATATATATATATATATATATATATATATATATATATATATATATATATATACAATTCAATGCAAGTTGGATTTTAAATGACAGGTCTCGATTTTCAAAATAGAATGCATGCAATTTGAAAAATTTTCAAACGAAGATATAATATCAGTTATTGAACACACAAAAATTGGAAATCTCCAGGTGTTGATGGTATTCATAACTTTTGGTTCAAGAAATTCTCTTGCGTTCATGAAAATTGGCTGAATATTTTAATTTATAAGCTACTCCTTTATTTTTCATACAAGGAATTACTTATTTAAAACCGAAAAGTGCTAATACTATTGATCCGTCTCAATATAGACCAATTACTTGCCTTCCAACAATATATAAAATTCTAATTGCATGTAATACCTAAAAAATGTATGCACATTTGGAGAATTATAATATTCTTTCCGAACAACAAAAAGGATGTGGAAAAAAACACCTTGGTACTAAAGAGCAACTTGTAATTGATTCTGTTGCTTTGTATCGAGCTCAAACTAAGAGGAGAAATATTCATACAGCCTTCATTGATTACCAAAAGGCTTTTGATAGTTCTCCCCATTCATGGCTTCAAGAAATTTTGGAAATTTATAAAATTGATAAGACACTTCGTCTTTTTCTTGAATTTGTGATGAAAAATTGGAGAAACAATCTTCATTTAAATATTTCGAAACAATCGTTAAAATCCGAAGTATTTCCAATCAAAAGAGGCATTTTTCAAGGTGATTCTTTAAGTGCTCTTTCTTTTGTCTTTGCCTTAATCCATAACTCATGAATTAAATGCTACTAGTTTCGGCTTCAAAATAAAGAGTCTATCAACTGAATTCAAATTTAGTCACTTAATTTATTTAGATGATATTAAATTATATGCCGGAACCAAATCTCATTTAAAAAGTCTACTTTAGATTACTTTCAACTATTCCAATGATATTCATATGAAATTTGGGCTTCCAAAATGTAAAAATCTTTCTATTGAAAAAGGAAAGATCACCTCTGATTATATAAAGATTTTCAATATCGAAATCGAGCCAATGCATCAAGGAGATACATATAAATATCTTGGATTTTGTCAAGAGAAGATAATTAACCATAGCAGCACTAAAGAAAATATTAGAAGTTCATATTACAAAAGACTTAGAATTATCATCAAGAGTCATTTAACTAGTAAAAACCTTTTCAGAGCTATCAACTCCTATGCAGTTCCTATTCTTACATCTTCTTTTGAAATTATTAGATGGTCTAAAACTGATCTAAACGAATTACAATGTCAAACGAGGAAAATGCTTTGTAAATATCATAAGCACCACCCAAAGTCAGCTGTTCAGAGAGTTACACTACCTAGACATCTTGGAGGTCGTGGATTAACTGATTTGAATAATAGTAAACAGATTTTTCATTTACGTTCCCATTTTCATGATTAATAGAGAACGTCTAAATTACATGATATTGTTGTTGCTTCACATTATAATCTTACACCTCTGAACTGGACAATGCAAAAGGTAGATTTTGATATATTTGATGACAATTCTAAAAGAGAAAGTTGGATGCAGAAGGAATTACACGGAAAGCACCCTAAAGAATTGAAAAATGATTATATTGATGAAATCGCATCGAATAAATGGTTAGTTTCTGGAGAATTGTTTGCTGAAACAGGAGGCTTGGCAATTACGATCCAGGATCAGGTTGTTTCAGGATCGTTTTTCATATATTATCATCTTGCTCAGTCCCTGCTTCAACAGATTATTTAGAAAGACATGATGCCGTCGCTAATATTATTCATTTTATTCTAGGAATTAAACATGACCTAATTCCCAAAAGAAAAAAATTTTACAAATATTAACCAGAGGTTATTTGTGAAAATGACAAATATAAACTTTATTTTGATAAAACAATTTTTGCAACAGAGCTGTAAAACACAATAGACCAGATATCATTCTTACTGATAAACAGAATCAAATAACATATATAGTTGGTATTGCTATTCCCGACACACATAATATACAAAATAAATACAAAGAAAAATTTCTAAATATATGATGCTTGGCGACGAGATCAAAAAATGTGGAAAATGAAAAAATTTTATTCTACCGATTATTATTTCCACAACAGGTGTTATTCCTAGGAATCTTCAGAAAAGTATTGAGATTTTAGGTCTGAAGAAAAATTTGTTTGAACAGTTACAAAAGCTAACAGTCATCAAATCTTGTAATATCCTTCGTAGGTTTCTTTTCGAAAAAATAATGAGGTAGTGTCGTAGGTTTTTTCTTTAGTTTATACTGCTCAGAATCTGATTTCATATTTTATTTATTTGTTTATATAAATGTAATATAATTAACTGACAATTTTGTCATATTTATATTCAGAGCAGTATACTATTCGATCGTTCACCACTTCACACAAAGGAAACTATTAATGAGTAACATTCAGTGTTACTTGACTAAGGTCCGTACACTGGCCTCTGACACTACTCGTTGGTACATTGATATCATTGTCTGATGATGCTATAGTGTGTACATATTCTGGTAGATTGATATATTCTCATAACATTTTACGTTATCCTAATATATAATTATTCCAGGATATGTTTTGATTATAATCATTGCCTGGCAATGGTATTAATTACCGGTGGTGGATTTATATTATTTCATGAAATCAGTTTGATTGCATGAACAGATATATGGGCAACTCGTCGGGGTGAAACCCTCTTATATATATATATATATATATATATATATATATATATATATATATATATATATATATATATATATATATATATATATATATATATATATGACGCACTTCAACGAACCGACCGCTTCCCGAGAAAAGAATGAGTAGATCAAGTGACTTCATGAACCCAGTCTAGTTTGACTATTCACCTCAATGCTGAACATTGTGCCTGCTCCATACAGTGGTCAAAATAAGCTAAAGCTCCTGTACTTAGACTGTTTCAAATGATGCTGGTAGTCTGATATATTCTAACTAATGAATACGACTAGGTAGCGGTGATGCTTGATGTTTGAGAATCGGTATGCAACAATGACTAGGCTAAACGAGAACGAATTTGCAGTAGTATCATTAGCTGAACACCAATTTCCTAACTACATGTCCACTGTGATATAATGTTCTCACATAAAAGAACGAAAATTGAAAAATTTATTATGCTACTTGAAGTAATAAAGATAGCATTCGTTTCTCACATTATCTGAAAATATTTTGAGAAGTAAGCGCCGTACACTTAAGCCCTCAATCCAAAATTTGCAACATATACAGCCGTTTTTCGTATACGTACTGAGCGGCCACCCTGTATGCCCAGTTCTCCTCAGGATTTATTCAAGAGAATACAGAGGACATTTATCACCCATTGCCTCTGTTTTAATTGCTCCAATTTGAGAAAGAGTAATAAGAAAGTAGGAAATTGCGATGTCGTGACCGAAATATAGCATGTTACGCTATTTTCGGTTTTTATTTAGCGTGCAAAACCTTTGAAATTAGAGCTTCCGAATTTCAATCATCTCTAAAACCTCGTTTGGAATTAAATAATATGGTAGAACCTATATCGTTTTTCATGATGCGGGTATATTAGAGTCGAAGTCACGCAAAGTTGTTTTCATGGACAGAGAATATCTGTTGATTTAGTTCTCGGAATGAAAACTTCTGTATTATTATTGCATGTTCATAAAACAATCAAGTTACGACTTTGCAGGAAAAAATTGAGGAACTTTCATTTCAACTTTTGAATGAATCCTTACAATGTGATATTATTTGGAAATGAGAAACGTTGGCTGATTAACAATAAATAGAGTAAGTGGATTGGTTTGTCGCTTGGCAAAGGTTTCACAAATATTTATTAAAAATACTGGACATATGTTCTGGGTTGTTAGCCCATTATCAAGAGTAACACAATACTAAATTCAAAATGAGTGCTTTCACTTATGTATAACGGCATTCACAACAGGAGGTAAATTGAAGTCTTGTTGGTCGTTGCAAATTGGCTGGTTTTTCCTATGAACCGACATGATTTCAATAATCTCCAAGATCAATAATAAAAAACAAGTACTGTGTTTTAAGGAATTTTACTTATTAATTGCGATTCGTAATGCGTTTCACTACACCGTAGCTTCTTCAGACGAATTAATGTACAGAAAATAAGAATGAGAATATTAGTATAAATGTTCTTGAGTAATTAAAAGCTTATTGGGTTGCTTCTTCTTAGGTGGTTATTTGTGACAGGTATATCCAATAGAATTTAAAAATAAATTGCTCCCCGAAGAGATTCAATAGAGGTGAAGGGCTTAAATCGACTTGTTCATTGATGAGTCTACCTTTGTTTGTAGTTATTCATTTCTAAAGTTTCCCAAAGATCTACCTTCGAATATTTATTATCTGTATGCAAAATTTCAAACTGTGGATCGAAAGAGTGATTATTTTCTAAGAGATGATTCGCGTAATTTGAATCTGATTTTTTTGAAAACTGCGTTTATGTTTCGATATTCTAATATTAAAATTTCTATGTATTCTACCAATGTAGAAATTATCACAGTCATTGCAATTCAATCTATAAACACCTGATTTATTGTTTTCACCTGATTTGGTTTTATCATTTTTATATATTTGCCTAAATTATTATTAGTTTGGAAAGCTATGTTGAAATTATTGCTACTCAAGAATGATTTCAGTTTCTCACTTGTAATGCCAACGTAGGTTAAGGTGTTGAATTTTTGTTTCAATTTATCGACAGGGTAAACTTCATTCAATGCGATTCTACTTTGTTTTTTATTTAAAATATTATTTATTAGTTTGGGATTGTAACCATTATTTTTGGCTATTTGTTTAATCAACTTTAATTCTTTGTTGAAATTTTCTGGTGATAACGGGATGTTAATCAATCTATGAATGAAACTCTTCAATGCAATCAATAACTACAAACACTCAGGTAGACTCATCAATGAACAAGTCGATTTAAGCCCTTCACCTCTATTGAATCTCTTCGGGGAGCAATCTATTCCTTAATTTTATTGAATATACCTGTCATCAATAACCACCTAAGAAAGAGCAACCCAATAAGCTTTTAATTACTTAAGAACATTTATATTTATATTCTCATTCTTATTTTCTGTACACTCATTCGTCTGAAGAAGCTACGGTGGAGTGCAACGCTTTACGAATCGCAATTATTAAGTAGAATTCCTCAAAACACAGTACTTGTTTTTATTATTGATAATGGAATTTCACCAAGTAAAAGCCTCCGAAATGCAAATCTCCAAGATGTCCATCCTTTTTCCTTTATTACCTGGATATATGAGTTCGATATTCTCGAAATCTAAAAAATGATTTTTGTTCATGCGGGGGTCCGAAAAACCCGTAGAATTTTTATTTTGGAGAATAGATCTTTCATGTTCTTCAACTCTCTTCCCGATGCATTTTCCGGTTTGGCCTATATAGAATGTCTCACATTCACTGCAGTGTATTTTATATACTCCGATTTTATCCAATAATTTTCTTTATTATCAACTAATAATGAACCCAAATTCTTTTTATTAGTGCTGATGGTGGTTATATTATTTCCGTGTAATCTGTTACATATCTTGTTGCTAATATTAGGAATAGAGTTAATAGGAAATTTATGCAACAGATAAATAAATGCTTTGCAATAAAAGTTTATGTCTTTTCTGTCTTATTAAGGTATCAATTAATTTTGGTTCATAACCGTTGTTCTTAGCGTTTAATTTCAAAACTTGAACTTCATTATCAAAATCGACAGCTGACAAAGGAATAGAAAGCAATCTGTGCATAAATGAATGAAAAGCACTTAATTTGATACTCTGGTATTGGGAACTACTGTTATGAATCAGGGTATCCGAATAGGTTGGTTTTCTGTATATTTTAAAGGCGAGTGAGTAATGAGCCCTACTAATCTGTCTGTCTGTCTGTTCCAATCCACATACAGAAGATATCTTCTACATATCTTATCCGTAGAAATACAACCTTAATTAGGATGTTGAAGGAACTAAAAATTCTAATTTCCATTGTCATAAATATTTCACTTAATAACGGAGACAATGAAGAGCCCATAGGTAAACCATCTAATTGTTGATATTTATTATTATTGAACCTGAAATAACTTTGTTGGAGACATAGGTTTACAGCGGACATCGTTTCTTCTAAACACCTCAAAAAAGTCTAGGGAACACTTCTGAATATCGATATATCGTATCCAGAACAATCAATATGGATGATTTTTTTTTAATGAACACCTGCATTAATTTCTCACCAAATTATATAGAGTGCCGCAACAGATTTCAGTTTTTTTTTATAAAAAACTAAAAATGCAGATGCGACGCTGCTTCATAATCATTTCATGTATTCAGTGTTTGAAATCAGTTAGTTGGCACTTTGTTTCTGTTGTAAGCACAAATGAAAGATTCAAGTTTTGTGATTCGACCATGGAAAGACGACATTTGACTAGAGAAGAGATGTTACGAGCCGTTGGCATGCTCCAAGCTGGGAGCTCACAACGGGGAGTATCCAGGGTTCTGGGAAGTAGCCCAAGTGTCATAAACCGTTTATGGTCGCGTTTCAATGAAACAGGTAGCGTAGAAGAACGCCATACAGGTCGTTTCAGGATAACTTTAGTCGCCCAAGACCGATTTTTGGTTTTACAAGCCAGAAGAGATCGTACTACCACAGCATCTCAATTAGCTCAAGAGCTATCACGAGTTCATAATGTACAAATTTCCAACCAAACTGTGAGAAATCGACTGCAGGTAGGTCAACTCCACTCCAGACGTCCTTTAAGAGTTTTACAACTGACCCATGGAAATCGCGCTGCTAGTTTAGCTTGGTGCCATGAACACGTAAACTGGGATCAAGAGAGGTGGGCCACAGTTCTCCTCAGTGATGAATCTAGATTTAGTTATTATCCCAATTCGGGAAGAATTCGAGTATGGAGGGAACCTGGAAAGCAAAACCGTATCCAGCATGCTCGAGAAAGTGTTAGACAGGGAGGCGAATCAGTGATGTTTTGGGAAGGTATACGCCTTGGTGGAAGAACTGACCTCGTTTTCATACAGAACAACCTCACGGGAAATTCTTACTCAAATGAGATAGTTTCACCTTTAGTGGTACCGTACCTCCAAACAATGGGTCTAGATCCACTCTTCCAACAAGATAATGCCCCTCCTCATCGTGCAAGAGTTGTCTTGAACGTTCTTGAAGAGAATTATGTCGATCTTCTACCGTGGCCATCCTTCTCCCCAGATTTGAATCCCATCGAGCATGTGTGGGACACCCTAAAAAGAAATCTCCTGCGTCAAAATGTCTTCCATCATGAACAGGAGATTCGATTAGCCGTTCAGGCTGCTTGGAATGACATAGGCCACAATGTAATAGACAATTTGATATTGAGCATGCCGCGACGATGCCAAAGTGTCATTAATAACAGAGGTGGACCTTTTGGGTACTGAAAAATATAAGTGCTTCCATATTGTTTCGAAAATATTAGTTCAGGATTTTTTTTTGTGTTTTACCAAATTTCGTCATTTTCAAATTTCAAATTTTTCTTGATAATAGGTGCTTTGGAGAAGTCAAATATTATTTTGTTTTCTTGAGAATGCATTATATACAATACATCCTAACAAAACCGAAAGATTTCCATAAATTCGAATCATCAAATTCATATTTTAAAGATATTGGTAAGTGTTTCCTAGACTTTTTGGGGTGTTTATATGAGTGGGGCTTAATGTACTATTGGATTGAAGTTGTTGATTTATTGTGGCTTTGACATTACGCCAGGGTGTAGACGGACATAGATTAATTATATCAAAGGATACTAATTCAACATTTTTCGGAATTTTTAGATATCTCATATGGTTGGTTAATTCAATAGAGTTTTGTATTGAGTAAATTGGATTGTGTTGTATCAAATTTGGAAGTATGTTGTTCAAATGTTTATATAACTTAGTAGCTGAAGCACTTACATATGAAACAATAGGTCTCATGGGACAATCTGCCTTGTTCATTTTGGGTAGTGAGTATAAAATTGGATCTTTAGGATTCATGACAGTCAATTTCAAACCATCTTTTTGAAATAAATTCCTACACTTTCTGATTAGAGATATGACTTGGGTTTGAAATTTGTTAGTAGGATCAACATGTAATTTTATAATAAGTAGTCTTTCTGTTTTTTTGATATACATATCAGTTTCTAAAATCGAAAGCTCCAATTTTATATTCATTACCCAAAATGAACAAGGTAGATTGTCCCATGAGACCTATCGTTTCATATGTGAGTGCTGCAAACATTAACGACTAAATTTGGGGAAAAAGCCATTAAGTCTATTGCAGGGATTGCTCCCTGAAGAGATTTAATTGGGCTGACGTTTTGTGTTTGTTAATCTCTAAAATTTCTCTAAGATTTTTTTCCAAATGCTATTATCTGTGTGTAAGATCTCGAATTTGGAATTGAAAGAGTGAACACATTCTAAAAGATGGTTTGCGTAATTCGAATCCAATTTCTGATTCAAAAAACTTCGTTTGTGTTCTGTTATTCTAGTATCAAAATTTCTATGGGTCGTACTAATGTGAAATTTACTGCAGTCGCTGCAGTTAAACTTTTAAATACCGAATTCATTATTATTTTCGTTGGTAAGTTGTATTGTTTTATATGTATTTGCTCAGATTATTATTGATTCGGAGAGGTATATTGAAATTATTTATATTTATAAAAGAATTAAGTTTCTCGATTGTACAGCCAAAGTATGTTGACATATGGAGAACTGCTTTCGTCTGCTTTTTCTTCGAAATATTATTTACCAATGCAGGTTTGTTAGTCCATTGAAATGTTACAATTTAAAAGCCAAATATTGCATTTTTTTAGAGAATGCAATTTTATTTTGGGACATGTGGGGGTGTCAATAGAAGCTTAACCCCAATTTTGTGGGGTTGCCACCATTGTCCCCTGGCTGTCATCTTAGAAGAAGGGATGCAAACAATTTTTCTCGATATCTCGGAAATTATACGTCCCACAAAAAATTTGTCAAGACATAATTTGCAGAAAATCGTTTTGCCTACAAATATGCTCATTCAATTTTTGCCCTGAATTTATAATTGAAGACAAAGTGAGAAAATTTCTATGAATATTTTCTTTTTTGCCCTATATCATTTTTTCATACATTTAAAAAAATTACCTCGGACCAATCTTGTAGATGGTCTTAGAAGAAAATTTTTCTTAATTTTTTTTAGTTTCATTTATTTGAAACGCTGTTCCAAAGTTGATCGGGTTCGTCAATGCTCATGAGAATCCGGTCAAAACAAAATGTTTAAGTTAGTTTTATGATCTTATTTTTTATTGTAAATACATTCTCAAACATTTTCGTTAAATCACTACCTAGAACATTACTTATTCATTGATAACTGTGTTTTTCTTACTATAGAACTTACCAAACTATTGCTTCTAATAGTAATTTCTAAGAAGAAAGTACATTTTCGAGAATATTAAGCAGGTAGAAAATGTCCAAGTTAGCATAGAATTTACTGTTTCTTGATGCTTTCTCAGGATGTGATACAACATCAGCAGCCTATAATATGGGGGAACTAACGTATATAAAAATTATGGCGGAACATCCTGAACTAGCTAGTGGTACTGCGCTATTTCTGAGTGAGAGAGTCGATCCATCTTTGCTCACTCTTGTTATTATTATTTATTATCGTGGACTTATGCACTATCTCAGCTGTTAGCTGGATATAATTTACCTTTTCCAGATTTAGCAATCAAAGGGAATAGGCTCGATTACAATATACTTGACATTAATTTCCTAACTATCCTACATGTATTAAGAATTACAGCTTTTTGCATTTCTATATAGGTATTCTTATGCAATTCTAATTTCTTAAGGCTATCATGCAAAGTTTTGGGTATTAAACCAGTCGAGGATACGATGACAGGAACAATATCTATTTTATCGAGGTGCCACATCTGCTTGATCTCAATAGCAAGGTCTGTGTATTTGGACTTTTTCTCCTGGAACTTGTTCAGCACGTTGTTATTATTCGGTATGGCGACATCCACCAGCATTGCTGTTCTGGCTCTCTTATCATACACCACTATGTCCGGCCTATTATTCGTCACCATTCTGTCAGTGATAACAGGCCTATCGTAGTATAATCTGATAGAGTCATTTTCCAATACGGGCGCCGGTTGATACTTGTAATATGGCTGGAAGGTGTTCAGAAGTCCGTACTTGTGTGCAAGTTTCTGGTGGATAATGTTGCACACTTGATTATGCCTGTGAAGATACTCCGTATTGGCCAGTTGTTCGCATCCGGACGTAATATTCTGGATAGTCTCCGATCTTATATGGCATTTAATGCACTTATCTGTTTGTAATGTTCCGTCCTTCATAATAAATTTTTTGTAATTGTTTGTAGCGATCACTTGGTCTTGGATGGCCATAAGGAATCCTTCTGTTTCTGCGAAAAATTCTCCTTTCATCAACCATTTGTTGGAGGCTTCTTTGTCGATGTGTGGTTGATTAATCCCATGGTGATGTCGTCCATGCAATTCCTTTCTTGACCATTGCTCTTGTTTTTCAGTATCTAATAGGAATGGTAGATTCAGAAGGTCATCTCTGGTAGCAAGATTTAGAGGTGTATATCCCTTATCAGCCAACGATACCACTCTATGGAGGTTAGAAGTGAGAGCTTTTGCTGAGAAGAATTCTCTGAGATTTTTTATCTGTTCGGTGTGTAAATTGACAATGTCTATTAATCCGCGTCCTCCTTTTTTCCGCTTCAAAGTTGTTCGTAATATGAATATCATCCAGTTCTGTCTTAGTCCCTCTGATCATTCCAAATGAGTAAAGCAACACTGGAATGGCGTAGGTGTTAATTGCCTTGACTAGATTCCCCGAGTTCAACATCGATTTCAGCACAGACTTCAGACGCTGACTGTATTCTGAACGAATCTTCTTCTTTAATTGTTTTTGGTCTAGCAGACTGGCTTGTTGGTATCCCAGATATTTGTATGTTTCGCCATCTCTCATGCACTGTATTATATCACCGTTTGGAAGTTGTGTTTCACCATCTATGACTTTCCCTCTTTGAATGTTCAGGGTCTTACATTTTTGAATCCCGAATTTCATATGAACATCTGCCGAGAACTCACTGACAGTTTTCAGCAAATCATCCAATTGCTTCTTGTTCGAAGCATATAATTTGATGTCATCCATATACAGCAGGTGGGAGATTGTATGATAATTCCTTTCTGCTTTTATCCTTAATCCGTATCCTGTTCTATTGAGCATTGAGGACAATGGGTTCATAGCTAAACAGAACCATAGTGGACTCAAAGAGTCTCCTTGAAAAATTCCACGACGTATGGGTATCTCGTCGGTTTTAATTGATGTATTGTTCATGTTGACCTGCAGAGACGTGCGCCAGTGTGTCATTGTTGCCTTCAAGAACTCTACCAGGGCTGGGTGAATTTTGTATATCTGCAATACTTCAACAAGCCAAGAATGGGCGGTACTATCGAATGCCTTCAGATAATCGAGAAAAGCCGAATAAACACTCCGATGCCCTACGTGTGCCTGTTTCATTATCACAGAATCGATGATGAGTTATTCCTTGCACCCGTGGTGTTTCTTTCTGCATCCTTTCTACTCCTCTGCTAATATATTGTTGTCGTCAAGGTGTTGGTATATTCGATTAGATATGCATGAGGTGAGTATTTTGTAGAGTGTTGGCAGGCAAGTGATTGGCCTATATTGGGACGGATCCTGTGTTCTATCGCTCTTAGGTAGCATATATGTTAAGCCTTGCGTTAGGAAAGTGGGTGTTTTCTTAGGATGTTGAAGAACATACGTGGGCTGTTTCCCTAGAGCTCCATGGAGCTTATCAAACTTCTTGTACCAGTAGTTGTGGATATTATCTATACCTGTGACCTTCCAATTGTTGGTCGCTCGAACTACTATTTTGATTTCTTCCTCCGTTATTCCATCGAAGTCCATATGTCTGATATCGAGGCGTTCTTTTTCATTCGTGATCCATTCCGCATCTCTATTGTGTTCTTTGGGGTGCGACCATAGTGATGACCAATAGTCGGTCAAGCACTGTGCGTCAGGTACTTCTCTGTTATTGTTGGTCGCAGTTTTGTTATTTCCCTTATGAAAATTGGCCGCGTTTCGGAGAAACCTTTGGTTTTGGTGTTTCCTTTCAGTACACTTGACGTATCTTGAAAGCCTCTTTGCTTTTGCTTGGAGTTTCTGTTTCAAAGTGTCCATATAAACGTCAATGTGTTGTTTGTGATCAGGGTGTTTTGTGTTCGTACCAATTTTCCTATAAAATAGCCTGAACTAGCTAGTGGTACCGCGCTATTTCTGAGTGAGAGAGTCGATCCATCTTTGCTCACTCTTGTTATTATTATTATTATTATTATTGAAGTAATTCAAGGCTGAGGACAAGTCCTATAAAAGCCTATTAACAGAAAAATAATTTCTATAGTATTGCAAGCACAGCTTAGCCATAATTAAATATGCACACATATATAATAACTAAATCCACTTATGTCAAAAACGAAATCTAATTAAACAAAAGAAAGTCCAATTTATTTTTGAATTCATTAACCGAATTTGAGTCCACCATATCACTAGAAAACCTGTTCCAATCATCGAACATCCTATTCAAAAGAAAATTCTGTCTTTGTCTCGACGAAAATTTTTCTTTTTTCAGCTTCAGATGATGACCACGCAAACGAGTATCAGCACTCAAACTAAACAAACATCTCAGGTTGGCGTAATTGTGTTTAATTATACGATAGCACAAGATTAGATTTCCGCGATGTCTTCGCTGCTCGAAGGTTATGAGACCAGCTCTAGCCAATCTTTCATTATATGAGGGACGAACGACCCCAACAGTCATACGTGTAGCACGGCGCTGGACACCCTCAAGCATGCTTTTATCCCGAGCGAGAACCGGGCACCAAACCGAGCCTGCATACTCCAAAATAGGACGCACATAAGTCTTATAAAGTGTAACCGAACTAGAGAAGGACAACTTAACAAACGCTCTACGAATGAGATAAATTAAAGAATTAGCTCGTTTACAAACACTTAGGACATGTTCCGGCCACGTAAGGTTTGAAGTAACGGTTACTCCTAGATCTACATGTGAAGTAACTGAGCGAAGTGGATGATTGTCAATCGAGTATTGACGGGATGGATTATTGGGTCCTATATGGAGCACAACACATTTATTAACATTCAGTGGTAGGAGCCAGTTATTGCACCATTGGTTTATTGCGTCAAGATCGTCCTGGAGAATCTGTCTCTCGGTGAGCGGGTTTGCATACAACTTGGTGTCGTCAGCGAAGAATGACTTGCGAGATTTAATGTAAAATGAAAGATATCTGGCGAAAATGACAAATAAAAGTGGCCCCAGGACGGATCCCTGAGGCACTCCGCTCACAACCAGTCTTTCCGACGAAAGAACACCACCAACCCTCACCACGAATGTTCGCTGCGACATATAATTAGTAGTCCAGAGAAGCAACTTCCCGCGAATTCCAACGATATCAAATTTGTGAACTAATCTTCTTACTGTGACTTTGTGTTGGCGAACGTTTTTTCGTAGCTTTATACGGCGGTTATAAACACGACTAATTAGACCGCATGCGATACAAACACGCAAGATGCAGCTCGTTTTCACAGTCTCCGAGTATATCACCAGGTCCAATCGTGGCTCAAAAGATATCAAAATCCTGAAGATTGGGGATGGAAAAAGCATGCAAACATTTGGATGCCAATACAAGCTTCCAAGCCTCCAGCACCCCCCGATTTCATGAAATTTATTTTCTGCAGATGCAAAGGAAACTGTGGAAGCATGTGTGGCTGCAGAAAAACAGACCTCAAATGCTCTACAGTATGCCTTCATTGTTCTCGCTAAATATGCAGCAACATCATAGAAATATTAAAGTTAATGGATGAACTTCCAACTATGACTCCAATTTTAACTGTTGTCATTCCCCAAACCTTTACATTCGACGTTAAATTACATACTGAGCCACAGCCTGGACCATCGAATAAAAGCAGAATAGAATAACTAGTTAATAACTGATTGAAAATATGACTATGTCATCGACAAGATGTCTGTGTAGTTGGCCTATTGGGGATACCACGTAAAAAAAAAGCGCGCCTACAGACACTACCTCATAGGTGGCGGGGAAAAGAGTTAGCACTGAATAAGTAAGTACGTAGGAATTTTTGAGAATGTATTTGAAATAAAAGAAAAAGATCATAAAAATAAGTGAAATATTTTGTTTTGACTGGATTCCTATGAGCATTGACTAACCCAGTCAACTTTGGAGCACTGTAACAGCGTTTCAAAAAATGAAATTGAAAAAATAAAGGAAAGAAATTTTCCTCGATATACCATCTATAAGATTGGTGTGAGGTAATTTTTATGTAAAATGTATAAAAAAAAAGTTATAGATCAAAAAAGAAAATTTTTATAGAAATTTTCTTACTTTTTGCTTATAACTTCTTTCAATTTAATTTGCTTCAAATTATGGCCCAACCAATTTTTGTAAGTCGTATAGTTTCCGAAATATCGCGAAAAAGGTGTTTGCACCCCTTGGCGGCAGGGGGCAAGGGCGGCAACCCCACAAACTTGGAGTTAAGCTTCTACTGCCCCCTCCCGCATGTCCCAAAAAGAGATTGCGTCCTCTTGAATATGCAAAGCTCATGTAACATTTCAATGAACTATGTAACGATTATTGAAATCTATTTGTTTATTTGTTTGATCATATTCAATACTTTATAGTAATTCTCTGGAGGTAAAAGTTTGTCAACTAATGTATGGATGAAACTATTGAACGCTGTGATTTTATGTAAATAACAATGAAATGATAAGTAACGTATTGACATATTTGTATGCGACAGTTTATGGTAGATCAAGAAAACATGTTTACTATTTTCCTTAGAAATTGTTATTTCTAAAAAGTGAATTGAACTATTAATTTCTATTTCCGTGGTGAATTTGGTGTTTGAATAAATCTTTCTGAAAGTTTAACTAAATATCAGACCGAGTGAAACAAAAGAAAAAATTAGTGGTTCCAGTACAGTATTTACTTTAATCAATGATTACATTAGACAGCGAAATTGCCATTTTCGTCTGATGAAGGACTTATGTCACTTGATGTTTACTTATTTGACGTCGCTGATTCTATATATAATACAGGGTGCTTCAACGAAAACTAAACAGAGGCTATATCAACCAAGGTATTCATTTCTGATCAAAACGCAAAAACAGATCAATTTTTGTTTCAAGGGGGACAACTTTTGGGGTACAATACTTGCCTGAAATATCAACCCCCTAAGCGGGGGTTGCAATTCTTGAACATTTTGAATAGGGAAGATAGGTCGAGTGATGACTCCAAAGAAAAGTGGTATCTTTGTCTGCATTGCCTTGAACGAATTTCCATTTTTAATTGAAAACTGTAAAAGATACAGGGTGAGCAACTGAAAGATAGGGAAGACTATTTCCCAGAGACTATTCAAGTTTCAGTGAGGTAAAATAAAACAGATCCATGCTGAAAATGGCAGTCATCATCAAGTACCATCCTCATCTCGAATTTCAACTCCTGGAGCAGGGTTGACAACCCTTGAAAATTTGGAGGAGGATAGATGGGTCGAGTGATAACTCGAAAGAAAGGTATTATCTTTGTCTGCATTCCCGAGAAAAATTTTCATTTTTGATTGAAAACTGTGGAAGAAACAGAGTGAGACACAGAAAAATAGAGAAGACTATCGCCCCAAGACTATTGGAGTATAGATAGAATAGATTCATTCAGATCAAAGATGACAGCCTTTGAACTGGAATGAATCTGTTCCATTTTTTTGCACTAATATTTGACGAGCTCAGGGCGATAGATAGTCTCCTCTCTTTTTCAGTAGCTCACTCTGTATCTTCTACAGTTTGCAATCAAAAATGAAAATTCGTTCACGGGGATGCAGACAAAGATAATATCTTTCTTTCGAGGTATGGAAAGAAAACGAATTTTCATTTTTGATTGAAAACTGTAGAAGATACAGAGTGAGCTACTGAAAAATAGAGGAGACTATCTATCGCCCTGAGCTCGTCAAGTATTAGTGCAAAAAAATGGAACAGATTCATTCCAGATCAATGGCTGTCATCTTTGATCTGAATGAATCTATTTTATCTATACTACTATATATACTCCAATAGTCTTGGGGCGATAGTCTTCTCTATTTTTCAGTCTCTCACTCTGAATCTTCCACAATTTTCAAACAAATGAAAATTCTTTCACAGGAATGCAGACAAAGACCTTTCTTTCGAGTTATCACTCGACCCATCTATCCTCCTCCAAATTTTCAAGGGTTGTCAACCCTGCTCCAGGAGTTGAAATTCGAGATGAGGATGGTACTTGATGATGACTGCCATTTTCAGCATGGATCTGTCTTATTTTACCTCACTGAAACTTGAATAGTCTCTGGGAAATAGTCTTCCCTATCTTTCAGTTGCTCACCCTGTATCTTTTACAGTTTTCAATTAAAAATGGAAATTCGTTCAAGGCAATGTAGACAAAGATACCACTTTTCTTTGGAGTCATCACTCGACCTATCTTCCCTATTCAAAATGGTCAAGAATTGCAACCCCCGCTTAGGGGGTTGATATTTCAGGCAAGTATTGTACCCCAAAAGTTGTCCCCCTTGAAACAAAAATTGACCTTTTTAAGCGTTTTGATCAGAAATTAATATCTTGGTAGATATAGCCTCTGTTTTGTTTTCGTTGAAGCACCCTGTATACTCTTATTTCTTTTCTAAAATGTTATGTTTAAGAGTTATAGCTTTTATTGAAAAAACACTTAATCAGCGTAATATTTTTTTTTAATAAAGATTTAACAGGCTATAATTTTACACATTGTCAAGAAGAGTTTGTGTGAATGATTCAAATCATTTTTGTTTCTTTAGGGGAAAATATATTTTCAAAGAATACCGTTTAAATGTGACTGAGTTCGTAAGTGAAGCTCACAAAAATTACTTTGAGCATCCGCTGGAAACGCGTGATAAGCATTGGGTTCCTTGAAAGGTCTGTACGTTTATTGACAAATCAGAGAAGAAAAACTTTCCGGTACGGAACTGCTATTATTATCTGGAAAAAAAAAGTCAAAAGGAGGCGTTATAGTTTGTGTGATGGATGAAGATGAATCAATCGACCAAACAGAAAATGTATAAAACTGGACAGAATCGGATCACGGAGAAGAACCCGTTCTATCAGAAGGTCAAACATTCAAAAAGCATTTAAAAAAAATATATAATAAAATTGTTGCACCTAGTATAAATTTCGGAGACAACTATGATTATGAAGAAGTGCCTAAGTAGGAAAGGTACTTTCTAGGCTTCAAGAAAAGATTGTTATCCGAACAAAAATGCAGAAGAAAGAAATTTAAACTGAAAAAATAAGATGATGCTATTTTTCTTTGATGAACATTAACCAAAAAAATCGAGCCAAAGGGAAATACCCTTCCAATCGGCACATAGTCGAATTCTGAGACCTAGAACTTCCCCTGTACCTCAAGCGAATGTTTCACAGCAGAAGTTAATTTAGATTGAGACGAAAACTGATAGTTTCTTATTACCGCATCAGAGAACAGAATTTCCTGAATTGTTTTGATGAAGGAAATGATTGTGGATTCTGTGAAGATGTACCTGGTTTGATGGCTGCAATGGGATTATGAAATTACAATTTTAATGAATGGCGTTTGTTCATAGATTCATCAAAACGGAGCCTGAAATGTGTTCTCTTACAAAATGGGAATAGATTAGAAATGTTGTCGATTGCACATTCTACTAAGACGTATTCTACGTGTTATACTAAAGTGTAACACGAATTTACATCTATCGCTTTAGTTTTGGACAAAATTAAGTTTACAAAAACACCTCAACTTTCTTTTAGGCCAACAAGAAAGTTACACAAAGTGTCCCTGTTTTCTTTGCTTGTTGGATAGTAGAGCTAAAAATCAATACTGGGTTAAAAAAGATTGGCCTACTCGGGAAGCGCTAATTCCAGGACAACAAAACGTGATGAATCCACCTTTAGTATCAAGGAATGGCTTAATATTGCCTCCGTTGCATCTAAAATTTAGGCTAATAAAGCAATTTCTTAAAGTTCCCAACAAAAAGAGGAAATTGTATCTTTTTCCTGTCCCAAATGTTCCCAGAACGGAGGGCAGAAAAAAAAAGAACTATGATAGAGATTAAGAAAAATTCATGGAATTAGTTTGTTTGGCTTGTTCAGAATTTTTCGGAAGATAAGAAAAGTTCTGAATACAACATTTAAAAAAAAGTCTTACAAAAGAAAGTTTTATCAATTTAAGAATTTAATAAAATAAGAGCAATTTTAAAGAAGTTGTGTTCTATTGTAGAATGGGCCAAGTTGCATATTTTCTAACCAAGATCTGATACAGAGTTTTATCACAGAACTGCAGTTGTGGAGTATTATGCATTTAATTTTCTCTTTCAATATCCATGAAAATTTCAATACTACAATAGTAAAATGAAACCAGAAATCGGATTCAAATTAGATAATCATCATTCAGAATGTTTTCTTCCTATTCAAAATTCGAGATCCTAATACCAGCTAATAGTAAATGGAGAAAAGATTTTCGAGAAACTCTACAGAACTAGAAACACACACAGAAAATATTACAATATGAATAAAATGAAACACTTTCGTCTGATTTCCACAATGATTATTTTTGAAACACACGACCGTCTTCGCCAGTTACGTCATTTTCAAGTGTCTAGAGCTAATAGAACTAATAGTAGTGGAAATTAATTTGATGGTAGTTGGTTATCGAAAGTGGCGAATTTTGGATTTTTACGAAGTTTGTTAAATTCCAAACTTCTCATCAGATTCATTATCATCTTTTTACATTTGTGGAAAATTTTGAATTTTTCATGTTATTTTAAGATTTTTAGATATCATATATTCAAAAATTCCGGATTTGTTATCTGAAGAGAGATATTCTTCGAATTTACCTATGAATTTTTGACCCTCCTTGTCAGGGACGGAATCAACATGTGGCGGGACCCATCTCGACCCCAAAATGACCAGATTGAAATCTAACTTAATCCTTTTTAATACTTCTTGGAAAATACCCATCTTGGCCCAGAGTTCCACAGGTAAGAGGTGAGTGATAATCTCCTCCAATTCCAATCTTTATTTTACTGTTGATTGGTAGTTTACAAATATAACAGAAAAAAGTATATTCTCTAACTAGTTTAGATTCAAAAATTCGATAGGATACGATACAAAAGTACAAGATAAATAAATAAAATCTGAAAAACAATAAAACAAGTTATTTATTGAGACATATTTACATTTCATTATTATTGACATTTACGATATTTGAACAATTACTGAAATTAAAAATTAGTGCATTGGATACATTTTCAGTTATATTCTTCGAAACAGACTGATTATTTAAGTGAATTGAACAGTCGTGTAACAATGAACTGGAGGATGAAGGGACGGTTGCTGAACTAGCTCCATTAATTGGCGAAACTAATCGATTTGCATTATTTATTCGTTTTTGCAGAGAAGTTCTATGTATCCTTCTGCTACTCGAGAAGGTTTCCAGCCTCCATGTCCGTTTAGTGTTGTAATATCCGCACTTGCAGTCACTAACGTTGCCGCAGAATTTTTCACTCATAATCTTATTTAAAATAACTTCTTCGAAGATAACTATTATGATGTGATTTACACCTGAGATTGACGCTGTTTTCAAATTTATGGCAATCCGTGATTACGGAATATAATTCCGTATCTAATTATAGAATGAAAATACAAAAAAAACATATCAAGAGTCAAGTGTTTTAGAAATAATATTCGAACTCAAGAATGAGAATGTTTGCATTCTATTATGTAAAATTATTTTAGCATTATTACAGTCAAAGATGGTCGTAGAGAAAATGAAATCAATCAGAATTCGAAAGTATTTGCAAGTATCAGGAAAAAAAGGGCGATATGTGAAAGTAATAGTGCTCCAAGTTTGTGTCAAATGCTAAGTCAATAAGAAAAAATTCTCATTGGTCATAGATTTTTCAAATACAGAATGTTACATACTAGTATGTCACAACTTGAGGTGGTAAATCTACGTGCAATTTCAAGAAAAAGTTTATATAAACATATGTCCGCAAAAGCTTCGTTATGGAGCTACAGGTTGTTGAAATTTCCGGAAAACTATTATTTTTTCTTCAAGACTCCTGCAATTTCTGAGATATTCAGCTACTTTCACAGCGTCCATTATTACACGTCTTAAATTTCAACTAGAATCTACAAGGTGTTTTCTTTTCCGGAGCCATGTCTTCTTTTGCCCTCTCAAACTTTTTTGCAGTACGCCACTGATCAGCGTACAATCGCGTCATCTTCGTTCAATTTAGAATTATTTTCGTATATCCGACCGTTCTCGAGCAAGAAATTATTGAACGATTGTATGCATTCACTGAATTAAAAGCACTTCTAATCAAAAAAAATGATTAGTAGGCTTTGATTTTTTTCATTTATTTATTTATTTTGTCAGTTTGCTCAAGTTGAACCAGTGTCTGCCCGAATTTTTAATTAAATTAACGAATAGTCTCAAGACTTTTGAAGTTTTTGCTGTAAGACAAAATGGCTAATTTTACTAACGCCGAATTGGCTGATATCTATTACATGTACGGTCTGGCTGACGGAAACACAACAGAAGCAAGGGATCATATCAGGTGCGCTTTCTAAATCGAGTAATACCAGACAGGCGAACATATTCAAATATACACAGAAGGTTGAGGAAAACTAGTACTTTTACTGCAAATAATCATTTAGAAGCCGGCTCAGTGGCGTATGGGATATGATGCTCGTCTCCTACGCAGAGTTACCTGGGTTCAATCCCCACAAAGTCGGTGCGATTTTTCGGATTCTGGGAATCGCTTGAGTGTCCATCTTTCGGAGGAGATGTAAAGCTGTTGTTCTGTCTAACAGAGATGTGTTGGACATTAAAGATCCCTTCCCTCGACACGAGAGGGTTCGGCAAAATTCCCGGGTTAGTGAGGTGACAGAATTCCCCGGCGTGTCATTAGCCGAAAGTCAGAAATAGAGCACGTTAAAGGACAAACAAACAAACAAACAAACAATCATTTAGAAGGTGCAACTCAAACTATGAGAACTCCAGCTATTTAGGAAGCAGTTTTGAATCGTATTGATTTGAATTCTCATGTGAGTACAAGAAAAATTGGAAATTAGTTGAATATTTCACATGTTCTAGTTTGGAGGATTCTCCACGACTTTTTATTGTACCCGTTTCTTATTCAACGCGTCAAAACTATATTTCCTCGAGATTTTCCTTCAATACTGAATTTTTGCCGGTGGTAATTAGAGTAAATGCTCATTTTGATAGTAAAATAATGTTCACAGACAAAGCTGCCTTTTCGAGAACTGCTATCACAAATTTTCACGATAATCATTATTGGGCTGAGGAAAACCCCCATTTGATTGAATAATCTCATCATCAAGAACAATTCTCACTAAATGTCTGGGCCGGAATAATTGGACATTATTTGATTGGGCCATTTTGTGCCTAACAGACTGAATGATCCCGCTTATCGGCAATTTATTGTGGAGGAGTTACCTTTATTGCTCCAGGATGTGCCACTTTTGGTGAGAAACATAAAGTGGTTCAGGCATGACGAAGCAACATAACATATTAGTGGAGAAGCTAGGGAATTCTCGAATAATACATTCGCTAACCGATGGATAAGTCGGGGTGGGCCAGAACCATGGCCTCGTAGGTCCCCAGACTTAAAAAGTTTAGACTTCTTCTTATGGCGATATCTCAAAAGTTTAGTTTATACCCCTCCACTGAACACTGTAGAAGAATTGAGAAATCGAATAACAACCTCTTGTGACACGATAAGAAATACCCCAGGAATATTTCAGAGAGTGCGTGATAATATGCGAAGAAGGACAGAGGCCTTCATTCTTGCAGGTGGAGGATACTTTCAGTCATTTATTCAGTTTTTAATTGTTCTTTTTTCAGTTTGATATTGAATAAGTATAAAATGAGTATCAGAAGACGAGCTATCAAAATAAAAGCAAATTTTGGGCATACCTATCGAGTATTTCGATTATTTTTTTATTATATAGCGAATAACATACAATTCAAATAATTCAAATTCAATAATTTTCCACTCGAAAACGATTGGATTTACGGAACAATCACAGTTGTAAAAAATAAATTCCTAAATTGAACGGAGATGACGAAAATTGATTGCACGCTGATCAGTGGCGTACTACAAAAAAGTTTGAGAGGGCAAAAGGAGACATGGCCTCGAAAAAGAAAACACCTTGTGAATTTCGGTTGAAATCTAGGACGTGTAATGATGGAGGCTGTAAAAAATAGCTTGTATTCGGAATTTGGGCTGAACATCCCAAAAACTGCAGGAGTTTTGAAAAATCAATTTTTTCTTATTTTGCACGTATATTTACCCCTCAAGTTGTGATATGCCATTATGTAACACCCTGTATAAGGAACATAATCGTAAATTAGCATCAGGGGAAACCAAATGGAGGTGCATTAAATATAAATGTCCAGCATTTCTCCGAACAGTTGCTGAATCTCACAGCCGTACTATAACGAATTCGAATGAAAACCATAGCTACCAACCAGAAGATCATCATATGCTACAACGACAAAATATAAGCTCCTCTGTCAAACGAAATGCAGAGCAAGATGCATGTGAAAAACCATCGAAAATCATCAGACGAGAAATGCGCCAAACTAAAATATTACAATGGACCTTACGTAAGGAAAAATATCTATCATGTACACAGTAAACTGTAACCAACTGAACCAATATGCATCCTTGATTCATGAAGCATTGGATAATCTCAACCGGAAACCTACGATGAATTTTTTATTGATCAATGATATTTCAGAGAGTTGGAAATTTGTTCGTGTGATCAGAATCAAAATGTTTAATGCGATTCCATTTTTTGTCTGTTAGAAAACAAATCAGCTAACACATATAAATTATGCTAATCAAAAATCAAAAACAACTGTTCAAGTATAAATATTGTATCACCCCCAGCAGCAGTAAAGATTCATTTTGAAACTCACAAAGAATAGGTTTGACTTCAATATAAAGAGAAATGCTCAGAAGAGCTCCAATATAGTTGAATGCATCTATTTTTGAAAAGCGAGATGAAGGAAGATTTTTATTACTTGAAAATGTAGATCAAACCACAAGATCAAAGACTAAAGCAATTCTCCTATTTGTTGTTAGAAAATTATTCAACAAATTCTTCTAGATTCCCACCTTCAATCTGGGCAGAAGCATCTGAGGCTTTGAATAAAACGACACATGCATGTGAATTATTACATTCTCGTTTCGATAATTCTATATATTGTACACACTCGCTTCTCACATTTGTCAATGTTATTCTCAGAATGCTGAGGTGTATATGAATTGTTATAGTATTCAACTTCCTCAGAAATTCGAATATATTAAAGTTAGAAAACAAATCTTCATGAAAGAAATACTAGTTAAAACTGTTTCGGATAAGTTCAATATTTGATGAGATGAATTTTCTCCGCGACGAACTTCGCGAGAAGTCTACATATGTGAAATTGAGACAAAAAGAATTACTCAAAAATCCGTAGATCAATGAATAATCCTTCCTGACAAGAGCTAGTTCCCAAATCTGCCTGCCATGCACGCAGCTCCCAAGAGCCACAATAGTACAAACAAGCAAGATGCCGAGAAACGAAGCGGCAGACTGTAGTGTCGCCCTTGTTAGGAGCTCATCAGTGTCGCATATCGCTTCTCAGCATCCTATCAAGCTACATCGGGGTACCCAATCGATTCCAGAAAGGACGCACCTCGTAAATACGAGAGTCGCCCTCTATGGGCCGACACGGCGAACCCGCTACCGGACTTCGAGAAAGATACAAACAATAACAAACAGATGTGGGAACGTTAAATGTTGCAACATTATTACGCCGCTACGTGAATCACATCAACGGTATAAAACGAGCGAAATAGTCCCGCTGAAATAGCGCTCTGGGCCTCTGTTTCCGAGATGAAATCTCCCGCCGGTAAATATTTGATGACATAAATTTTCTCCGCACAAACTTCGCGAGTAGTCTACATACGTAAACTTGGGACAAGAAGAATCATTCAAAAATCCGTAGATGAATGAATAATCCCTCCTGACAAGAGCTAGTTCCCAAATCTCCCTCGTACGTACGTACGAGAGTACTCTCGTACGTATGTACGAATATGTATGTTCTGGAATCGATAGGGTACCCCGATGTAGCTTGATAGGATGCTGAGAAGCGATATGCGACACTGACGAGATCCTAATAAGGACGAAACTGCAGACTGCCGCTTCGTTTCTCGGCATACTGCTTAGTTGCACTATTGTGGCTCTTGGGGACTGCGTGCATGGCAGATTTGAGAACGCAGCCCCAAGCGCCACAGTTTATCGCGGAAGATATTTGTCCCACCATATATGTATGTATATATATATATATATATATATATATATATATATATATATATATATATATATATATATATATATATATATATATATATATATATATATATATATATATATATATAGGGTTTCACCCTAACGAGTTGCCCATATATCTGTTCATGCAATCAACTGATTTCATGAAAAATATAAATCCACCACCCGGTAATTAATACCATTGCCAGGCAATGATTATAATCAAAACATATTCTGGAATAATTATATATTAGGATAACGTTAAATATTATGAGAATATGTCAATCTACCAGAATATATACATACTATAGCATCATCAGACAATGATATCAATGTACCAACGAGTAGTGTCCGAGGCTTTCTCCTGTAAAAATCCAGTGTACGGACCTTAGTCAAGTACACTGAATATTACTCATTAATAGTTTCCTTTGTGTGAAGTAGTGAACATTCGAATAGAATACTGCTCTGAATATAAATATGACAAAATTGTCAGTTATATATATTACATTTATATAAACAGATAAATAAAATATGAAATGAGATTCTGAGCAGTATAAACTGAAGAGAAAACCTATGACTCTACCTCATTATTTTTTCGGAAAGAAACCTACGAAGAATATTACAAGATTTGATGACTGTTATTTTTGTAACTGTTCAAACAAATTTTTCTTCAGACCCAAAATCTCAATACTTTTGTGAAGATTTCATGAATAACACCTGTTGTGGAAATAATAATCGGTAGAATAAGAATTTTTTCATTTTCCACATTTTTTTAATCCCGTCGCCAAGCATCATATATTTATATAATATATATATATATATATATATATATATATATATATATATATATATATATATATATATATATATATATATATATATATATATATATATATAGATCTGAGACAAGACGAATTATTCAGAAATCCGTAGATCAATGAATAATCCCTCCTGATAAGAGCTAGTTCCCAAATCTAATTCGTCTTGTCTCAAATTGACATATATAGACTCCTCGCGAATTTATCGTGGAAGAAATTTGACCAAATATTTACCGACGGGAGGTTTATCTCGGAAGCAGAGCACTATTCCAGTGGGATTATTTCGCTCGTTTTCTACCGTTGATGTGATTCACAGAACGGCGAAAGATGTCTCCCAAATGTTTGGAGTTTTTAACGTTTCCACATCTGTTTGTCATTGTTCGTATCTTTCTCGAAGTCCGGTAGCGGGTTCGCCGTGTCGGTCCATAGAGGGTGACTCTCGTACGTATGTACGAGGTGCGTCCTTTCTGGAGTTGATAGGGTACTCCTATGTAGCTTGGTAGGAGGCTGAGAAGCGATATGCGACACTGATGAGCTTCTAATAAGGGCGAAACTGCAGTCTGCCGCTTCGTTTCTCGGCATCCTGCTTAGTTGCACTATTGTGGCGCTTGGGGGTTGCGTGCATGGCGGGCAGATCCTATCAAGCTACATCGGGGTACTCTCGTACGTATGTACGAGGCAGGTCTGGGAACTAGCTCTTGTCAGGAGGGATTATTCATTGATCTACGGATTTTGAAAAATTCGTCATCAAATTTACATATATAGACTCCTCGCGAAGTTTATCGCGGAAGATATTTGATCATATATATATATATATATATATATATATATATATATATATATATATATATATATATATATATATATATTATTAATATTATATATTGAACTATTGTGGCTCTTGGGGGCTGCGTGCATGGCGGGCAGATTTGGGAACTAGATCTTGTCAGGAAGGAATACTCATTGATCTACGGATTTTTGAATAATTCTCTCTGTTTCAAATTTACATATCTCATTCAATACTTTGAAGTTGAATATTCAATCTCTTACCTGAACTCTAAATTCGAAAAAATATTAAAATCATGAATAAATTGAGGATATGAAACTTGATGGACATAAAGGTTATACATTTGAAATTTCCAATTACTTTCACCTGCTCCTGAGCCGATAAGGGCACCAACGATTTACATGTATCCCAGCATGATGGCGTCGATACTAATTGAACTTATCATACTGTGATATCCATAAATTTTACAGTCACTGATTACCTCTTATCAGACACGCCAACTTTCTTTAGAAAGATCAGCTGATAATACACAAAATACTGAATAATTTCCCACAAAAGGATTTAATTCATTACAACAGCACTCGTCAGTGGGGATCACAGCAAACAAATCTGACAGTATAAGGATAATTGAAACGGCCCCTCCTTTTTTCACTAGAAACAAGCCGAACTGGCGATGGAAACGATCCCCTTATAATACAACTTTCCACTTTCTAAACCACAAATTCCCCAGCAATTATATTCTGGAGATAAAATTCTCCCTTGTTCTCTCATTTAATACTCGAAATGAAATCATTTGCAAGCTGCAAACTGATTAAGTTTTTCCGCTGTGCTGATTTCGTCCCGAAACATTTTACTTGAGGAAGAATGAAATTGAAAGGCAAGTTTCTAAAACGAGTGGAGCTCTGGATAATGAAAACCCCTCAAAATTAGGACCTTCTGTGGGTGTCAAGTGAACCAATTCATGTATATTTAGGATTCAATATTATGTGGAAGTTTGTGGTTTTGTATGGTTCAGATTGATTCAAGCCACAAATGAAATTATTCAGTTTGAGTGTATATAAATGACAAACACATAATACATACATTTCAAGATTGTCATTATTGCTGATATTGTTCCAGGTATATAACTGATAAAATGAAAAATTAGAAATTAAATAATGTTCAATAATTATTGATGACTTTATTGATGAAATTGAGGTATTTTTTCATTTTTCCACGTTTATATGTTAATACAAGACCAGTTTCTAACATTCGGTCATTTTCAAGTTCTAAATACTGAGGTATAAAGATGATTACAAGATATATTCTTCGTTCAATGTTAAGTAGGAGGGATTTTGAGTTGGCGTTTGAGAGTAGTATGGGTTTTCCTAAATGTATCAATTTTCAAACCTTCCAACAGATCCATTCCACTTCCGTTATTGATAATGAATAATAAAATAAAACAAGTTACTATGTTTTAACTATCACTAATTTATTGATGTAAAGAATGACAAAATTTTTACATTGGTTGGACCGGTTTCGGACATACGTCCATTATCAACAACAAGATAATGAAAACTGAATACTCATGTACAATACAGGAATTACCATCAATAAAATGCTAGTAGAGATCACAGTAACTTGAATAATGGTGATTGGTAGGTAATTAAGTCTACCTGGTCGTTAAGGAGCTTAACCCTTTCTACACTAGATGTCTTGAAAATTTCCATCGATTCAAAGAAATTGAGTTTATAAGATTTATCACAGGAATGAAGAATTTTTAGCTGTTGAAGTTCTGGAAAAGGATAACATTCATTCAGACAATGTGCAGCTAAAGCTGAATCATATTTCTGATGTAGGAATGATCGGAAATGTTCTTTGTATCTATCCTTGAAAGAGCGTCCTGTTCGACCTATATAAAAGGAATTGCACTCAGAACATGTTAATTGGTATACTCCTGATTTTTTGAATTTATCAGTTTTATCTTTTGTGTTGAAAACCAGGCCTGACAATTTGCTAACTGGTTTGAATGCAATATGAACTATTTTAGTATCTGACAAAACTCTAGCAACCTGTTCTGACGTCTTCCCAAAATATGTTGGAGACATAAATTTTTCGGGCTTTTCTCACTTGGATAGGGGATATATCACGTTGGAAAAATTCTTAAGAATTTGATATTTTAAAAGATACAATCAGATCTAAAATTAGTATTTCCATATTCAAAAAGTTTCATAGACAGTCTAGAAAATTAAAATCACTCAAATCAAAATTTTCAGTCACACTTGAGTCACGCATAATAGATAGAGTTAATTCTTCGGGAAGTCAAAGGGTTGTTAATTTATCTGATGTTTAATTCAACGAAAAAGAAACAGATCTTCTTTCCACAGGTCCTAAATTTGTTCCTAAAATACACACTAACTCTTTAGAAACATTAGCAGTTGAATCCGAAATTTTAATGAGAACCTTAAATACTGGCAATTTTAAAAAGGCAAAAATTGAGAGGATTTTAAAGAACCATAAAAATCAAACCAACTCGAAAGATAAAATTTTAATCAAAAATATCTAACGCAAAATTTCTGAAAATTCATTAGTACTCACGCGAGCAGATAAGTCGAATGCTATAAAACTTATATTGCTCAGAAACTGCTCAATTCATCTGTGTAAAGCTCCCCTAACCCCAATGTGTTTCAACTTTTTAAGTAGACGCTTATGTGGGACTTTGTCGAATGCCTTCTGGAAATTTAGATAGATGACATGATCACAGGGGGTGATTTCAAAACCTACGACCGATACGTGGAGCTACAATCTCTACAGAATAGACCCAGAAGAAGTCGTAGGAAGATGACTTCTGAAGAACAAGACCGCTTTGTGTGCCAAATTGCAAGAAGAGACCCTAGTGCGTCGCAGCCTATACTCCAATGGCAATTTCTGGAAGCAACAGGTATCAGTGTATCAGTCGAAGCGATAGGTCAAGGACTTCGTTCGAGGGGTTTATACAGCCGTAGGACCTTAAGAGTTCCGGAGCTAACCAGACAACAAAAAATTAACAGACTTAATTGTATCGAGCACCAAAATTGGAATATTGAGAATTAGCGAAATATTCTTTTTTCGAATGAGACCAGAATTCGTGTTTGATGACCACCGGATTCGTGTTTTAAGGGGTCGTGGAAGACAAGCTAGACTCCGAGTAGCAAGGCAAATTTCGAAATACCAAGGGGGCAGTGTGATGTTTTGGGGTGGCATTATGCTAGAAGGCAAAACAGATTTGATTTCGTTTCCTGCGAGTGTAACGGTTTGAAATTACGAGGACCTAGTGCTGGAGCCCATAGTGAGACTCTGGCGAGGTGTCCACGGTGAGAATTTTACTTTTATGCAAGATAATGCTCCTTCATATACCAGCAATCTCACGTAACATTATCTTGAAACAGAGGGAATCGCTATTTTTGACTGGCCAGCTTGCTTTCCAGACCTAAATCCTATTGAAGATTGGGATAATCTCAATAGGAAAATTAGATCTCGACAGGATAATCCAAGAACCCCACAACAGCTCATCCAAGCCACCACAGATGAGTGGCAGAATATCACCCCAGAGGAAGTCGAAAACCTAAACCAAAGCATGCCTAGGCAGATTCAGGCTTGTATCAGGGCAAAAGGAGCTAACTCAAACTATTGAGGTCAAGAAAAAAACACCTATTCCGTGAGAAAACAATTTTCAATGTTATCACTACATGCGGAAAGAATCTCTTATTCTCTTTTATTTGCTTCTTTCTTAAAATAAACCTTGATTTATTTTTTTTTCAATTGAAAAATCTCAAAAAGGATCAATTCTAACAATGCTTCGAAATTTCCAAAATCCCTGAGGTAATATTCAAAATATCTGGTGATTCCATATAAAGTTTCCAATCTGTAGGAGATTCAACACATACTTTTCCCAGCGATGTCCAACTAGTACTCGGCGTTTTTCTCTGAAAAATAGTTGGTGAATAGGAGCTGATTGTACCTTCCTTTGACGAAAATCTCTGTTCTCCGAGCACAACTTTTAGATAAAGGAACAAGAAGAAGTCACTTGGATTTTCGCCATGGCAACCGCTGAGGTGTGAGTTGAAACAGGATTTTCTTTTTCTGTTAATGCGGCCGTTTTTCCACTGTTCTGCTTTTAACTTTTGAGGTAATGATGCGTTATGTGCTCCTGTTTTTTTCCCTTTTGAAGATAATCGATTAGAATAATTCCATGAATATCAAACAGTCGCCACCACTTTCCCGGCCGAAAAAATAGTTTTTCCTTTGTTTGAAACTGGTTCTCCCTTTGCAGTCCTGTTCAGACTGAATTTTTGTTTCTTGCGTATGATGGTGTGTCTTAGTTTCATCTACAGTAATTAGGCGACATCAAAACTCGAATTTATTGTGCCCAAACTGCGCCAACCCAGCGTTGGAAATGTTCATTCGAACACACTTATGTTCTTACATGAGCAAACGCAGCCCTCAACGCGCGGACATCTTTCTCACGTGTGAATTTTGATTTAATATATGGCACACACGTTTTTTAACATATTCATAACTTCGATTATCTCTCTCGCTTTAATTCGGCGGTCGTCTAACACTGATTGGTAAACTGTGGCGATGTTGTCGTCGATGGTCCCGAACGTTCATCGTCTCCCAAGTTCATACGGCCACGTTCAAATTCAGTTGCCCAAAATTTCACTGCTGTAAATAATGAAGCAGAGTACCCATACACAGAATCCAACTCATCTTTAATTTGCATAGGCGCATTGCCTTTCAACAACAAATATTTAATGACAGCTGGATAATCGATTTTGTCATTTTCACAGAAACACTCACATCAACTCACTCAAACGACTGTGCCATAAAAACTTCACTTCCCAAATAGCTGAAACTTTGGTAAGTAACTGTCGATAGATGAACAATGAAAATTCACTAGCTTTTATTTACGAGTGCTGCCATCTTCACGTAGAGGTCGGAAACTTTACAGACCATCCTGATACTAGATGAAGCCACAGAATGTTCAAATAATTTTCAATTCTGAAAAATTCAAAGTTCTGAGGAACTTTGTTGTATACATTTGGAAGGAGAAAAAACACTGTTCTTATTTTCACAATGGTTCGCATTAAAACAACTCGAGTTTATGTTATAATTTGAACATCATTCAACAAAAAATTTTCTGAATACATCTCTGCATTACACTAAAAAATGCCCGTAGAATGTCAAAACAGCTTTCATCCAACTTTGATAACAACCGAGATATTGCGTATGCCGAAATTCTGTATGATCGAGAAAGCTAGGATAACTCAAAAACAAATGAAATCGCTGCGATCTGTTTTACCAATGTAATTTTCGGATGTTTGATAGCAGTATATTGGCAAACGCCCTAATCCCGTAAAATACAGAAATACGGAATAACTCGAAAAGAAAGAGGATAGGTGCAATCTGTTTTCACCAATGATTTTTCCTCGAAAATAGAGAACGGAGATGAGGGCGTCATTTTCTCTATTTGCTGTATCTCACAAAGCTGCCGTACAAAAACATCGATAATGGGACACCTTGCACACCCGTTTATACTTGGCAGAAATTGTTACTATTTTCTGAACGTTATTCGCAGGTGGGACAGGGAAAATCGATAGAACCCCATAAAAACCTCAAAAAAGTCTAGGAAACACTTACCAATATCTTTAAAATATGAATTTGATGATTCGAATTTATAGAAATCTTTCGGTTTTTGTTAGAATGTATTGTATATAATGTATTCTCAAGAAAACAAAATGATACTTGACTTCTCCAAAGCACCTATTATAAAAAAAAAAAAATCGAAATTTGAAAAAGACGGAATTAGGTAAAACAACAAAAAAATCCTGAACTAATATTCTCAAAACGATATGGAAGCACTTATATTTTTCAGTACCCAGAAGGTCCACCTCTGTTATTAATGACACTTTGGCATCGTCGCGGCATGCTCAATATTAAATTGTCTATTACATTTTCGCCTAAGTCATTCCAAGCCCCCTGAACTGCTAATCGAAGTTCCTGTTCATGATGGAAGACGTTTTGACGCAGAAGCTTTCTTTTTAGAGTGTCCCACACATTCTCGATGGGATTCAGATCTGGGGAGCTGGATGGCCACGGTAGAAGATCGATATCATTCCCTTCAAGAACGTTCAAGACAACTCTTGCACGATGAGGAGGGGCATTATCTTGTTGGAAGAGTGAATTTTGACCCATTGTTTGGAGATACGGTACCACTACAGGTTAAACTATCTCATTTGCGTAAGAATTTCCCGTGAGGTTGTTCTGTATAAAAACGAGGTCAGTTCTTCCACCAAGGCGTATACCTCTCCAAAACATCAATGATCCGTCTCTAACAACTTCTCGAGCATGCTGGAGACGGTTTTGCTTTCCAGGTTCCTTCCATATTCGAATTCTTCCCGAATCGGGATTATAACTAAATCTAGATTCTTCACTGAAGAGAACTGTGGCCCACCTCTCTTGATCCCAGTTTACGTGTTCTTGGCACCAAGCTAAACGAGCAGTGCGATTTCCATGGGTCAGTTGTGTAACTCTTAAAGGAAGTCTGGAGTGGAGTTGACCTTCGTGCAGTCGATTTCTCACAGTTTGGTCGGAAATTTGTACATTATGAACATAGCTCTTGAGCTAATTGAGATGCTATGGTAGTACGATCTCTTCTGGCTTGTAAAACCAAAAATCGGTCTTGGGCGACTGTAGTAATCCTGAAGCGACCAGTATGGCGTTCTGCTATGTTACCTGTTTCATTGAAACGCGACCATAACCCTGGATAGTTCCCGTGTTGTGAGCTCCCAGCTTGGAGCATGCCAATGGCTCGTAACATCTCTTCTCTAGTCAAATGTCGTTTTTCCATGGTCGAATCACAAAACTTAAATCTTTTATTTGTGCTTACAACAGAAACAAAGTGCAAACTAACTGATTTCAAACACTGAATACATGATGTGATTAGAAAGCAGCGTCACATCTGCTGCATTTTTAGTTTTTTATAAAAAAAGAACTGAAATCTGTTGCGGCACTCTACATAATTTGGTGATTAATTGATGCAGGGTTCATTTCTTGAACAAAATCATCCATATTGATCGTTCTGGATACGATATATCGATATTCAGAAGTGTTCCCTAGACTTTTTCGTGGTGTTTATCTAGAACCTTCAAACTGATCATGTATCTATGTCTCATTCTTTTGCAGTTCCTTGTATATTGTCATTAAAAAATATAGGTAACGTTTCTGACAGGTGTCATCAGAGAAGCAAATAAGGTGAAAAAAGAAGGAACAAAATCGACTTGTTCAAATCTTGAAGATTACCCAATTTTTAGGGTCCATACTTTTTCCACACTGTATAAAGGAAATATGCTTAATGAAATCATAAACACTTCACTTCACACGTGAATCTGAATGAGATTGAATGAGGCGAACACCGAAAACGATAAAGAAGAAAGACTAACAAAAGCTGACGCCGTTGGGAAATACACCAAAATGGGTACAATGAAATTTTCGCTCAAGTTTGTTGGAAATTATTACACTACGGTAGGAGCAGAATGTTTTCTATCGTCCGTTCGTACGTTGTTTTGTTGGGGTGTTATGATAGCCACGGTATGCAAAGTTTGACAATAACGTTATGAATTCCTGCCACTTCGATCGAAAACCAAGCATGTAGAACAGTGATTTGCTCGAATTTCTCATAAATGTGTAATAGTGAATGTTTATCTGTTTATCAGACGGTTTTCTATCATTACACACGAATTCATAATATAAATATAATTCGAATAAATTTTGATTGGGGTCAGATAATTCGAAAAGAACTAAAGAGAATGAAATTATAGAGTTTCTTCATGCAGTGAAATGCAGAATTTATAATTCACATCCTAGGGAAAAAGATTTTTGCCGAATGATAAAGTTCATTTATCCATATAATAGTAAAGCAGTAAGGCTTATTTCGAGGAAAGTGGAGGGGACGGTTGGAGTTTGAACCGGGTGGGAAGAAAGGGTCGGCGCGGAAAAGCGGGAGCCGTAGGCCCCGCGAATAATTTTTTTCCGGTAGAGAAACGTCTGAGGAAGATCCGCGCGAAATTCGGAGTCCCTAGCTCGGACGACGGAGGTGTGACGATTTTTCGAAAAATTTGGCCGTAACGTCGCCCCGGACGAACGGAACGTCGATACGGCGAGATTTCTTCGGAATCGATATCTCGGATCTTTCGGAGGGCGATCGGAGAGGTCGATCGGGCGAAAATTTCGGGAAAAAGTTCCGAAAAAGCGAAAATAATATACGTCTCCGAAATCTCCGGGATGGAGGGGATAATTTCTATGGACTTTTGCAGCTATACAAAATATTTCTATCGCCTTCGATCGCTACGAAACCTGGACGACGAAAAAGCCTCGAGTTTCGCATTTTGCGCCGTAATAGTTAGATTCTTATGAAACCACTGGAAAACGGAAAAATCTCCCATCGAACTGTGGGCTATCGGCCGATTTTCGCAAATTTTCGCTCTACTTTCCTTATTCCGAAAATCTCCGACGGCCAGAAATTCGCGAAATTAACAAACCTCGAGCTGTCAAAAAACGGGTTTTTGTTCTAACTATCCTACTCAAACGGGGTCATCGGGAGAAAGGATTCGACCTTCGAACAATTCCTACATGTCTCGAGATCCAGTCCGCGAAGAGAAATCGTTGCTGTAGAACTTAATTTTCGAATTTGAGACGATTTTTGAGACCTGTATTTTCGAGAAAAAGACTGGAAACACAGGGGCGGAGCCAGTCACCGCTCCTTCTGCCCCTTATATCGCTATTCAATGTCGGAAGTGAGCGTTACCAACGTGTAAAATTCAATGCTCTCTCTCTTCTGAACGAAAATAGTGAGTTGGAAATAGTTAGTAACTTTAATTTTCACCAACATAATTTCGGTACTAATAACATCTAGAATATAGTGCTCTCTCTCTTCTGAGTGACCATCGAATCTAACCTTATTTCAATTAGTCTTATATTCAATCTGTCAAAATAAGTGATTCCGAATTTTGTTCGAATGAAAAGTTGGACGAAACTTGAAATAAACTATTAGAGGTAAGTGATCGTAGTTTGATGTTTATTTTATACATGTTAATGAATATTTTGTTTCAGGAAAGAAACGACCGGCTTTCAAAATTCATAAATTTAACATTTTGTGGTTACTCTATCCTAAACAATATGATTCAAACGGAATGTTATAATAAGAAGGAGTTAAGGAGACTTACAATAATGTTTGAAAGGTAAGTGAATTTAATTTGAGGTTTACTCATGTATTTTAATGTATATTTTGTAAGCATGCTCAAGAAATGTACTCAGAATTCACGTATTTCATTTTTCTTTCATGGTTATTTTAACCTCTATGCTTTGAAAATGTGCTGGAATTACTAGGATTTTTAACGAATCAATTGGAGGATCTTACAAAATGATGGGATATCCTTTGAGTTGCTATTAATAGGTATTGAGCTCTTTTGTATAATATTTTTCTGGAAGAAACTCGATAAAGTTTTCATTAGGTCATTTAGAGTATGTATCATATGAATATTAAAAGCTATCCACTAAAGGCTATATCTGTATTAAAATATTTCAAGCTGGATGTCTATAGTTTATAAGAAGCTGACTGCTCGAAACCAACTGCCAACTCGACAATTATGGATCTAGAAATTAACAGTTACAAGAAATAGTTTTACTCAAACTGATATATAGTTAACATCTTTGTATTGTATATAAGGGTCCATAATATAAAAGGTGAAATTTCTATGTATTCAGTAGTGTTCCTTTATTTGATTACTAATTTTTCTCTTTTGTCTTTTGGATACTCCCAAGAAATATTAATTCGAGAAGAACTTTTATTTTCTATTTCATTAATATACTTGAGAGGTAATTCTTCCATCTTGCTGTTTCAAGCTCATATTTGTTGTTTATTATAATTCATGAATCTTATTGGATTCTTATCTGATCTAATACGAATCAGAACTATTGAGAAAAATTAAAATTTGAAACTATAGATTTGCTTATATTGATCTTTCCGAAGTATATATTTAATACTTTTGGAACTAGAAATTTGGAATATTGTGAATTAATATTAGAGTTGTTGATAATTGAATTTCAATGCCTAAAGGGTGATTGAACAATTCGTTTTTGAATCAATGTTGAAATGTTTTAATTTCATATTATGCTAGCTCAATTGGCAAAAGTTGAGATTTTCAAATTTAATGTATCCCTTTGAATTGGGATAGTAGTGATAGTGTTGAAATTTGTGTGGTTGATGATATCCATAAAACAATACTGGAAGCTGCGTTACCCTAAGGATGACTGAGGTAATATATGAAAGATTTCCATGTAACATAAAGAACTATTGAGTAAATATATGAATAATAAAGTGAAAATAATAAGGTGTTCAGTATAGATAGAGTTGGATATAAAAAGGCGTTCAGTATATTACGCGTTTAGTATATTGGCTATTTAGATATAAAAGGCAATATTAATGGGCTCACTAGTTTATTTATTCTAATGAAGGAAAAGAGCATTACATATCAAAAAAAACTATATAGCGAATAAATAGAATACCAGCGGAAAAAGCAGACCATGCCTATTCCTCAATCTGGCATCTAAACTCGCATCATGCCTCCTACATGTGCTTACATCTATAATTTTGGTGTGTGTCAGAAAAATACAAGTGCGATCTCAAGAAATGTAACAGGGAAACCATAATATCTTGCGAATGATTCGATAAACGAGTAAAAAAACCTGTGGAAAAAACTCGTTCCCCTGTCGCTATTGCACTAGCAATAGCTTGTCTGTTTATGTTGTGTTAGTGTCGTGTGTACGAAAAGAGTACCAAAAATTTTTCTGCTTATCAGCTTCATACTCTCATTCTCATCTTGCCCTCCATGATTTCCAGAAGACAAGGGTGAAAAGGAAGTGTTTGGGACAAGAAAAATCTGTAACAATGGAAAAAGAAAACCAGCAGAAAAATATTTCATCAAATATACCTCACTCTTATATGTCTATACTCACTTGAAATCTAAGAAAATGTTGAAGATTTTACATAGCAAGCAAGGCCATAAAAAAGGCTAAGGAGATAATCAAAAAGTACATAACCTGCCATGTTTCCTCTTTCGTGGAGATGTTCTTCCGTCGCAGTGTGAGTCTCCTGATACATAATCACTTCCACCTTGTTCTTGCTTGCCAATTTTAAAGTATAATCGCGTTTATCCTTGGAAAAATACTCAACAAACATTTCCCACTCTTCAGTTTTCTAAATGATACCGATTATGATCTATAGATCTTCTAGATTCATTATGGGTTGACATCGCCCATTTAATATTTCTTCGTAGATCTTAAGTAATTCATGGAAAAATTTGCGAAAAAATTTTGACATTCAATCCACGAAGATTTTCGTCAAAAATAACGTACACCGAAACGTGGTGGTTCATTAAACGCACCAAACTAAAAAACCGAATCGCCTTCGTTGTTGAACATTCTGTTCCTGATAGGTATTGGTGGCATACCATTACCTGAAGGTGGAAGACTGTCCCACTTCTGCCGCTCGGTGTAATTCCGCCACATTATGTTATAGATTCCGTGAATTGGTCATTTGTGACTGAGTTTCGTATGCTTGGCAGATGATCTGGTCTCAAGAGTAGCAGGACATTTTCTAGATGAGACAAGATGAGATCTTTTATTAAAAAATTAGTCGAAGGTAAACCCTTGTCGGATCTCCGGGGGAACTAGCTCGTGGTACCATGTTTCTGTATTGTCTGTATCGAACTCCTAACTTAGCGAACATTATTTCAGTATATAAGACACGATCCAACTATAGCATCTATTATAGGACGCTTTCATGATCGTCCCTTGTCGATGATACGATAAGAGTTCCTGACGACATAACCGATTTTCCCAATACTCTCGATCTCTTTCTTGTATCTGATTTAGATGATTTCCGTTTACAATTCTCAACATAACCACGACCTTGATTCTGCCACTGGTAATTTAGTACAGCCATGCAATAAGAATGAAGGTGCATCACTATCTGGAAAGATATGGCATGGCAACTGAGCCAGCTGGGAGGAGCTGAGCGAGTTTTTCTCGTCTTTCCTTTCAATGATGTTTGCTTTTCCGATCCTGACATCAATATCTGCAATGAGTGCCTCACTGAAGTAAATTTTGCAGGCATGGATTTTTACATTTCACACCCCACATCCACATCCGCACAAAAACTGTAGTTAAGTATACACTGAAAAATCTGACGCAAATAAAATTACGCTCATAAGAACTGAAAGAAAAATCAAACAGATAAAACTGTAGCTAAATATGTGCGTTTCAGGAACATTAATATCCCAATAATTGATAAAGCGAGAACCAAACTCAATGAAAGAGTTACAAATTGAGTCTTATAGCAGACCAGTGGCACTCATCAGTTCTGGTCTAGGCGAAAGCAACAACTTTTATAAGCCATCCTTTCCGCCTCTGATTAGAGATGACGGTTCTATTGCATCATCGCCTAAAGAGCAGACGGATCTCTCTGCAAAGTTCTGTTTTAGATATATCAAATGCAGTGCCGCCAAGCATCCCACATATTTAATTGACTATCTCTGTTCAGAGCATGTACGGTAACGCTAGCTCTTCAACAACTGAACTGTAAGACAAGCAGTGTGTCTTGATAGAATACCACCAACTGTTTTGAATATTGGTGATCCAGAGTAAGCACCTGTTGTTGATCAAATCAGATTTTGTATGGCAGCTAGACGTTTCCACTGTGTTAAAAAGTTGCGAGAGAACAACCGATTTCAGAAAAAGGAATCTAATGTCTACCCAAAAATTACCGTCCAATATCATTGTTGCCTCTCATATCTAGGGTCATGGAAAAAGTGATAAACGATGAGCTGATAAATTATCTGGAGTTATAGTGATCTATAATTCGGTTTCTGCAGACAACGATAAACTTTAAGCATTTGTGGACATAAGTAATCGAAAACCATGACGAATCAATAGTAATTGCTCTTGATATCTCAAAAGCCTTCGACAGGGTTTGGTACGCAGCGTTAATTGATGGACTAATCGCATATGGCCTTTCCGAAAAATTTCGTGGTTAGAATAGTAGCTTTTTCTTCAGAAGATCGATCCAAATAGTAGTTAATGGCATGACGAGTGAATTTTCTCAGATCAATGCTGGAGTACCTCAGAACTTCATTCTCTCTTCAACTCTCTTTCAGAAGCAGATTAATGATCTACTCCACTCCTCCGAAAACAAAATATTTGGATTTGCTGACGAATGTACTCTGGTCTCCTCATTTTCTAGTGATCGGCCTATAACAGCTGAGGAGTCACACCGACAAATGCACCAACCTAGCATGTTACTGAATTCAGAGTTTGAGAATATGTCAGATCCAGGTCGGTTGAATTTGGTCAATTTTAATGCGAACAAGACCCAATCAACAACTTTTTCGAGAGAAGTCACTGCTACAGAACCTACTTTAATCATGCGGGGACATCGAATTTCCTCAGAAAAAAACATGTATCAACTCGCCATCACAGTCAACACCGGAATTTGCTGGCATAACCTTGTGTCAGCCACTGCCAAATATGCTTCTGCTAAACTCTTTTTTCTTCTAAGAGCTAAGTCGTACTTTCCACGATCACAGCTGATGCGTCTATATAAAGCACAGTTGCAACCGGGTCTGTAATACTTTTCTGATGTGTGCGGCTCCGCACTCAAACATTCATTACATCTATTACCATATATAGTGTCCAGAAGAGACCAGTTTGCCTTATCGACCACCCGGAGATCACGTGCGATCTCAAATCTATCGCTTAAAGGCTGCAGATTGCTGATCTTCTGTGTTCTTACAGATATTTTTATAGAAAATATCGGGAATAACTCAAAAACTAAGGAAGATAGCTATGGTCTATATTCACCAATGAATCGTCTTCGAAAACCGAGGATGGAGTTGAGAGGGCCAGTTTCCTCTATGTGCATGATTTCTCATATATGTAGTACTAAAACATCGAAAATGAAACATGGGACACCCCGTCAACAAACTAATAACGAATGACTTCATTCTCCTTTCGGTGACATTAAACTAAGTGGCAAAAATTAAGGTAAAAATTCTTTAAAACAAGCTTTTATTTAAATGCGCTAAAAAGAAAAATAAACTTTTACACTAAAACTTTTACTGTTAATTTATAACGTCATTTCAAATTTAACACATTTGACACAATTTATATGTGAGAATATAAGAGCTCGTCGCGAGATATAACTACTCGTATTCACTTTCTTAGTTTCAAAGCAATTAAATACGGATACTTATTTCTCGCGACAAGATTTTATATTATAACATATAAATTGTGTCAAGTGTGGTAAATTTGAAATGACGTTATAAGTTAACAGTAAAAGTTTTAGTGCCAAGTTTATTTTTTTCTTTTAGCGCATTTAAATAAAAGCTTGTTTATGAAGAATTTTTTACCTTAATTTTATTTTATACTTTTAGTTTTCACCTGATAAGTTCCTAAGTCTGGTCATCCCATTCAACACATTTTTCTAGTTATTCTTAGCGAGCCGTTTCATTTGATACCCATATTGTAGGAACGAATAAAAGAAAATTATCCGCCATTTTGGGTGTTCCGTAATATTAAAAGATTAAAAGTGACGTCACATTATTTTTCTAGTTATTCTTGGCATGCCCTTTTATTTGATACCCATATTGTAGAAGTGCGTTAAAAATAATGGGTCCGCCATCTTGGAAACGCCGCCATGTTAGATTTAGTATGACTTCACACAGTTAACCATGCATTGCCACTATTATTTATTATCGTGGACTTATGCACTATCTCAGCTGTTAGCTGGATATAATTTACCTTTCCCAGATTCAGCAATCAAAGAGAATAGGCTCAATTACAATATACTTGAAATAAATTTCCTAACTATCCTACATGTATTAAGAATTACAGATTTTGTATTTCTATATAGGTATTCTTATGCATTTTCTGCACTCATCTGTTTGTAATGTTCCGTCCTTCATAATAAATTTTTTGTTGTTGTTTGTAGCGAGCACTTGGTCTCGGATGGCCATAAGAAATCCCTCTGTTTCCGCGAATAGTTCTCCTTTCATCCATTTGTTGGAGGCTTTTTGTCGATGTGTGGTTGATTAATCTCATGGTGATGTCGTCCATGCAATTTCTTTCTTCTCGACCATTGCTCTTGTTTTTCAGTATCTGATAAGAACGGTAGATTCAGCAAGTCATCTCTGGTAGCAAGATTTAGAGGTATCTATCCATTATCAGCTAACGATATCACTCTATGGAGGTCAGAAGTGAGAGCTTTTGCAGAGAAGAACTTTCTGAGATTTTTTTCTGTTCGGTGTGTAAATTGACAACATCTTTTAATCCGGGTCCTCCTTCTTTCCGCTTCAAAGTTGTTCGTATCACAGACGATTTTGGATGATGGTTGTTGTACTTTGTTAGCATCGTTCGGGTCTGCCTTTGAATATCATCCAGTTCTGTCTTGTTCCATCTGATTATTCCAAATGAGTAAAGCAACACTGGAATGGCGTAGGTGTTAATTGTTTTGACTAGATTCCCGGGGTTCAACATTTCAACATTGTCTTCATACGCTGACTGTATTCTGAACGAATCTCCTCCTTTGATTGTTTTTGGTCTAGCAATCTGGCTTGTTGGTATCCTAGATATTTGTATGTTTGGCCATCCCTCATGCACTGTATTATTTCACCGTTTGGAACTTGGGTTTCACCATCTATGACTGTCCCTCTTTGAATGTTCAGGGTCTTACATTTTCAATCCCAAATTTCATATGAACATCTGCCGAGAAGTTACTGACAGTTCTCAGCAGATCATTTCATTGCTTCTTGTTCGAAGCATATAATTTGATGTCATCCATGTACAACTGGGAGACTGTATAATAATTCCTATCTGTTTTTATCCTAAATCCGTATCCTGTTCTATTGAGCATTGATGACAATGGGTTCATAGCTGAACAGAACCATAGTGGACTCAAAGAGTCTCCTTGAAAAATTACACGACGTATGGGTATCTCGTCGGTTTTGATTGACTTATTGTTCAAGTTGACCTGCAGAGACGTGCGCCAGTGTGTCATTGTTGTCTTCAAGAATTCTACCAGGGCTGTATGAATTCTGTATACCTGCAATACTTCGACAAGCCAAGAATGGGCGGTACTATCGAATGCCTTCAGATAATCGAGAAAAGCGAATGAACATTCCGATGCCCTACGTGTGCCTGTTACATTAGCACAGAATCGATGATGAGTTGTTCCTTGCACCCGTGATGTTTCTTTCTGCATCCTTTCTGCTCCTTTGCTAATATATTGTTGTCGTCAAGGTGTTGGTATATTCGATTGAATATGCATGAGGTGGGTGTTTTGTAGAGTGTTGGCAGGCAAGTGATTGGCCTATATTGAGACGGATCCTGCGTTCTATCGCTCTTAGGTAGTATATATATTAAGCCTTTTCTTGGGAAAGTTTTCCTGGGATGTTGATGAACATACGTGAGCTGTTTCGCTAGGGCTCCATGGAGCTTATCAAACTTCTTGTACCAGAAGTTGTAGATATTATCTATACCTGTGGCCTTTCAATTGTTGGTCGTATTAACTACTGTTATGATTTCTTCCTCCTTTATTCCTTCGAAGTCCATATATTTGATATCAAGGCGTTGTTTTTAATTCGTGATCCATTCCGCATCTTTATTGTGTTCTTTGGGGTTCGACCATAGTGATGACGCGGTCAAGCACTGTGCACCTTTGGTTTTGATGTTTTCCTTCAATACATTTGATGTATCTTGAGAGCCTCTTTGCTTTTGCTCGAAGTTTCTGCTTCAGAGTGTCCATATACACGTCGATATGTTGTTTTTGATTAGGGTGTTTTGTTTTCCTAACAATTTTTCTGTAAATCTTGCATTTATGGGATTTCAAGCGCCTTGAGGGCTTTAGGTTTCTCAGGAATTCTGTGGGGCGACCGATCTCAGCTCTAATATTGTCAATATTCTTCTCCAGTCGTTTTTGCCATGGTGGTTTTCTGACGCTTTTTGGGTCAGATCGCATCAGAGTTGTAGAGACTTGTTGTTTGTGTAGTCGAAGAACCGCTACTGCTCCACAGTAAATCAAAGTGTGAATTTTCTCCAAGGAGTTCTGGTCAGTGTATTCTTCAAACACTGAGTTTAGGCTTGCTAGGATGATACAGGTGTTCTTGTTCGTTATTATTATTATTATTATTATTAAATATACTGGAGGGGTTAGGAGCAAGTCCTTCAAAAGCGCAAATACAAAACAAATTCTGAGAGCTACAGCAACTCAGTTGAGCGAAAAAAAAAAGAAAAAGATTAAATACATTCCAGGCCCAAAAATTAGTTCTAGCAAGTATGCTTTTAATGTGAAATAACACTAATACTAAAATAGACAGCGGAGAGTTCACGAGAAAACAGCCCAATCGAAACCATTTTTAAAAATATTGGTCGATGACGCGTCAACCACCTCATCCCTTAAACTATTACAGACATCGAATACCCTATTACTAAAGAAATATTGGCGTTGCGTTGTTTTGAAGAGCTCTTTTTTCAATTTCATTGGATGGCCTCTCAGACGGGTATCAGAGCTGTGTATGAACAAGCCTTCTAAGTGCGCTTAGTTAAATCTAATTATTCGAAATGTAACCTAGCCTGCGCTGATTGAACGTCAAGAGATCGGTGACACTCGACCGACGAATAAGATAGAGCAGCGAGTTAGCTCTGTTACACACTACACTTATGTGGTCCGACCAACACAGGTCACTATTAATGATCACCTCCAAAGAGACATCCAAACTAAAGGTGTATAAAAAATTTTACCTCAATCGGTTGAGGGCAAGTGCCTTAAAATTGAGTTGAGAGATTTCACCCGAACATACAAACATACATACATTTCAAGTTGAATAAAAGTTTGTAAAAAGAAATTCGATTATGGGTTGACGCGGCAGCTAGTTCACTTACATTCTGTCAAAACAGTACCGCGTATTGTTCCATGACACACAAAATATTTATTCTTGCTCCAAATTTATTGTATCGCCTTCCAAGTAGAGCCCCTCCGAAATAATATATTCACGCCAACGAAAAATCCAATCATCAACATTAACATTTTTCGAACGCTTTTTTCGGAATCAACTCCAATTCTCCCCGCGAATTCTCTTTTATGTCTTCTATCGATTCAAAATAGGTACCTCGAAATGGTAATTTGAGTTTTGGAATAAGAAAAATGTCGGCCGGACTCGTATCAGGTGAATAAGACGGTTATTCGATGGTATTGGTTGGGTTTTTGATCAGAAATTAATTCACAATGATAGCCTTGTGAGATAGTGCATTATCGTGGTGCTCAGGTTATATTCTTCATTTACCGTCTGACCTTGTGGCAAGATTTCCGAGTGCAAAACACCGCGATAATCAAAGAAACAGTCAACATCACCATGACTTTGAATCGACTTTGACGTGGTTTTTTCGGTTTCGGTTCAGTTAGAAGGCGCCATTTCGAAGCTTATAAACTGGTTTGCATGTCGAACCATGTCTCATCACCAGTTAGAATGAGTTTTATGAATGTAAGGTCGTCATTGACTCGTTCTAGCGTGTCAGGCGATTCAATTTTAGAAGAAAATCCAGGTCTTTTGAAACTAGTCGAGCAGCAACGCGTTTCATGCCCAATCAATCGCTTAAAATAGTACGAATTGATTCGTAAGATACAGATCCTTAATTGCCTATTTCTCTCAATCTCAAAGAACGATTTTCAATTACCATTTCCTCCACTTTATCGATGTTAGCATCAGTTGAAGATGTTGATGGCAGACTAGAGCGCGGAAAATGTTCCACCGCTTCTCGGCCGCTGTTGAATGCACTGTACACGATATTCCATTTGTAATACAAAATTTGAGACAAATATTTTGTTCGATATTTTCATCCATTATAAAATTCATAAAACACTCTTTGGAGAACTGACAAAATCGAGTACTGTAAACTAACTAAATGACAGCTCGCGTACAAACTCCTTGTCAGTATGGAAAACAGTTGTGCCAACATAGCAACAACAAAAATTTTGACAATCGTACTAACAGATTTTTTTAACAATCAATTCCCGCTAATTTTTTGACAAAATGTACATTAGTCGATGCGTAACTTATAGCGACAATTTTGAAAGGAATCAATAGAAGAAGAAACATCTATTTTATGTTTTTTTATCATCGAACCTTACACAATTGACAAATCACTCAATTCACCTAAAACATTCGAAATTATGCGTATTTTACATCTGATTATATATCATTTTTCCACCGATGCCATCTTGCTTTGTCATGCAAAGCAGACATTAATTTTAGGAAATGGCGAAACTCAACAACAAATGGGTGTCTTTTGTGCATATTTCCAAACTGTCAGCTTCGAGGTATTACAGGCAACACGCGAAATGCTAGTGACAATTTCATATCTGGTTATATACTAGCATGAAATGGGTCACGCAATAAGCTTTTTGCCCTTCTGAAATTTCCATTTTCAACCGGATAGTGTTTGTCAAGAAATTGTATATTCATTATATCTGATTGATATTATTTATTCTATATTATATTGATATTATATTTGGCTTGATATTCATGTCAACTATGGTTGTAATGTTTTTGTAGGAGTAATAATAAAACGTTTTGTTTTACGAATCTTTTCAATAGTTAATTATTTCACAAAGCAAAAAGTATTTGAATGTAGCTTGAGGTTGTAAAAACAAGCTAGAGCTAAAATATAATATTTTCCTCATGTATAATATTTAATTTTGTTTATGTGCCGAGAAAAACGAAGGTTTAATATGGAAGAACAATTTAATACAATATACTAAAGACAGAAAATTATCAATGTAATCTTTTTCATCAAAAACCTACAGTTTGTTCTGAAAATTTAATCATTAGGCTTTAAAACTTCGGCCTCAGTTTGATGTTAAGAAATTATTTAAAAGAATCTATAACACTAATGTTGTTTGTGTATAGTTTTTTGTCAAGTAAAATGCCAAATAAATACTCCAGAGAGTATATTATGAATTCATTCATCAGTTATGGTCAATGTTAACAAATAATAAGAAGAAATCGCGAAACATTCAACGAAATGTTACAACCAATTCGCAGAAAACAATTAAGAAAATTTAAAGACTTATTATTTGTAGACATCGACCGTGAATGATGAATAAATTCATAATATCCTCGTTTGAGTATTTATTTACCATTTTATTCACCAAACTATATACAAACAAAATTAGTATTATTGCTATTTTTAAATGGTTTCCAAACGTCAAGCTCAGGCCAAAATTCATAAAACCTTACATAGAACATAGTGGAACATACAAACTGGAATTGGAATTAAATGTAGTCTGTTTCCATATTCCACGGCCTAATAATTCAATTTATCGAAGAAACCACCGGTTTTTGATAAAATAGTAAATAGAATGAAAACTAGCCATTTTAGGTCTAGCGAAACCTTATTCCAATCAATACTAATTTGAAATACGATTCTAATGAGGTGAAAATAATAGTAACTCGTATTCGAAGGAACGTTTTTTGGTCATTCGAACGCCAAAGAGATATAGTTCAAATAATAAAAAACGTAAAGAATGGATGAGAATAGGTATCATTAGGTCAATAAATAAAAGGCATAGGCTCTTCAAGGATTACCGCAAGAATAAAAATAACAAGATATTGAAAGAACGGTATAAAACTCATAGAAATAGAATTAACGACTTAGAGAAGCAAAATGACATATTACAAGCAGCAATTTGAAAAACATAAAAATGATCCGAAAAAGGTGTGGAAATTATCGAACGAACTCACAAGCAGAGTTAAGAATAAATCAATGCCTATAATGGACATTGAATCAGAAACGGGTGAAACGATGAGAACAGACACAGAAGTGTCAAATGAATTCAACAGTTATTTCACAAACATAATTAACAAATGTTAGAAAAAATTATCAAAACAAGTAAAAATACACTTGAAAATGTCCCAAAAAACAATTCTACTATTTTCTTGAATCGAACAGACAAAATGGAATAGAAAAATCATTAATGAATTGAAAATAATACTTCCCCAGGCAATGATGATATAACTTCAAAGGACCTGAAATTATCTTCAGATTTTATCGCAGAGACAATATCAATCCTTATCAATAAATCGTTCAAACCAATTTATAAAAGTTGTGAGATAAAAAAGCTCGGAAATTGTCGTCCAATATCTCTTATATCAGACATAGCTAAAATATGGGAAAAAGTATTAAAAAACCGAATCTTAAAGTTTTTGGACAAACATGGTATAGTTTCAAAGAGACAATTCGGATATATGACCGGGAAAAATACAGCAGATGCGTTGACCTTTTTAATTCGGAAAGTATATGATAATGCTGATAAAAGTCAGCCTTCTCTTGCCGTGTTTTTAGACTTAGCGAAGGCTTTCGATACGGTGTCTCATGATGTTTTGTTTGGTGAAATTGAAAGATATGAACTGTGCGGGAAATGTTTGAGTCTCATCGAGAGCTACTTACAGAATAGGAATCAATATGTTCAGATAGGTAAAAGTAGCAGTGGATTATTGAGTATAGATTGTAGAGTACCTCAAAATACGGTGCTTTATCCTCTACTATTCATCGTGTACCTGAATTATCCTTTACTTCCTGAGCTAGGTGTGGACATTGTGTCTTTTGCCGACGACACGGTAATGTTTGTAACTGAAACAACATGGAATGAAGTATATTCAGCAGCTTCCAAAACCATAAACGAAATAAAAGTATGGATGGATTGAAACCTTCTTTCACTGAATATGAAAAAAACCGTTCATCTGGCTTTTTCAGCTGATAATTCCACTGAACCAATCAATCATAGTTTGCAGATTCATTCAGCTTTATGTAGAAGTGAAACATCTTGTAACTATGTCGAATTTGAACAAGTGAATCAAGTTAACTTCTTAGGAATAATTGTTGATGAGAATTTGAGATGAAACCATCACATAAATTATATATCTGATAAATTGAGGAAAACATGTTATTTATACTACACACTTAAAAATGTCTTACCACCGGATTCGCTCAGAACGTTTTATTTTGCACTGGCTCAGTCCATATTGACGTACGGTATGATAGTTTGGGGTAGAGCATATAAAGCCCATTTGAAAAAAGTTGAAATAATACAGAGATGTATCCTTAAGATAATTAAGAGGAAACAAAGAAGATTTCTTACAAAATATCTTTTTGATGAGGCAAAAGTTTTTGAGGTAGTACAGTTGTATGCTGTGAAGGTTTATAGATTCGTTTTTCTGAATAAAACATGTTATAGATTGTTTGATCATGGATATGTTACTCGGAATCAACATTTTTCTAATATAAGAATCAATAGAGTAAGCAAAGAGGTAACTGCTCGTAGTTTTATGAATGTTGCTGTTTCACTCCATAATACACTCCCCACAAAAATTGTCACATCACCCTACTTTTACGACAATGCTATATAAACTTTTAGGTTGGTCATTCAAGAGTCGCTTGGTAACTTTCAGAAGTGTAAAATAAGAAGATATCATTCAAAAGAAATGAGTTTATGATGGAAAATATCAACAATTTTCGAGTTAATGAAAAATTAAAAAACTCTAACATTTTCAAACATTCGGGAGGAGACCAATCAACTAGCATTGAATGGTTATTAATCATTCTCAAAATCGAGTATTTCCTCCCCGGACCCTAATTACTGCCAGTATACGTCTCGGAAGCCTCTCCAACAAATTTTGGATGTACTCTTGAGTCACTGAGTTCCAAATTTCTGGAAGCAGATTTTCTAGTTGTTGGAGTATTTTAGAAGGCATCCTACGTTGCTGAATTTGCCACCCCATGTTGTCCCATTTATGTTCTATGGGATTCAAGTCGGTACTTTTGGCTGGCCATCTTAAAATATCAATTTCGGCATTTTGCAGAAATTCTCTAACTACTCTGGCTACATGAGGCTGAGCATTATCATGCATATAAATGAAGTTTTCGCCAATCAATGGGCCAAAGGGTACAATATGGGGTTCAAGGATATCTGCGATGTATCTGGCCGCTGTCATTCTTCCATTATTCACTAGGACTAACTCAGTTCGACCAAGGAAAGAAATGCCTCCCCATGCCATTACTGAGCCCCCTCCGAAGTTTTCGGTTTGCCGGATATTGCATTACTGATACTGTTCCTCAGGTCATCTGTATACAGGCATGCGTCTATCATTTGATACTAGACAGAACTTGGACTCGTCAGAAAAGAGAACATTCGACCATTCTGGAATACCCCAATTTGCATGTTCCCTCGCAAACTGAAGTCTTGCAACTCGATGCTCTCTAGTGAGACGCGGGCCGGGTTAAGCCACCCTTGGTTTGATATTGTCTTCTCTCAGCCTGTTTTTAACAGTTTGCAAATAAATATGCACATTTCTGGAAAGTGCAATTTCATTTTGTAGCATTCTAGCCGTACAGTGCCGAACTCTTAGTGCAGTTGAACGAAGTCAACGATCATCAACTGGTGTTGTTATCCGATTTCTGCCCTGTCCGGCCCTTCTTCCATAATACCCTGTTTCGTGGTACCGATTTATTGCTCTTAAAAAAGTGCTTTGGTTAACATTCAACAAGTTAGCCACGTAACGTTGGCTTCGCCCCTACTCTAGAAGTGTTACAATTCTGACCATTTCATGATCACTCAAATAGCGTCCAGGACGTTCAGCAGCTATTACAATAAATTTAAATATTCGAAAATCAACAAGAAACGCAGAAAACTTGCATTAATTTTACGTGAGAACTGAAGAGAAATTGAATGAATACTGATAGTAAAATAAAGTCATTCTTGTTTCGGACGTGTTTGACATCATATAAAAACAAATGTTACTGCATAGATAAGATTTTTCCCCTTCATATGTCCAAAATCATATGTTTACAAAGAAACTGCGATCGAGCTGCTTAATCGATTGTGGTATTCAGAATACCAGGTGATGCGACAATTTTTGTGGAGTGTGTATTTTGCCATCTGAACTGAAGAATGTAAGTAACGAACAAGCTCTGCCAATATTTATGGAAGAACTTGAAAGTTCGTAACTTCATACAAAACCAAAATACTTCATTTGTTGAGTTGGTATGCAAAAATTTTTTTCTTAAGTGCAGTCCTTGACTGATTTAAATGTATAAAAATAATTGTGGTCATTTAATTTTTAATTTTAATTTAAGATGGGTACGTTAGTCAGTAAATATTATTTGTTCGCACACAAAATTTTATTTTAAGCGAACATGCATTATATCAAATAATAGTAATTAGGATATAATGTATTGTAATTGATTGGTATCGTTGATTTGTCAATGAATTCATTATTATTATTGATTATCGTGGACTTTTGCACTATCTCAGCTTTCAGCTGGATAAAATTTACCTTTCCTAGATTCAGAAATCAAAGGGAATAGGATCGATTACAATATACTGGACATAAATTTTCTTATGCAATTCTAATTTCTTAAAGCTATCATGCAAACTTTTGGGTATTTTTATTATTATTGAGCCGACAAGTGATTTTTGCGCACCCTGTATATAAAGTAGTATCGGAAAGTGGTTAGATTAGTTTACCAATTAGTCTCAAGAATAACAATTTTCGTTAAACTAAAAAAACGTTATTATCTTGAGACAATTTTTTCGGGCAGAGATGGCACTAGAATTCCGAAAATTTTGAAGAAACAAATCATAGCTCAATGATGGTTAATTTTAGATAAGACAAATCTTAACAGAAGATGCTTCAAAAAGCATGCATTTTAATAAAAAAAATCAAAAAGTAAACCATACCATTTGAAATAGCAAATTTGCAGTCAATGTCTGTTATAACCGAAAGTGCTACCGCTCTGAAACCAATTCAAATTATCTATATATCAGTATCCATTTACACTAACAACCAATCAAACCCATTCCCCAGATTCTTCTAATGGACCCTTAGCACTGACACCCAGTCTATTTTTGTTATTTGTTTCGACAAAAGAGATAAAATATTAATCGTTTTTCCAATCACTGCAAAAACCTATCTGAAAATATAGTACAACAAGATTAAATCGGTATTCATTATTTTTTGTTCATCCTTTAACGTGCTCTGCCTTTCAGCTAATGACACGCCAGGAAATTCTGTCCCCTCACTAACCCGCGAATTTTGGCGAACCCCTTTCGTGTGATAATATTTCTAAAATAAGTACGATGAACAAACATACATGTATGATAGCACATATGATTCGGAATAAAGCCAAAAAAAAAGTATTGAGATTGACCAGTATAGGTTAGGTTAGGTTAGATTTCCCATTTTCTTTGCCTTTGTAGGATATCTTAGTTGATAATAAAAATAAACGATCGCGATTTTCGGAAACGTTGGCTACATTCTCGTGGAATTTATGACTTCGTAATACGAATTTTTTTCCATGTTTTGATCATGAAATTCAGGACGAAGTTGAAAATATTATAATTTGAAAATTCCCTCGTATTCCGGTCATCCTTCAATTCATTATAATGGTAAAAACTGTTTCTTAAATAGTAATTACGTAGAATTTAGTGAGTGAGTCAGATTTTGATACGAACTGTTATTATTTAGATATGATATAATGTTACGTTTTTTCTTGAAAAGACAGATTCACATCTTCAGATTCAGAACTGTATTTAAGAAATTGATGAGTTTCTCACTAGCAATCTTTTGACTGACATTATTTTATTTTATTGAAACCAATTATTGATTTCCTCGATGAACCAAACCCTTCAGGTTCACGAACCAATAAATTAGCATAGCATTTACTTTATTCTACAAATGAGTACTGAATTATACCATATATTGAAAACAATACAATATGAACGAATGGGAAAAATATTTGTTCTATCTTGTGGAAAATTGAATAATAAATCAACAATAGGTTTTTCAGAGCATTCCATAAATGGAAATCATTTCTTTGATTACACAAAAACCTAAACGTTACCTTCATGTAACAAAACCAAGAGATTAGTGTTGAGAATTCTTAGTGCATCGGCTCACAAACATAATCTATCAATAACTAACGACCAACTTGATTTCCGAATGTCCCCAGTTCTCTCATCTATTTCTTATGCTCAAATGACAGTAATGTTTTAATTTCCTCTTAGTTTTTCAATAGTGGATAAATGCCGAAACATATATCAAACATATTTTTATTTATTATATCTCGAAACCTTTTTTCGTTTGGAAAAGTTAAAAAAATTAAATGAAAATCTATTTTTGATCATTATTTTCATTAATTTAAACTTATTTATTTTTATCTGGATAGCTCGTTCGAAAATTTAATATTCTCATCAAGAATTCCAATCATAATTTAATTTTCCGTATATTCTCAAACTCATCACTGAAAACTACACGTAGCCGACAGGTGAGAGACACAACGTAGCGACTTTAGAGATGCGATGAATTCCGGGTTCGAGAATTTGCGTTCCAATGAAAACGAACCACACTGAATAACTCGGCTGGTTTGATTTTTCTGTCACTTTCCTGAATTAAGTCCATCTTTTATTGGAGGGGAACATTTTTCGTTACATGTTTTGTTCTCCCCCTATCTTGACAGTTTCCTTCCTAAATTTTTGAATAGGGAAAAGGAGTTGTGTGATATATTTTTGAGAAGGTGATTCCATTCCCTATACTACGAAGTAATTACCTAAATTCTAAAATAGCATATGACGAATTGAAACCGAGAATGGTTTAGATAAATTCCAGGTTTCATTAATCCGTTTGATACCTATTTGAGGAAAACATTCGATCAAAATCAATTTGGTTTAATTGAAAAAAAAATTAATGACTTATTGAAACGTTTGCATATCCTCCTCTCCCTCTTATCAACTATCTGCCCGAAATTTCAATTAGAAAGGGGTTCTGAGATTAGACTTGACTCGAAACCAAGTAAAGCTCAAGTCAAACTCTTGTTTTCAGAATTCAAGTTAAGTCAAACTTTTTTTTTAAAAACTCAGTAATTCAAACTTCGTGATCGCAAAACTTGAATTCTTGAATCAGAACACGAACACAATCCAAGGAATAGGCGAGAGGGCCAAATTGTAGGATGTTGGGAAGATGTTGGACGAAAGCGACTTCCACAGCCTATTAACGAAGGAATTCTTACAGAGAGAGGTTTTAGGAGTCGTTAAATGTACCGCTATATGATGAGAACTACTTGCAGCCTAGTATTGCGGCAAAACATGAGTTTTCTCGGAACAAAGTCTTTCAGCTCCTTAGAGCATCTTCCATAGAAGTATATGTAGAAGAGAGAAAGGTCAGCAACTTGTCTTCTGAGAAACAGCGGTTGGGGATCGCGGGTGATCTCCGGGTGGTCGATGAGGCGCACAGCCCGTTTTTGCACATTATCCAACATCCGCAACGAATCTTTGGGCGCAGATCCCCATACATCGAAACAAAATTCCAAAGCAGATCAAATCTGCGCCTTATATAGAAGCAACAGCTGAGATTACGTGAATCATCGCTTGGCTCTGAAAAGAAAACTAAGTTTAGCTGATGCCGACTCAGCTATTGCTGTTACATGTTCATGCCATCAAAACCCGGAGTTGACCGTTATTCCGAGAAGGTGCATCGAATCTTTGGATGCAATATGTTGGCCTTGCTTCATTAGAGGAGATTCTCCAGCGGTGATATTTCTTGGTATAACAGACCCCACTCAGATATCCTCTGTTCTCAGAGTTTAAGTTATTAATTTCTCTGACGCTGAGATTCCGCAGATGTAATGGGCCACAGTATACTGAAAGACGAAAACAGAGTTCAGTTATCTGAAAAACCCAAGATCTTGTTCTCTTTAGATGAGAGGGGATCGTTTATCTGCAACAGAAACAAAGTTGGCGAAAGAATGGGTCCCTGACGTACTCCTTCTTTCAACTGGAAACAGATCTTATACCGTCAACCTCAACTTGTATTGATCTATTTGAAAGGAAGCTACTCATCCAACCCTGCAATTTTCGGGAAGTCCTTATGCCACAACTTTACTCAACAAGGCTGCATGCCAAATCCTATCGAAGGCTTTAGAGATGTCGATGGATATTGCTCTAGATTCCCCATCCTTTTCCATCGTTGATGTACAAACATGAGTGACGTAGGCGGGCAGATCTCCTGTCAATCTTTGCCTGCGAAAACCATACCGACGGTCGTTAATTATACCCTGCAACTCAAGGTATTTGATGAGTTCATCATTTATGACTCTCCCCATCATTTTGAAAATAATGGGAAGAAGTGCAACAGGGTGGTAGTTTTGGGGTAAGGACTTCTTTCTCTTCTTTGGGAACTGTTAAATCTCGCTATTTTCCAGTTACTCGGAAAAGTCCGGCCTTCATAAGAAATCTGAAACAAACGGTTAAGAATAGGTGCCAGTTCGGGAGCATACTTTCTCAGGACGATTGTTGGTATTTCGTCTAGACCAACTGACTTCTTGGAGTTCAGCAGCTCGAGAGCTCGTCTCACAGTGCGAACTTGATTTTTGCCCTGGAAGAATTAGTAGGTGGAATGTTCGGTAGTATTGCGTTAGATGAATCTAGCACAGAATGGGAACAAATGAGTAAAGAGATCGTCTTTCTCTTTCGGAGATGATGCTATACTTCCGTCTTCTCTAACAAGAGGCGGAAACGCAGATTTGCATCAACTGGCACTGACAGTCTTCGCCATAGACCAAAATTTTCTAGTCCTGCTTGCCTGTTCAAGGAGTTTATTAGTTACCCCTTCGTTGAAATTGGCCTTTGCTCTTGCAGTTGTCAGGTTGCATACGTTTCGTATTCGTACGAAGGTTGTTCTTGTTTCCTCTGTTGGATTTATCTTCTATGACTTGTAAACTCTGCTCTTGTCTACAGAGGCTCTTTCGCAATCTTTGTTGAAAAATGGCTTTTGTGCTGTTGTTCTTTTCATTGAATGTGGATATAGAGATCCATTCCTGCATGAATGAATTCTGTAACAGATTTAGCGCAAACATTGATGTCAGGATCTGAAAAGACAAACATCACAGAATGGGAAGCACGAAAAGAATTGACGCAGCTCATCCTTATTAGCACGGTTATAGTGCCAAATGCGTCTAGGTGGTTCAGGTTTTTGGTTTAGCGGCAGCACAATTGTTCCAGTAGCAGATATAAGGTTATTGTCTGATTTGCCTAGCGGTGCTGAGACCTCCACTCGAAATATTCAATAAGAGCGAGAATAATCCTTCAAATAGTACGGAATATATAATCGGGAAATACTTGAATGAAATTCAACGTAACAATCTGAAAAGAATTTATAAAGTTGTTGAAGGTAACACAAATACAGAACAAGAACAAGTGAAATGTATATTTTCAAATAAAATATAGCCATAGCTTCACAAAAACAACATAAATGAAATTTGTATAAAACAACTGAAATGAACTTCTGTGAAAATAAAAGAAATATCTACATTGAAACTCAAGTCATATATTTATCTATATTTTTTACATGCGAGTTTCGGGAAAGTCCCTCACTCCTCCGACTCTCGATTCTCGGGGAATCACCATTTAATCTCTATTCTTGAGGATTCACTCATTCTCCGAAAGGGTTCTGAATACTGGCAAATGTAGTTAACCTTAATCGATAGAATATTATACTTCTGGTAGCTAGGTTCTGCCATTACATAAGTTTCTTTCAGTTTTCTATACATTTTTACAAGGAATATTGAGTTTTTAACGAATGATATGAATAACCTCTGAAAGAATCATTTCATTTGAATCTATTCTATATTTTAAAGGAATCTATTGTAGGTTGTAGGTGACATCAATATTTTGTTGAGTGTTGCTGTTGAATATTACATTTCTAAAATGACGGCTGGTTGATTTCTTCTTCTTTTCTCTTTAAATTAACCAAATACCCTCCGTAGCTTTTTGTATCTATTACCCTTGTACGGATACGGCAACAAGCGATTACCAAGGGACTTAACTTTATGCTCTCACAAGTATCAAGCTTTGAAGCAGCTTGAAAGAGCTTGATGACAGGTCAACTTTTGGGTTGTAAAATCAAGTCAATTCAAACCTCCAATCTTTCTAAAGCTTGCACTTCAAGTAAAGCTTTTCGAAAAATTTTTATGTTGCTTGACTCGACGAAACTCTATATGTGACGCCTCATTTGAAAGGTCTCTCGATATTCAGGCTCAAACACTGAGTTTTCGAGTTCTTCGAGTATGATTTGATCTCTTTAAGTGGGGATTTGAGTAACTCCTGACTCTACAGTTATGCCGCAAGTTCGGATGGTCATTGATTCGCTCATTGAAATGTTCACAGAACTCTAATCGACGATCGAAATCACCTTCATTCAGCTCGTGTACGAGTCTAATTTTACATGGATGAAATTCGTTGTTGCGAGGACTCCTAAAAATACTTGTCTATTATACTCCAGATACTTGCGACAATTCCACTCATGTGTCAAAATGCACCTTTAAGAACACAGAAATTCGAGTTTCATATCGAATAAATTGCATAGAAATAAGAAGAAAGGTAGGATATTAGTGGATAAATTTGCCCATAGAGAATTCTTGCGTTTCCATAGCAACGCAACATTCACAACAAATAGCGCCATTTTAAAACTGTCAAGAACAGCCATTTTAGTACCTTTTGTATAGTTTCTGCCGATATAAATTAAAATGTCACACTTTGGAAGCACCAGTGAAGCAGAAATAAATAGTTCTATACAGAATTCTATCACCAAAAATACAAGAAAAACGCACAGCTCTATTTGGAAGGAACGAACGTTTCGAATATACAGCATTCTAAAAATATTGCAGAAATTTTATGGATTGGGGTTTCAATATGAAGCAAATGAATGGACAATATTACAAAGAATACGTTGTCAAAACAATGTGGAACACAACTGCGAAAATGATGCAGAACATGTATTTTGAAAAATTCAACATGAGTTTCAACACCTTTAGCGACTCAGCATTTAGAAAGGCTCGTGAAGCTCGCAATTCTAAAAGGAAGATGTTACAAGGGGATGTGGAAAAGCGCAAAGAAAGTTCCGTTGCATTAACAAGAACTGAAATTGATATCATGGCTCTGTACTGGGACGAAAATGCCCCAACAGGTTTGTTGAAAAAAGTTTTCCATATTGTTGCTTATGAATGAGCATGGCGTGGCGGTGAAGCAGCAACTTGCAAGGTACACTTTTTCAAAGAGGAAAAATTTAATAACGGAGAAGTGACTGGTCGTATTGAATATAACCCAGTATTCTCGAAAACTTGCCAAGACGGCTCAAAAAAATGCTGTGATAGTAAATGGCTAGTAAAAAATACGGAAAATCCAGATTTATGTCCTGTGAGGTTGTTTCATTAGATATTGTCGAAAAGACCCGATCATGTCACAAGTGATAAATTATTTCTGGCTCCCAATCAATTTTGGAAAAACAGTACTTCTACGGGTTGGTACAAAAATATGCCTTTGGGAATAAATGAAATATCCGAATGAACGAAAATTTCAGCAGAGAAATTCACAAATCATTCTCATAGATCCAGTGCTGTTTCGAACCTATCTGAGTCAGGTGTCAGTGAACAAGAATTGATCAAACTAACCGGACACTCTACGGCAAGCTCTATTAAACCCTACCTGCAACTGAACAATGAGCATTTCATATGCTATTTACGAAAAATTAATTACGTGGTGGTGTAAACAATGGTACTACTCTTTCGAAAAGGTATTATTGACTCTTTTTCTCTATTAAAGATTGTGGTGGAAGCTGTCACGTTTAGGGTTGTAAGAGGAGACCGAAACATGTAACAAAATGTATCCCATTCCAATCAACAATCGCCTTGTTTCAGGAAATTCACAGAAAAATCAAATCAGCCGAGTTATTTCGGGTGATTAGTTTTCACTGGTGCACTGTAGACATGAATTCAACGTGAATGTTTTGAATACTCACAATTTAGCCAATTATCAGCAAAGACGAATATGGATTACTACTTTTCCTGCCATCCAGAACTATCAGATTCATAATAACAGTTTTAACAAGACAACCATCCGACAAAGCTGTCGAGAAATTAATAATTTTCTCTGAGAATACGGCGAGTATAGCCTGCTGCTTCATTGATATTTTCCGTTCTTATTCACCTCAGCGATTTCAGCCTCATTTCCGAGATATTCAGCCAGACAAATTAGGGTATCAAGCAAGATTTCATATAAAATATGTACCCCATAGGGATTAATATAAGCTCTAAATGATCCGTTCCAATATCACTACGGGAGCATGAAAAGTGACATTATCTAGAATATCATGCGAACATTTTACGACTCTACTCTAGGAGTTATGACGTCAGAGGGAAAATGGGCGAGAAAACTGGGTCAATTTTTACTCTATTAACTGGAAGTTGCTCTGCAATTCACAAGGTCAATCGATATATATATATATATATATATATATATATATATATATATATATATATATATATATATATATATATATATATATATTATACTACTACTACTATTATACTAGGGTGCAAACAAGAGGCAATAAAATAATTAAAATAGATTCAAATAGAGACGAATAAGCCGGTCGTTCAGAAAATTATCTCTATGGGGGGTTTGCTGCAGTTTCAAAATTTCCATTGATTCCAAGGAATCTAACTTTCGTTCTTTAGGTATTCTGTGAATAATTTTAAGTTGATCTATGGGTGGAAAATGATGGCCATTTTCGATACAATGTGAAGCAAAAATAGATTCATCTGTTTTCTAGTTATTGTAATCTGACTGATGTTTCTTATATCTCGTTTTGAATGAGCGACCAGTTTGACCTATATAGACGCCTTCACAATCCATACAGGACAACTTATGAATTCCAGTATTATAAAATTCATCAGTTTTTTCTTTACTATTAAAAAATTCTTGGGATAGTTTCATGTGAGTCTTGAAAGCTACTTTTTTATTCTGTTTTAAAATGATATTTGCAATCTTTTCGCTGATGGGGCCAAAATATGCTAATGAGATATATTTATCTGTATTAGTTGATTCTATACGTGTGTAAATATTCGTAAATGATGAGCTATTTGTGTTTGTTTTTTTCGAATCATTTAGTTTATTATATTTGAGTAATTACCATTGTTCTAAGCTATTTTTTAATAGTTGATACTTCCCTGGACATATTTTCGTCGGATAATGACAGAGAGAAAGCCCTATGAATCATTGAATTAAATGCAGCGTATTTATGAGATTTTGGGTGCGTTCAATCATAAGGGATGCAAATATCAATAAAGGTGGGTTTTTGATATATACAGGGCCCCTGCAACCATATCTGCAAAGTGTGCAATGCTCACGGGTGCCATCCTTCAGGGGCGCCAGAACCCAGGGTCCAAAAGAAATATTAAAATAAAAGTTGAGAAATTAAATAGGATTAGGTATAAATACACATGAAATCTTATTAGTATATCATCCAGTTACTGCCGATTCCTATGTTGCGAGAACATGTCAGGCGGCAGTTTCTTGAGTTTTGCTGTTCAGACATGAATAACGCCTGGAGCGCTATAAAAGCGATGCATCGCTACAGGCGTTTTTCAATCAGTTAGTTCATTGGACCGTGCAACAAGCGAATAAAAACAAGTAATCCTATTTTATAAAGTTATATCCATTTTGTCAAGTGTGGTGTTGTGTTGTTTAATATTTTGTTTACTACTTTTTTGTTTAATTAAGTGCCGAATACCTGCTGACTACAATTTCGACGGCTTGATTCTTTATAAAATGGTAAGCGTTCCCTACTGTATACTATCTACCTTAACCCTTTATAGGATACTGGTTTTAATTAACTTTTTAGCCAAATATCTTTTATTAATTGAAATGTCATGTACGAGATAAAAAAACTGGTTTTATCCATAACTCACTTAGTTTTTATGCTATTGATCTTTTGAAAAACCATTTTTTATTCAAATATTTTTTAAGAATATTTTCTACCCTACCCACATGATGTGTTTACTTTAGAAGTTAATTCCTAATTCCCATGAGTACTAATTATTTATTTGTTTTTTCAGAATAAAATAAAGAGATCTTAAGGTGCCGAAGTTTCGCGAGCAAAAAAAACCTAGACTACAAGAAAGGGAAAAAATTGTTGGATCTTTAAGGCATTTCTTGCAAAACAATCGAGATTCCACGGAGACTCCCCATGTTCTATCGATTACTAAATCCGTAATATCAATGACCGTGAGTGGACCATCTGAAATTTCAACAGTAACATCAGGTCCTGCAACAAGTGGCAGCGGTAGTAGCAGCAAAACAGCTTCTACTGATGCAGAACCCGATGAAGCGATGACACCATCCTGGTCTACAGCATTTGAACAATTCACTTCAGGTAATTCAGCTGGTGTAAAAAGTTCGGTAATGTCAGTACCGAAATACCTGCTGCAAGTGACACTTTCGATGAAGGCTGTAATGAGGCTAGTATCGATATATTCCATCCGACCCCGGTTTGTAGCCCGGAAGAATCACCAATGAGATGACTAGAATATTGGTTAAATGTGGTCTGCCCTTGATAAACATCCAGTTTAAACTTTCCTAGTAATAACGATAAGAGAAAGTTTTCGTGCAAATACTTTGAAAGAAATCTAGCAAATGGAGAAAAAGTCGAAACGGCTTGGCTTATTTACTCTATTTCTAAAGATTCTGTATTTTGTTTTTGTTGTAAGTTGTTCTGTAAATGTAAAACGCCTAACGCTTTTTGTGATACAAATGGAGTATCTGTTGGCAACACTTGTCTTTACTAATTAAGAGACACAAAACGTCAATTTTACAACAACAGTTATATAAACACTTGGGTAAATTTAAAAATAATGTTGGAGACATCTATGACTGTTAATGCTCATCATCTGCGGATTTTAGAAACGGAAAAAATATTGGCGAGACGTGTTGGAAAGAATTATTGCGATTGTTAAGTATTTATATACACAATGATTAGCATTTCAAGGTTCTTCTCAATTGCTTTTCGAACATAATAATGGAAATTTTCTAAAAGCTGTTGAGATAATTGCCCCTTTTGATTCAGTGATGAGACAGCACGTTAGCCCAGTGTATATATAACTCTCAAAAAAAATTTGCTAAAAAGACTCATTATTTAGGCGTGCAAATACAGAATGAAATAATTGAATTATTGTCGTCCAAAGTAAGAAATAATATTTCAGAAATGGTTCGCAGTTCAAAATATTTTTCAATAATATTAGATTGTATATTGTCTGGTGTACAATCTAACAAATTAGTCTTGTTCTGAGGTATGTTGTCCTTAACACCACTTCAAAAAGGTTGAAGTTAAGGAAAGTTTTATTGCGTTTAATCAATACTGGACTCTAAAGGAGAAGAGATATATACATTCGTGATAGAAAATTTGAAAAACTTTAATTTAGAATTAAAATACATTAGGGGACAAGGTTATTATAATGGGAGAAATATGAAGGGAAAATATGTTGGGCTTCAAAAACGCATTCTTCATGCGAATCCGAAAGCCCTTTTTGTACCTTGTGCGGCTCATACTTTGAACTTAACAGTAAATGATGCTTCTAAGGTGTCAGGTGCTACAATAAACTTTTTTAATATTGTGCAAGAGTTATATAATTTTTTTTTTAAATTAGTTTTTTCTTAAAAATTATAGATCAAACTATAAGTTCTCTAAAAAAACGATTTGACCCCGTATTTTTTAGCGACATAATCAAATTAAGTGACAGCGATCTTTCAAAACATTGTTCTATTCTTGAAGAGCGACTGACAGATCAGGATAATAAAGATATAGACTCCAATGATCTGTTTAACGAAATTAAAGCGTTAAAGTTGTTTTCATTACTTGATGATACTGACCCCTTAAGTATTTTACAATATATATTTGAAAACAATCTAATCTCCACCTTTCCAAACACATCGGTAGACCATGAGGTTGTTCATAGAATTTATTATTGAATTCTATGAACATCCTCACGGTCTACCGATTGGATCACCTTTGAGGCCTTTACTAGCTGACATTTTCATGGAATATATTGAAGAAATAATATTCAATTCCCCCAAATCAAAATTAGTAAATTTTTGGTATAGATATGTAGACGATATGCTTGCATGTTTCATAGAAACCGCTAGACAACTAGATCAATTTTTAGTTATCATCAAAAGCATTCTTCCCAAAATTAAATTCAAAATAGGGAGAGATGTCGATAATCAGATTCACTTTTTAGACCTTACAGTAACTCATATAAATAACACACTAAGTTTTGATATATATCGAAAACCCACCTTTACTGATATTTGCATCCCCTGTGACTCAACGCACCCAAAATCTCATAAATACGCTGTATTTAATTCAATGATTCATAGGTTCTCTGTCATTATCCGAAAAAATATGTCCAGGGAAGTGTCAACTATTAAAGAAATAGCTAAGAACAATGGTTATTACTCAAATATAATAAACTAAATGATTCGAAAAAACAAACACAAATAGCATATCATAATATTTAATCAATTAATACAGATAAATATATTTCATTAACATATTTTGGTCCTATCAGCGAAAAGATTGCAAATGTCACTTCAAAGCAGAATATAAAAGTAGCTTTCAAGACCCACATGAAACTCTCCCAAGTATTTTTCAATATTGAAAATAAAACTGATAAATTTGACAATACTGGTGTTTATAAGTGGTCCTGTATGGATTGTGAAGGCGTCTATATAGGTCAAACTGGTCGTTCATTCAAAACGAGATATAAGGAGCATCAGTCAGATTGCAATAACCAGAGAACAGATGAATCTACTTTTGCTTCACATTGTATCGAAAATGGCCATTATTTTTCACCCATAGATCACCCATAGATAAAGGCCGAAAGATAGATTTCTTGGATTCAATCGAAATTTTCAAACTGCAACAAACCCCCCATAGAGATAATTTACTGAACCACCAGTTTTGGCCATGGTGGTCGGTTATTCGTCTCTATTTGAAATTTTTAAATCATACCTGCTTTTATCATAATTATTTTATTGCGTCTTGTTAATGTTGTACCTACCGATTTATATATGTATGTATTTTCAACTTCAATTCAATACTTGTTGTCAGCTGAAGATGGTCGAGAGACCGAAATTGCAATCCTGATTTTCAATAAACTATTTGACAGATCGAGTTCAAAATCCGCGTCAGTATAGAAAACAGTTGTGTCAACTTAGTAACAACAAAAGTTTTCACAATCGCTTTGAGCAGATTTTTCGAGTAATCCATTCCCGGTCCTTTTTGACAGAATGTATATAAATAAGGAGGCTCTATTACTGAATACAAAGTGTCATTTCAAATATTTCGTTTATACCTTTTTCCTGATAAATTGATAAAATCACCCTGTATACAAAATGAGATTATCAATATGTTAGTTCAACTTTAGTATACTAAAATCTAACCTGTCTTTAGCATTCAAGAAATCTCAACTCCCAAACTACTCATTAGCATCAAAATGTTAATCGGGAAACTTTATAAATGAGGTGGTTGTGGACCAACAGTCTTCTGACGCATTATGACTTATTAATGAGTTTTCCGATGAGAAGCACGCAACTTTATCCGCAGGGTTGTTTCGAGCGAATTAATTTTCAAAAGTCGTGTTGCATCGGCTTCCCTCTAATTAGAGAAAAAAGAGTTTTTTTTCCACGGAAATGGTTTCACTGTGCGAATTTTCAATTGGGGCTCATATATCAGGTGTTCTGTGGAAAACGCATCCCAGCTTTATCTTCTACAGTTATTGATCGATTTCTAAGAAACAAAAAGTTAATTGCACTTTGAATAAAATTCTGGCATTCCGAAATATTTTTATGGGCCTGTCGCTTAAGAAAATCTCGAAAGTTGACCTTCACTTGAACTTTTTCAAGAGTAACCCCATATTTTCATGTTTCTCAATAACTTAATCAAGTCGAAACGGCGAGATTTCTTCGGAATCGGTAACTTCGGTCTTTGGGAAGGCGATCAGAACGATCAATCGAGCAAAATTTCAGAGAGAAAGCACCGAAAAAGCGAAAATAGAAAAGGTCTCCGATTTTTCGCGAGTGGAGGGGATAGTTTCATTCCCGTTAAATGACGGGAAAACTGAAAAATCTTCGATTCAACGAAAGGCTTTTGGCGGACTTCTGCAAAATTTCGCTCCATTTTCCTTATTCCGAATATCTCTGACGGCCGGAAGTTAACTAACGTCGAGCTGTCAAAATAAGTGGTTTTCTTTCATCCTTCCTACTTATACGGGGTTACTGGGAGAATGGATTCGGGTGTCGAACGATTCCTATATATCTTGAGATGCTCTCTCTTTTTTGAATGAAAATATTGAGATGGAAATAGTTAGTAACTTTTATTTTCACCAACATAATTTCGGTACTACCAACAACTAGAATATAGTGCTCTATCTCTTCTGAGTGATAATATGAGACGGAATGAAATATCCATTACATCTAATCGAATCTAACCTTATTTCAATTAGTCTTATATTCGATCTGTCAAAATAAGTAATTCCGAATTGTATTCGAATGAAAAGTTTGACGAAACTTGAAATAAACTTTTCGAGGTAAGTGAACGTAGTTTGATGTTTATTTTATCCATTTTCATGTATATTTTGTTTAAAGAAACAACAAACTTTCAAAATTCATAAATTTAACATTTTGTGGTTATTCTAACCTAATCGATGTGATTCAAACGGAATGTTATAATAAAATGGAGTTAAGGAGACTTACAATAATGTTTGAAAGGTAAGTGAATGTAATTTGAGGTTTATTCATGTATTTTAATGTATATTTTTCAGCATGCACAAGAAATGTACTCAGAATTTACATATTTCATCTTTCTTTCATGGTTATTTTAACCTCTATGCGTTGAAAAATGTCCTGGTATTACTAGGATTTTATAACGAATCAATTGGGACTATCTTACGAAATGATGGGGTATACTTTTGATTGCTATTAATAGTTAATATTGTATAATAATATTTTTTCTGAAAGGAACTCGATTAAGTTTTCGTTAGGTCATTTAGAGCATGAATCATATAAATATTTTACGTTATCCACTAAAGGCTATATCTGTATTAAAAGATTTCAAACTGGATGTCAGTAAGACCGTGCCATTTCAAATTGAATTTTCGTTTCAGTTTATTCAAGAGAAAGTACGTTTCGATGTGTTTGACAATTTTCAAGTTTGGACCAAAGAAACTAAGATCTCAAATTTGCACAAAAGGTAATTATTGTGAGTTCCTTCTATTCATAACTCATAGTTACTGTTTCTCAGGAAATTTTATCAAGGTTGTTGAATGAATGACAGGAATTTCTCATTGATTTAAAGTTGAAAGTTTCTTTGTTATAGGTGTCTGATAGTGGAAAACAAGATATTCAAATATGTAGAAGTTGAATACGAAGTTTCATTTTGTACAACCACAAGTTTCAATCAAGATTTATGAAAGTCACAGGAAACATGCTACTTTTTATGTGAATCATTTTAGGAAAAATTCAACTACTACTTGGAGAATACTATGTAATTTGACAATTTTGTTAAAGGTAGTTGTACTATAGGTATTTTATATAATTGTGTAAAATGAGTACGTTCATCACGTAATATGGAAATATGAAGTTGTTTCAATTCAATTTCTTCCTTTCATTTTAATTTTATAGTATATTATAAAGTTTCACAAGAAAATGAATTGAAGAGACGTGAAATTGAGAATTAGAAATTTCAATTATTAGAGAAAGTTTACAAGAAGCTGACTGCTCAAAACCAACTGCCAACTCGACAGTTAAGGATCTAGGAAATAACAAGAAACAGTTTCACTGGAACTGATATATAGTTAACATCATTGTATTGTATATGAGGGTCCATAATGTGATTTACAAATTTGTGGATCTCATTTCTGATTTCCACAAGAACACTTCAACTCAGAAGATATTTGTTCTTCCAGGTTAGCACATTGTATGAATTTTGGTCAATTTGAATTTATACAAAAAAGTTGCGTACAGGGCAATCACGTTAGGTGAAATTTCTATGTATTCAGTAGTGTTCCTTTATTTGATTACTAATTTCTCGCTTTTGTCTTTTGGATACTCCGAAGAAATTTTAATTTGGGGAGAACTTCTATTTTCTATTTCATTATTATACTTGGGAAGTAATTCTTGCATCTTGCTGTTTTAAGCTCATATTTGTTGTTTATTATAATTCATGAATATTATTCAATTCTTATCTGATCTAATTCGAATCAGAACTGTTGAGTAACAACTGAAAATTTGAAACTATAGATCTATGAAATAGCAAAATTAGTATTATTTCAAACGTCAAACTGAGGCCGACATTCATATAACCGCACATAGAACATTGTGGAACATAGGAACTGGCATCGCAGTTAAATCCTCTATGTCTATTTACATTTTCCACGGTCTAAAGTTTCAATTTTCCTGAGTAACTACAAGGTTTTAGTAAAATATCGGAAAAATTAAAACGAGCCATTTTATGTAAAGGTAAACCCAATACCTATCATTATTATTTCAAAATAATGTTTTCGACAATTTATTTTTATCGAGTTGACTAGTGACTTTGAGCAACTTATACAAAGAATAGCAACGGAAAGATAACATTTTCTCGTTAAACTAAAAAAGAAATTTCACTAAAATCTGAGTCAATTTATTAGGCGAAGAAGATGACACTATTATTCTGAAATTTTGATAAAAAAATCAAAGCTCAATGAAGGTGAATTTTAAATAGGACAAATCTTAACAAGACACGCTCAAAAAAAGGTGTCCTCTACCAAGAAATATTAAGTACACCATGCCATTTGTGAAAGCAAAGTTGTAGTCGATGACCGGTATAACCGTAAGTAGTACCGATCTGAAAACAATTGCACATTGTAGATCCGTATCCATTTATTCGAATCCCATATTTTGAATTAATATGAAAGCATATAAAAGTGGTATACTTACACAGTGAAATGGTAGAAAAAGCACAACCATCCTCCGGGATGTTCGAGAAACACATAAGTTCGTTCTTGACAGGTTTTACCCTTTTTGTGATGAAAAACATATTTGGCTTTGAAAGCTTGATCAATGGGAAGGTATATGGGATAATAGGGATCTGGTACACCCCTGGGTGCATCGGACGGTGCTCCTACAGGATCTTCTTCATCAACAATATCTTCTGGTTGAATAACATCTTTAGATTTATGGTTTCGGGTATACCTTTGATGTTTTCGTTTGAGAGGGGTGGGAACTCTTTTGTGATGGGCCTCCCCGAATCGAGGACCCCTGCGTATCCTCTGTAGGAATGGTAATCTTTCGGAGAATTCTTCTGTCAGCTCATCTTCGCTGTTTGGTGTTTTGTACCTTTGGGATAGATAATTCGGGGTTTGTATTCGAGATGGCATTGAAAGTGAGAGCTTTCTTTATTCCTGTATATGTAATAACATCTCTGTCCTATGCAACAAACTATAGGTTCAAACCATAAGTTATGTTTTTTAAAATTAAATGCAAAATATTTCTTACTAAGAATTCTTCATACATCAACAAAAATTGAAATGGAAAATCATTTTGGCTTCATCAGATTTATCAACCCACTAAAATTGTTCTTACAAATATACCAGGTGTATCGTAAGTACAAGACCCTACTTCAGCTGGTTATTCATTAGCGAAAATAAAGAGGACTTGTCAAAATATATACTGTAAGTTGAAGCGATAAATGCTTGTAAATTTTGAAGAAATCATTAGTTTAATGAGTACTTTTTGTCAGTATATTTATATTCATCTATCTCTTTTGGTAATGGGTGAAATCTGCAACCCTTCTCGTTTTTCTATTATAACTCTCAATATTATTTGGGCATAAAATTATTATTTTCTCGATCTCCTCCGTTTTGATAAACAATCTCTTTTTATTTTGTGTTTTCTCAATCAAATAGTAGTTTTTATATGAGTGAATGAGAAAAATACATTAATGTATGTTTCGCATCTTCTTTGAAGAGACACAGGAATTATTTCTACACTAATTATAAAATTTAAAGTATTAAAAATATTTTCGAATTTTTCCTTTTATACAGGGTAATCTCTAAGCTCTATGACAAATTTTGAGACATGATTTTTAAATCAGTTTCAAGATAAATTAGTGAGAACAGCACGGTCCTTATCTTATTTTATTCGGAGATATTCAGCTTCAAAAATTTGATCCTCATGGGTCCTGAAATCACTGTTTTTAACATACGAGAGCGATTCCGAGGTGTTACCATAGATTGAATGAAATACATATCTTGTTGTACAGGATGTCCCAAATTCGAAGCTTTTTTAAGGCAACTATGTGAAACATAGCAGATAGAAAAAATTGCTCTGTCTCGATTTTCGAGAAAACCTCATTGGTGAAAACCAATTTCAGCTATCATTTTTTGTTCTCGAGTTATTCCGGAATTTTAGATTTTCCGGGATTTGAGCAAATGATCATTGTACTATTTAAATCACGTGAAAAATATATTCACATTCTTTGGATACTTTTTTGAAAAAATTCCACGGATGCATTCGAAAAACTATTTCATCCAAAGGTGTTCAAACTATAAGGTAAACTTGTGTTTTTTTTTCAATACAAACGACACGTGACATTGTTTGTATTGAGTAGAGTATTTTCGTCCTTTTCAGAAAGATAGAATATGATAATAATACTATTATGGCCTGTTTTTCAAAAAATGAAAAGTCATGTCACACCGAATATCGTTATCAGATGGAAATCATTTCCAAAAAAAAATAATTCTCTATGGAAGTAACAGTAGAATTAATCTGTTTGTTTGTTTGTTTGTTATTCCTTTAACGTGCTCTATTTCAGCCTTTCAGCCAATGGCACGCCGGAGAATTCTATCACCTCATTAACCCGGGAATTTTGCCGAACCCCTCTCGTGTCGAGGGAAGCGATCTTTAATGTCCAACACATCTCTGTTATACAGGACCGACGGCTTTACATCTCCTCCGAAATTTGGATACTCAAGCGATTCCCAGAATCCGAAAAATCGCACCGACTTTGTTGGGAATGAACCCAAGTAACTCTGCGCAGGAGACTAGCATCATATCGTCTACGCCACCTAGCCGGCTAGAATTAATCCAGGAATATGGAAATATCACAGAGAACCTTCGATTCTGAACAAGGTGTATTTGTGCTTGGTGAAACCACAAAGAACGCCCGTCATTGTCAGAATAATTAGCAATTATCAGCCCATTCCTAGAACTTTTGTATTGTTAGAAAGAGCTTCTGGTATTTTCGAAGGTTTTCTCGAAATGGAATAGAGGAACGACGAGAAGTATTAGTGAATATTAGTGAAGCTGCTGATTATCTTTATCAAGAACGGTTTTCGGTACATCAGCTCGACGAAGGTATTTTAAAAAGTTAAAACATAATTTGCGACCCTACGGAACTTTCAAAAAACTAAGGATCGATGAATATGCTGAAGAAAGTAATGGAGAAACTGAAACCAAAATAATTGCAGCAATAATTGAAAATCCTGAAACATCGACGATGAAATTACCGGATGTAAATGATGGTTCGAAGAACCCCAATCAGAGGCAGAATAAAAAAGATTGAAAAAAGACGTGAGTTTAAACCATATGGAATTGAATCCGCATCTTTTTCTTGGAGATTTCGATCGGCGAATTAATTTCTGTAGATGATTCGAAGGATGAGCAGTGATTAATGAAACAAATCGACATCATTGGTCAGATGAAAATGACCATTTTTTCTGGAATGAAAATTTATCTCGAAATTATGTTTGTTTTCAATGTTCTGAACTATTCTCGAAAACGAAATTTCAAGAATGCGTCAGATTTCAGGTTCTTTCCAATAAATAGTGATTGTACTCGAAACTAGTTTTTACTATTCCGCGGTTCTTGTGAGAATCTTCACACATCTGTTTTCTTATAAAAATCACAAGCAAATCAATCTTTCATTTCTCTTTCAATTAGACTTAGAAATTATTTTATATTAATTTATATTTTTGTCATTCTAATACTACTTTCTAATACACACAACTCAATTTATATGGAATCGCCCGATATTTTGAATATTACCTCAGGGTTTTGGAAATTCAAGGATTGTTAGAGTTGATCCTTTTTGAGTTGAATTGAAAAAAGAAATAAATTAAGGTTTATTTTAAGAAAGAAACAAATAAAAGAAAATTAGAGACTCCTTCCCCATGTAGTAAAAAAATTGGAAATTGTTTCTCACGGAGTAGGTGTTTTTTATCTCGATCTCAGTAGCTTGTAATACCTTTGGATTAGGTTTTCGACCTCCTCTGGAGTGATATTCTGCCATTCTTCTGTGGTGGCTTGGATGAGCTGTTGTGGGCTTCTTGGATCATCCTGGCGCGATTTAATTTTCCTTTTGAGATTATCCCATAAGTGTTCAATTATTTAGGATTTAGGTCTGGAGAGCAAGCTTGCCAGTCCAAAATACCAATCCCCTCTTTTTCAAGATAATGTCGCGTGAAATTGCTGGTACGCGGATTAGCATTACCTTGCATAAAAGTGAAATTCTCACCGTTGGCACCTCGCCAGAGTCTCACTATGGGCTCCAGCACTAGGTCCACGTAATTTCTAGCCACACTCGCAGGAAACGAAATCGAATCTGTTTTGCCTCCCAGCATAATGCCACCCCAAAACATCACACTGCCGCCTTGGTATTTCGGAATTTGTCTTGCTGCTCGGAGTCTAGCACGTCTTCCACGACCCCTTGAAACCTGAATCTGGACGTCATCTGATCGAACACCTCTTCTGGTCTCATCCGAAAAAAGAACATTTCGCCAATTCTTAATATTCCAATTTTGGTGCTCGATACACCATTTAAGTCTGTTAATTTTTTGTTGTCTGGTTAGCTCTGGAACAGTTGAGGACCTTCTGCTGAATTAACCTCTTGAATGAAGTCTTTGACGTATCATTTCGACTGATACACTGATGCTTGTTGCTTCCAGAAATTGCCTTTGGGGTATGGTGTGTGACACACTAAGGTCCCTTTTGGCAATTTTACACAAAAAGCGGTCTTACTCTTCAGTAGTGATCTTCCTACGACTTCTTCTAGGCCTATTTTGCATAGATTGTAGCTCCAAGTATCAAGCGTAGATTTTTAAAATCACCCCCTATAATACCCCCATTGTAACCACTAAACCCCTCTGTGTCATCCCTTCTTCAACGAGAGCAATTATTCGACCCCTCTGCACATCGGAGAATCCAACGTAAGGCGTTTTCAATTATGATTATAGGTTTGTACATTTTGAAATTCACAGTTTCGAATCTCAGTGACGACTGAGTACAATATTCCGAACATGTGGTGATAATTCAACATTTCTTATCAAACTATCCAGTTTTTTTACAACCAAAAAGTTCATTCTGCGCAAGTATTCAAAGATCCATGGTTAAAAAATCAATATTGTGAAATACCGAGTGATTCCAAATAAATTTGGTTGTGTGTACTTTCTGATATCACGAAATCTTCCTACAAAATAAAACATTCTTAGTGGTTTCCATAATCATCTTCAGCATCGATAGGTATATTAATATTGCAATAGAAAATTATTTTGTGAATGGCAAGATTCCCATCTCATAGCGAGAGTCGGTTAGAAATGACTTCACATTTTTCGGGAAATACACCTCGATGGCATTATTATCCAATTATATATTGTCGAAAAGAAAAAAAAATTTAATTCAAAGCGACCTTTTTCGCGTATAATTTGTATTGAAAAAACCACATGTTTACCTTATAGCTCGAAAACCGTTGGGTACAAAATTTTTCTGATGCATCCCAGGATTCTGTTCCAAAAATATTTTTAACGCAACTTAATTAATACTCGAAATATGGTCATTTGATCGAATCCTGGAAAATCGAGTATTCCGGAATAACTCGAAAATGAGAAAAGATTCCTGAAATTGTTCTTCACCAATAGGTTCTCTCAAAAATCGAGAAAGAGAAATCGGGGGTCAAATTATCGAATTTGGGACACCCTGTACAGAATGTGACATTCGTAACAATAGTAGAATAAGAATGTAGGGTTACTTTCAATAGATATCAGAATATATTTTTCGATAGATAATTATTGCTTTGAAACTCTAAATTTCTCGAATTAATAATGTATTCCTTCAGTAATGAACAATATGCAAATATTATCTATGTTTATGGTTTTTGTGATAGAAACGCGCGATAAGTTCCCAGAAAATACCATCGAACATTTCCTAAATATATCCTCTAGTTCGTACAGCTTTTACTTTGCAATTTTCTTTTTTCTGCAAATTGTTCGTTAATTTGGGTACTTTTGGTTGAATATTCTGCGAGTTCGACTTATTATTTATTGACATTGACTGTGAATGATAAATAGTTTCATAGTATTCTCGTTTCATTATTTATTTTCCATTATATTTGACAGAAAAACCTATACACAAACTGCTATTTTTGAATGATTTCCAAACGTCAAACTGAGGCCGACATTAATAGAATCTTATGTAGATTATCACGGAACATAGAAACTAGCATTGAAATTAAATTCACTGTATTAGTTTTCATGTTCCTCAGCCTAATAATTTCATTCACCGTAGGAAATGCAGGTTTCTTTAAATCGCGAATAAAATAAAAACCTTATACTAATCAATACTTATTTGGTATACAACTTTATAAAGTACTCGTATTTGAAAAAATCAATTTTTAACAATTTGATTGATTTTCAAGTACCCTATATATAAAATAACATCGGAAATTTCATTTGTCTGAAAAAAAGCGCTTTTCTTGTTAAACTAAAAAGAAAAATTTATAATTATACCCAAATCTGAGTCAATGATTTTTTGGCCAAGAAGATGACACATTAATTCCGATATTCTGATAAAAAAAGTCATAGCTCAATGGTGGTTTATGTTAGATTTGATGAATCTCAACGGAAGATGCTTGAAAAAGGATGCTTTTTAATAAAAAGAATCTGAAAGTACACCGTGCCGATGTCCGATACAACCGGAAGTGGTACCGCTCTGAAAACAATCGCAAGTTGAAGTTTCATTAACCTTAATCCCAAAATTTGAAAATGATCGATAAACCCGTTACCAAGATAGTTCTAATGGGCCCTTTATTGCGGACACCCTGTATAATAAGAACCACCAAAAAGTTACCAGATAGCAAAGTAAAGTATCAATAATAATAAATGATAGCAGCCTAGTTGAATTTTTCCAATTCATGAAGTCATAGTTACAGGTGCTTTCCTATATTTTTTTTCAAATAACATTTTTCAAGAAAACACAAGGGGAAAAATAGTTTCCTTTCAGAAAGTAACTCAAAATAAGAGGTACCTTTATTTAAATAATACTTTTGAAAAAAGTATTTATGTAAAAGCGACAAAGGGTTGCGAATTTCCCAATTACTGGAAAAGGTCGATGAATAAAACAATACCGACATAAAAGCTCTGGTGCAACTGAAGATTTCTGCAGAATTTCAGACTAAATGCTTGTCTTATTTTCAGAGAAAGAATTAAAAGCCATATTTAAGTCTCTACTTTTAAGAAAAGGAGAACCCTCAGAAGAAGAAGTTATTTAACAAATATCCCTCATGTTAGCTGCAGAAACTAAAACAGCAATAGATCTGTGTACTTACAAAACAACCTATTTATAAAAAACTTAATTCTATTTTTCCCCAATTTTCTTTCCTCCACCTCTTTTTACCTACATGTTCATTTTCCCACTCATCATTTTTGAAATAATCCAGATACTCCTCTGCGCTTTTATATCTTAAACTCGCTAGATGAATTTTATACCAAAGCCACCTAACCGGAACAAGAAAAAAATGTCGAAAATTCTTTTATTTCATCCACTCCATACATATAGGAGCCGAGGGAGATTACCCGACTGCCTCTATATTTGGAACCGATCGATTTTCAATTCAGGCATGGGAATTTCCGATAATAAGCGTTTATATTGAATTTGGAACATCAGGGAAGAATCCTCTTCCTATTATCTAATAAGAACCAGAATCAAATACAGGGTGCAGTGGAATGAACTCGCATAATATAACAGGGTAGGAAACTACCTACTATCAATTGATACAGATCATTTGCATATTCACCAGTTTTGCTACTTACTATACAAGGTTTGATTTCTTAATTTATTTCGAGAAGATTCAGTTAGATCATATTGTATCTAGAGAAGTTATAACTTCGGTATTCCCAATTGTGGATCTAAAGAATATTAAGCACTTGAAAATTTTTTGGAGAATATAACCATTGGTGTAGCATGGTTATCAAAAACCCTTTCTTTGAGCAAGTCTTATACGCTACTGACAATTTCTGAATAGTGCATGACTTTTCCTACAAAAACTTATTTCTCGATTTTTTTTAATTCCCGCTTAGATTAGGAACTCTTCAGAGTTAAAGAAAAATATCGACTTTTGATTATTCGACCTAAATAATAGTTCAAATTCCTCAGCAATTCCAAACGTTCTTTTGGAAGGGTCTTCTAGGGAGAAGAGCAAACGTTAATTCGTGGAAATTGTACGTATTATGGTACACTCAGTAATCCAAAAAATGACAGTGAGTATGTATGTACTTCAGTTAGACAATCGTTTTTTTATGTTCGTTTTTCTTGAGACAAGGTTTGTATCGAGGGGCACGCTAACAACTACCTATGAATATTTGGAGTTTTTGATATGATTCAACAGCCCATGACGCCGGCGATAAATCGATCGAATTTTGGAACAATCAGCACTATTGGTCAATATTGTAATACTTTAAGGTTTCGACTCGAACCGCCAGGATTATGTTGTGCTAATGCAGAGGTCGAATTACCACGTGGAGACGCCACCTGAATTACAAAATTCATTGCATCAGGGTAAGCATTTATATATATTTTATATATCAAATAATAAAAATAACGAAAATAGCTGCATTAAAATAGTTATGGTCGGATTGTTTAATTGTGATTTTATTTCATTATATAGTCATTTTGTCGTCCTTTTTGTCATCTGGCACATAACCTAAAACATATATGGTACTTTATAATTCGACAGGTTAATCATTTTCAATACATCAGACGTGTCAATATAATGGAATTATTGATAACTCAATTGATTTATCGGAAATATATAAATGATATTAGGATTCACACATCCAGTTTAATAACTTAACTTCTCAAAAAAGAAAGATTCGTATAGACCAGGGGTGCTCAAACTTGAACTGCTGGTGATCTACCTCAATATTTTTAGACTACTTACGATCGACTCTGAGAGGCTGCAAGTATGTGTGATGCAGGGTTGTCGTACATACACAATACACCCTACATACTTAGGTAGGCTGTACCGTAGCATATATAGATTTTAGCTTTCCGCACAATATACATTATTTTAGTCAAGATTTGGGTTAGGTTTAGTTAGGTTCTTCTCTATAATATCAATGGAAAAACTCATAGTTATTCAAAATTGCGAGTTTATTGGTTGTTACAGAACAAAAGAGTTAAACTTAACTAAGTAGTGACTTTGGATGTTGAAGCGTGGCACTGCATATCCTCAGCATACATTTCATAAGATGGTACGTAACCACTGAGTGCTAATCGCAAGCATGATCACATATGATCGTCAGTTAGTCGATTGCGATATTTTGACTCAATTATGTTCATTTAGAAAATGCAGACTCGCAGAAGTAAGTTAACCTAAACATTGCCGTCAGTTGAAGGGCGATTTGCCTTAGATTCGGATATTTATCTTCAGATATAAAACACCAGAAATTTGTATCAGATGCTGTAGCTTTGAGATGTATATTTGATATAATCTGCACTAACTCATTTTCAACAGAACATGAGTTATATTAAACTAACTTGCCATTTCAGAAGCTAATTCCTTCCTGGAAAACGATAACTCATAAACGATGCTATATTTGCCAATTTACTGCAATCATAAAAACGCGTTTCGAATTGTCCCAAAATATTTGATAATTCAGCCTTAACTGAGGAATCCTTGCTCTGAAAGAAGAAAATGATTCAGATTCTTTCTTTTCAGTTGATCTATCATAAGTTGCAATTCACTTTCGAATGCGTTTACTGCGCTAATCATCTCAATAATAGTTTTTCCTTCACCTTGAAGCTCCAAATTTATGGTGTTTGAGTGCATTGTGATGTCAGTCAAAAATGCCAAATCAGTCAGCCATTTTTCGTTTTCCAACATTTGAATGTCACACCTGTTTCGTCTAGAAAAGCTGTTATTTCCGGCAATAATTCTTGAAACCTTTCTAGAAGCTTTCCGGGACTCAACCACCTGACGTCCGTGTGAAGAACTATATCCGTGTGTTCAGCTGGCTCCCAATCTTCCAACTGCAACTTGAAGAGCCGCCGTTGCAAGCTACGTGCACGGATGGAATTCACAATTTTTGTTGTAATGCCCATAATTTCCGCCGTGTTTAAAACTTTTGAACACAAAACTTGTTGATGTACAATGCAACGGAATGAAAAAAATCAAGGCAAATCTTCATTAGCTCGACACAATGCCACAAAACCGTTTTTGTTTCCTGTCATTGCTGGTGCTCCATCGGTTGTAATGCACAATTTATATATTGGTAGCTTGTAGTTTTCTAAAAAATTGAAGAAAACGTCATATATATGTTCGCCACGGGTCTCCCCCTTCAGAGGAATGATTGTCAAAAATTCTTCCTTAGCCAACATGTCATTGAATACCATCCGAATAAAAATACACAGCTGGGCAGTGTCTGGGATATTGGTGAATTTGTCGAACTGTAAAGAAAAGTATGTACATTTTATGATAACGTGTCTTAGTTTATCTGCCATTTCCTGAATCATGACTTCAATACGCCTTGTGACTGTCGGACGAGATAACTGAAGTTCTCTAATAGCAGACATGATTTCTGTTTAATTTTTAAAATCTCCAAATCAAAAATAATCAATAAATGCTTCCTTCACAACTGATCCATCTTCGAATGGTTTCTTGTATTTCGCCAATATATGAGATAATTTAAAAGACGCGATAGTGGCAGCTTTTGATTGTTTGGCTAGTCTTGTGAACATGGTTTGTTCTTTTTTCAAACAAGATATCAAATCACGTACTTCTCGTTTTCTAAATTCACTATGTTCTGGAAAATCCTTTCATTGTTTTTATGAACCGTTTTATGATACTCTCTAAGTTACCACGCTTAGGTATTGCAACTGACGCACGACAAATAAGACAAATATACTTATCCTTCACCATACAAAAGAAAAATTCTTTCTCCCAATCGTTATTAAAATGATACGTTTTAGATTTCTTCGCTGCACTCATTTCGAACTATTTAATAATAAACTTTGTAACGACGTAGTATTGCCTTCAAATTACAATTCAGAATTACTCCAATTCCTGCAGGCGCAACATTTATCTCAGTGTGAACGAAAGTCTCGAATGTTCCCGTCAAACGCGCCGCCCGAAATTTCTAGAAAAGAGGCAATAAAAAACGCGGCTTTTATTTGACAAGTACCGCCTGTTCCTTTGATAAAGCCGCCTTTTGCCGCTAGCGGAGTGTTATTTTATTACGTAATTAATTTTTTCAGTTTAGTTACTTACTTATCAAAAATTTTTTCCTTCTCGATATCTACTCGAAAAGCACTCGCGATCGACTGGTCGATCGCTATCGACCGTTTGAGCACCCCTGATCTACATGTTGCAATTTTGAAAAACACTAAAGGACTTTCTATTGAAGAAGGTTACTATAGGATGCAGGAACTACTAGATGATGTTATGACTTAGAAATTCATTATGTACAATTGACAAAGAGATATTTCATTGACCTGATAAATTTCTGTCTATCTTTCTATCTATGTTTGTTCAACACAAGGACTACGACTAGGTATATTTCGTTATAGTAGTTAAGATGGACTTAGTAAACATGAATTTTGCTATTTTCAATTTAGAACACTCTAGTTATGACATGTTCATCAAACTTGAACCTCCAATTCGAAAAAAGGAAGAGAAATATTTCCTTCTTTTTCCTATAACAAAGTTATTTCAGGAAAAGCCATATTTCAAGTTAACTCGGATGCAAGATGTTGCCTTCAAGTATACTTGTATCCTCCTTTCCAATGAAATATAAATATAATTCCAGTTAGCCATTTTTCTGATCATACTTTCAACCAACAACTGAAATAGGATAAATAAGGAATACAAAAGAACCAGACTATTATTATTTATGGAACTATATGTCTTCATTTATATATGTATCTACCAGAAAGGATATACGAGTATATTGTTGAAACGCGAACTGAAAAGAAAATTGAAATACGAACGGAGAAAACTTGATCTCTTGAATCATATATGAAATTGAGTACGTATCATTCGTTCCATGAATACGAGTAACGAGAAAGAAGTACATTTTCCGAAATATTATTTTTAAGCAAATTTTAGCTACATAAATAAAAGAGAAATTTCGAGGCAAATAATGAATTTTGATCCAATATCTGAACAATATTAAAACTTATCGCCGACAGCATGGAAACCAGGTATAAAGTGGCATGAAATAAGGGGAAGTCTTTTATGTTTTGAATGTTGGAACAAACGTCTATGACTTGTTACAATAAATTCACAATTTCAGCTCTATGCGTGCTGTGTTCTATCCACAACAAACTGTTCAAGTTGACAAGTTAGTTGAAAAAAGGAATTGAATCATCAGCATTTTCGCACATTTTTCTGTTGATTGGAGAACTAAAATGCAAAAGGGTTAGGCTTAGCGACGATTACAGTGCAGGTGCACCGAAAACAGTGGTCACTCAAGAAAATATGGATGCCGGGCGTAAGATTATCCACGAATATCCCCATGCAATATCTTGCGAGATTGAGGAAAAAAGTCCTCACTCCAAAACTACCGTCCTATTGCACTTCTTCCCATTATGTCCAAAGTGATGGAGAGAGTCATAAATGATGAAATCCTCAAATATCTTGAATTGCAGGGAATTATTAACGACCGTCAGTATGGGTTTTCGCAGGCAAAGATCGACAGCCTACGTCACTCATGTTTGTACATCAATGATGGAAAAGCATGGGTAATCTATATCAATAGCCCTCAACTTCTCTAAAGCCTTCGATAGGGTTTGGCATGCAGCCATGTTGAATAAACTTGCTTTATATGGGCTTCCCGAAAAATTGAGGGGTTGGATGAGTAGATTTCTTTCAAATAGATCAATACAAGTTGTGGTCGTTCGTATAACATCTGATTGTTTCATGTTGCAAGCAGGAGTACATCAGGGATCCATTCTTACGCCAACCTTGTTTCTATTGCAGATAAACGATCTTCTGTTATCTAAAGAGAACAAGATCTTCGGTTTTACAGACGATTATACCCTGGTTTCGTCTTTCAGTAGTCTGCGGCCGATTTTAGCTGCGTAATCTCAGCGTCAGAGATGTTAACAAATTAATAACTCAAACTCTGACCCATAGAGGATATCTGAGTGGGGTCAGTTGAACCTGGTGAACTTCAACGCGAGCAAGACGCAAGCAACTACGTTTTCTAGAAAGATCCCTGCTGGAGAACCTCCTCTAATGATGCAAGGCCAACAAATTGCATTCAAAGATTTGATGCACCTTCGGTCAACTCCGGGTTTTGCTGGCATGAACATGTATCAGCAATAGCTAAGTCGGCATCAGCTAAAATTAGTTTTCTATCAGAGCTAAGCGATACTTCATGTCATCTCAACTGTTTCTTCTATATAAGGCGCAGATTCGACCTGCTTTGGAATATTGCTCCCATGTATGGGGATCTGCGCCCAAACATTCGTTGCGGATGTTGGATAGTGTGCAAGAACGGGGTGTGCGCCTCATCGACCACCCGGAGATCACCCGCGATCTCCAACTGCTAGCTCTCAGAAGACAAGTTGCTGATTTTTCTCTCTTTTACAGATCCACGGAAGATGCTCCAAAGAGCTGAAAGAGCATGTTCTGGAAAAATTCATGTTTTGCCGCAACACTAGGCTGGCAAGGAGTTCTCATCATATGGCGGTACATTCAACGACCCCTCCAATCTCTCTATAAGAATTCCTTCGTTTACAGCGCCGTTGATCTGTGGAACTCGCTTCCGTCCAACATCTTCTCAACATCCTACAATTTGACCCTCTTCAAGAAGCGAGTAAACAGACACCTCAATTCTTCCCAGGCGCCCACTCATGTGGTGTAACAGATTCGCCTATTCCTGGGAAGCGCGCATAAAAGAAATACCACAGTATAGAAAATTTTGAAGAATTGCGTGTGAAAAAATTACTTTTCGTTTGATACCGCATCATCAGAAGAACCGAAAGCTGCAAGGGTGAATTCGTGTCAAAAATTATGGATACTGACAACATTGTAAGTGGTTATGAATCTTGGATCCAAAAAGATGGTCGCAACGTTTGTTTGAAGAACAGGTGGTGACAATTCCCTTACAAGATCAAAGTTCAGGCTGCCGATAGGTACACAACCATTTGTTTATCTCAAGTCGTTAGTAAGCTTCAAGAAGCAGAGCGCCAAAACAATTGAAAATTTAACGCAAGAAAACATAGAATTCTTACATCAACCTGCGTACAGTGCAAACCTAATTCCCAACGATTTCTTTAAATTTCCCAAAATCAAGAACAGACTGCGTGGTCAAAGGTATAAGTCTTCAGACGAAGATGCTGATGCCTTGCAAAAGGCCATTTTGAATGTGGCAGAAAACGATTGGAATAAGTGCTTCCAGAATGGGTTTCAGCACTCTTAATCGTTTCATTCAAGTTCGATATGAAAATCTCAGAAGATATCCCTCGTATATATGAATAGGTATGCAGTTCACAAACTGAAGGGCTGGCTCCCTAGCGTAGGGGATATGATGCTCGTCTCCTGCGCAGAGTTACCTGGGCTTAATCCTCACAAAGTCGGTGCGATTTTTCGGATTCTGGGAATCGCTTGAGTGTCCATCTTTCGGAGGAGATGTAAAGCTGTCGGTCCTGTCTAACAGAGATGTGTTGGACATTAAAGATACCTTCCCTCGACACGAGAGGGGTTCGGCAAAATTCCCGGGTTAGTGAGGTGACAGAATTCCCCGGCGTGTCCTTATCCGAAAGGCAGAAATAAAGCACGTTAAAGGAAAAACAAACAAACAAACTGAAGGGGAGTATTATTTGAATACCTCAAAAATTTGGTATTATGTGGATCAGTTTGGTCATTCACTATCTGAAAGTTATCATCAAGAAGTAATTTGAAAGTCTCAAGTTTTTTTAGGTAATTGAGTTTTCAACTCTTTTTGGCACTGTAGAACTTTCAATTTAACAATACCTGAAGAACTGTGGTCTTTGTGCATGCAGTGGTTAGCTAATGCTGAATCTCGTTTACTTTGTATAAATGAAGTTTGATGTTCTTTATACCTAATTTTCAAGGAACGTCTAGTCTGACTTATGTAAAAAATATTGCAGTCCAGACGAGAAAACTTATCTTCCGATTTATTTAAATTCTTTATATAATTGAATAAGAGTTTACTCATTTTGAAGTCTGAATGTAATTTTAAATTTCAATTTGGTAAGATTATTTGTCAACATTTTCACTTTTTTGTCCAAAATATATCGAAAGGATAAAATTTGTGTTAGTGAATTAAAATTGGCCTTCCATTATTTGAATATGATTGAAAAATATAAATATGACAATATTATTGGCTTAAAACTGACGTGGGCACGTGAAAACATCAACATGTTTTCACATGATAAAAACATTCAATTATTTCCACATTTACCGTTGAGGATTGTTTTCAATCTCATGAAGATATAATTCTTATTGGATAACCCAAATTATAATACATAACTGTCTAACCAGTGGCGTAGAATGAGGTATTATTATCCGCAACTTGAACTTCGTGTAAAAGTGAAACCGCGCATATGAAGGTAGAAAGTTTAAGAGGCAATTACGTAGGTCATCGTCAGATTTTAGTTCTAAGAAACGAGAAGATGAAGCAGATCAAACACAGGGATTCATACAAGAGAATATTCATCTCGCAACTCTAGGGCGGTTTTCGTTCGTAATATCATTAAAATGGATACAAGGAACCTCATTTATTTAAACAACTACGAGGAATCTCTTATAGATGCTCAGGAAATATAGAATTTGTATAGGGTGTTTATTTATCCGAATAACTACTCCTGATCTCTCAGGAATTCGTATTGTGTTTTTGAAATCGAATAATAATCAATTGTTTTGAGAAAAAGTTTTGATTTCTTTTATATTTTCAATCGACTTCAATAAAAGAAGAAGGTTCGATGAATCTATGTATTGTTTTTGAATGTTTATCAACTTTTCTGTCAATCAAGGACCAGTTTTTAGGATATCCTGATGGATAATATGAAATAGCTTGATAGACAGAAAGCAAATAAGTATAACGAAACGACATGTGACCACAGCAAGAGATCTTGAAAAACAACAACATGGATGCGGTGAAAACTAAACTTGAACCCCTAGAGGGGCATTAGTATTTTATACTGATGGACAGTGGTCAAATTGGATCAGATATTTCTGGTCCAAGGTCAAACTTGACATTGTAATGCGTTAAAGACTATCCATACTCCAGGCAGAAGCTCACATATATACTGCATTTATAGCGACATATGAAAGTATTCATATCACCAGACAGCAAGGTTATTTTACCATCTATCAAATCATTCAAACCGATTCGAATTTTTATATTTTCAGAGCATCCCTAAGAAATTCTCGGTAGCTGTTTATATAAATAAGGTTCCTTATATCCATTTTAATGATATTAAAAACGAAATTCGCCATAGAGTTGTAAGATGAATATTCTCTTTTATGAATCCCTCTGTTTGATCTGAGGATACAAGCTCTCCCAACACTCCCTATTGCAACTAACAAGAATACCACTATGTGATTGCCGGTCACATCAGAATACATGGCAATAAAAGATCTGGCCAACTGACGAAGAAGAAGGTAGGAAACCATTTCTCCGAAACCACTTTGCGGCTTCCCAAAAAGCCACCAAATTAAGATTTCAAATTATTGGTAGAAAAAGAAAAATCTCCGAGCCTGAAGGAAATCTCTGGAATGGGACAATAGGAATAATTTCTCTTTTACTCAACAAACTGGACCAAGAAGGTTATCTTTTTCAACAGGAAAGAACTGAAAACAAAGTCATTACAGCAATGAGTCAATGAAAACATTCGCACTTTTGCTCTGTGTTTGATGCTATCGAAAAACAATGACTTAGTTACTTCAGCTCGTCTTTCTCATTCAGGAAAGGATAGACTAAGGAAGACTGCTGATTTAACCTAGGGACATAATGTGGTTCACAGATAGCATGAAAACGAAACATGGTCCAGGTGCTGGAATTTACAGGTAAACTCCTGAAATTTCAATAATCATAAACCTTGGGAGACACTATACTGTCTACCAGGCTGAAATATGGACCATTGCTCAGTGCACTCAAGAATGCCTTGGCAAATCTAATTTTTACTCACTCACAGTGAAATTGATGTTGGATCACTCAAATCATTCTGGAATATTATTATATGGGAAACAAAAAACGGATGAACTGGCCAGAAGAGGGTCTAAGGCACCCTCGTAGAACAGAAACCTGCCTACTGCATTTCCTATGGAAGCGTACGCACGAAATTGGTTGACAAAAAACAAACTTCAATAGTGCAAATAAAACTCAAAAAACCAGGAATGAATCTTATAACGAAGCTCACTTCAGATCTGCTCTTGCTGCGTACGAAAAAATAAGTAGAACTGTAGGTCTTCGCACTGAACACTGTGACCTTGGACGCCATATACTGATGATGTGAGATGGAGGATGAAGAATGGAACATCAAGTCAGGAGAAGTAAAACGAAGCACCATCAGAAATTATAAAAATGCAGTCATTCAGTCAAACTCGACAGCCTGACGAATTCTGCGCCATTACTATTCCTGGTGGAAGCTAACGCGATAAGGGGGCCCTGAAAACATAATGTGGTATGAAGACGATTCAGAAATAGAACATGGTACAGGTGCTGGGATCTACTGATCTTTTCCAGTCTTGATCATCAGCATAAGCCTGAATAGATACTGCACAATCTACAAGGTTAAGGAATGGGTCTTGCAACATTATTTCCATACTCACTGACAGTCAAGGTACAGTTGAATCACTGAAATCATACCAAAAACTCCTAGAACAGACTGGTATTGTGGGCACAGCCTGCATAGGTTGCAACACTGTAAAGTATTACGTGAGTTGTGGCATTAGAGATGTAGTGACTGAAAAATCAGATGATTTAGCTAGAAGTGTGTTGGAAGCACAGCTTGTAGGACTGAAACTTGCCTAAGGCTTTTCCTATGGAATCTATGCACAGAGTACTATCTAGATGGAATCAGAATTCATTTGAATTTACGATATGACATGGAGTGACATGGGGGGGACGACGAAACACGTTTTTTTTTTAGTGTCAGAAATTAAACTCGATATCCTGATGAGTGACCATCCTTCTATGGAACGATAGCCTAGGGAAGCCCTAGAAACATAATGTATTACACCGAAGGCTCCAAAATATGGAGGTATGGATCAGTGCTAGGTTCGCTCATGAATACCATGGCAAGGTATTTTCATAGGCACTCATACCGGATAACTCCTAAAATAGTCTGGGATCGTGAACACAGCCTGCAAAGTGTATTTATTGCGTGAGTTTCAGGTCAGTATAACCATGTAGTTAACGAAAAAGCGAATGAACTGCCAGAAGTCAAACGCAGGCATCACTTGTAGAACCGGAACCTGTCAACCGCATTTCCCATGGAAGCGTACGCACAAAAATGGGTAAATGGGAGAAAAAAGTATCCTTCAAGGGTAACAATCAATACCAGAAAATAGAAGCCTAAAAAAACTTCAGAGAAGCTCACTCTAAATGAGAAGGAAGGTAAATCTTCTCATGCGACACTGAAAGCTTTGTTATCATCTACATAGAATTACAAATCATCTGGATTAGCTGACAACGCCGTTGGTGTGGCATTGAGGATGAAACAACGAAAGCCTTTTTTCTGAGTATGTAACCCTTGCATTCAAGATCTCCAAGCTCTAAGCTCATCAGGTCAAGTGAAGTAAAACATCAGAGATTCCTCAGCACCATCAGAAGATGTATCAGACTTGTGGGCACCGCAATATGGAACATTGGAACATGCAAACGGCGATAAAGGAGACCTATCTCTGGCTGACATGATTCACGACTTTCGGCTCCGTGAAGTTGAAGAGAAATCTCATGAATGGCAAACATGGTTATCATGATATTTCATCCCTATACCTTTCCGATAAAATTGCAACGAAAAATAAAGCACTTTGATACAAGTATTTATGAAAGGATTTATGTTATTAGAAATGAATTTTTCCCAACATATTTACGATCATTTCCGTTGGAATGCTATTCCGAAACACGACATAAATCCCAACGGCACAATTCTGCTTCATAATAGCATATAGCTGTAGCCTTATTATTCTATAGAGGAACGGTGACATTTATGATTCCCTCTATTGAGTTATATTGAATCAAACTTCCAAATATACCTATAAAGCAGAGCGTCGTAAAAGGTGCAATAACGCGTAATGCCAATAATGCTGAAGCGACAACATCGATTAGTTTCTGTAGAAATGCAATGGAATTTAGTTGATGATAACGATAAAGTTTATAACTGTCGTTTTTTGAAAAAAGAACATTATGAGCTAGTTTTTCATCGAGCATTATATGACGTCTTTTATTGTTTTCAAGGCTGCTGCAATGTGCGAGTTCCAACATAATACAATTTTACAAGGTCATCAAACTGGGAAATGCTGATCTGTAACAATTCCGTGATGTATACTATTTTACTTTAAGGAAAAGTGTGAAGCTCTTCTCGAATTATGACCCTACTAAATTATATTTTATCTAGAAGTTTCCAGCTTCTGGAAAATGAAAATTACATTTCATTACACTGAAAGAAATCGCACTGACCACAGAACACTGACTTGATCGATTGTTCAAAACCCCTCTTTATCATTCATTCTCCAATAGATTCAGTTCTTCACAATCTCCAATACTATAATACACCAGTCACAAAGTTTTCCCCAAAAACTGAAGTGAAATAAATTATCTTATTTCTTATTATACACTCGTACTATATGTTTTCAGTAGCCATGCCAAAATGATGCCTTCTTGAAGAGGAAACTAAAAATCTTATGTCTAATATTTACTAAACATTACTAATCGAAATGAATTCTATTTATTTTAGAAACATCAACATGAAGTTTATCTATTCGCAATCATACCTACTAGTCTCGTCGACAAGTTGAAAATGGTCAAGTATAGTGGCACTGCTCTTAAAAAATGTGTGATAGCTCATTGGATCCGGAATGATGCCTAAAAAATATGTTCCGGAAGCGTATATTAACACATTCATCAACAATTATAAACAAAAAGTATATTGGTTTTCGGCGATATCTCAGAAACTATCAATATTTAAGATACTTGAAAAGAATTCCAATAAAAACCTTTTTTTTTCAATTCAACGCTGAAGATAGGTTTTCGCGAGTTAGTTTTGCGTGGTGCTCGCTGTCAGTACAGACCATTAAATACTTTTTAATGTATTGAATAATAATTGAGAAATTTGAAAATATTATGATGTATTTAGAATAATTAATGGTATTGTTGATAAATTTCTTTTCAATTTTATTTTCAACAGTTACATAATTTTTAAGTGTCTAGAGTTAACAGTTATGGGCAAGAATGTGTTAACTATATTAAATGTTGAGCAGTGGGGAGAGATTTAATTCTAGTTGACTTTCGAGAATGATGAATTTCTGGTTTTTGCAAAGTTTGTCGATTTCCAAACTTTCCAACAGATTTGTTATCATCGCTTGTGCAGAATTTTATGAAATTATGTGATTTGAATGGAAATTTGTTTTTTTTTCTGCGTTCTATAATATTGTTTATGTGAGAGGGGAAGGATCGGAGGAAGGTTCGTGCCAAATTTGGAGCCCCTACCTAGAACAACGGAGCCCTGAGGATTTTCCAAAAAACCGTTAGTAAAAAAAGTCTTCGATTTTTCGCGAGTGGAGGGGATAATTTCGACAAACTTTTATGTCTATACAAATTTTTCCATCGCGTTCGATCGTTCCAAAATCTGGACCAAGAGCAAGGCCTCGAGTTCCACAAGTTGCGCCGCATAGTTTTAGTCCCGGAAAACCCCGGGAAAGTTGGAAAATCTTCGATCCAACGGAGGGATAGCGGCGGACTTTTGCAAAATTTCGCTCTATTTTCCTCATTCCGAGAATCTCTGACAATCAGAAATTAACGAACGTAGAGCTGTCAAAATAAGGGTTTTTCTCTCATCCGTCCTACTTATACGGAGTTAGCGGGAGGACGAATTGGGGGTGGAACGATTCCTACATTTCTCGAGATCGAGTCCACGAAGAGAAATCGTTACTCTACGACTTAATTTTCGAATTTTGGACAATTTTTTAGGCCTAGATTTTCGAAAAAAAAGACCGGAAACACAAGGGCGTGGCCAGTCACCTCTCATACCGCCCCTATTCAAGTTCTGTCGTACATTCGATCTGTTAAAATAAAAAATTCCGAATTTTATTTTATTGAAAAGTCCAACGAAAATTTAAAAAATGTTTCAAAGTTAAACGAACGTAGTTGGAATGTCCATTTACATATATATTTTGTCTAAGCCAAGAAATCACAACTAAAAATTAATACTCTGTGGTTAGGTTAGATATCTAACCTAACCTAATATTGTGATTCAAACAAGATGTTATAATAATAAGAAGTTAAGGAGACTGAAAGTAATGTTTGAAAGGTATGTAAATGTGATTTGACGCTCATTCATGTATTGTAATGTATATTTTTCCAGCATACTGAAGGAATAAACTCAGAATTTACGTATTTCATATTGTAACGTTTCTTAGTTCTTGAAATTATTGGTGGGTTCAAATTAAACACTTGAACATAACAAAAACTTGAACCAATTCATATACACGTAAACTGAACTAATTTATATAACACAATCGATACTTCTTAGTTTATTTCTCACACTTTGTCTACTTATTCGCACTCTTTATTCCAACTTAACTTCCTGCGCTTCGCGCTCTCTTTTTATATGCAACCGAGAGGGTTCGAGAATCTTCCGCTTTGTTCCAGATCGTCGTTCAAGAGCCTTCTCTGAACAGTAACTTGGTTTTTCAGTATTTCGGCGCGCTGGTTGTTTTCATATCTTTCCCGAATTCCCTCGGAAGTGCTTGGCAATTCGGCATTCCGCCGGGCAGTGACAGGGTCGGCTTCAGGGACGATTGGATTTCGTTACAATATTTTCATTAATGGTTATTCTGAGTAATGTTTGGTCCAAGAAGCTGACAAAATAAATAGGATTCTTCATCGAATCAATTAAGAAAATCTTACGAAATGGGGGGATATACAAATAAAACAAAGAAGGAAAGTACAATAATAAATTAAATATTTTACACTGAATGCCTGCAAGGCTAGGTTTATTTTGATTGAATTTTTGTTTCAGTTTATATAAGAGGAAGTATGTTTGTGATCTACAATTATCCAAAATTACATATCTATTTGAAAAATTTGAAAGAAATTAAGGAGAGTGATTCTTGAAATGTGAGTTTTACTTTCGATACATAATATATATCAGGAGATTGATATATATATATATATATATATATATATATATATATATATATATATATATATATATATATATATATATATATATATATATATATATATATATATATATAGAGATATTAAGACAATAGCTCTCGATTCGGCATGGTACTTAAGGGTGCTAAAACCTGTAAACGGAAATCATTTGGGTATGAAACAAGATAGAGGTCGAGAGTATTGGGAAAATCGTTTATATTGTGAGGAATTCTTGTAGGCTCGTCGACAAGTTGCGGCAGATCGCAAAAGGCCTCCGCTTGCCTTTCTGCTTCTTCAATCCTATTCGAACGTTGGAACCAGTTGATGTTGTTGACGTTGAAGTCTCCATTATGAGCTGAAGGATGCTATGCTTGGGTCGTGTCTACCCTGTCGCCTAGATACTAAAACAATCTTAGGTAGTTGGTATCGTTAAGAGATCGATACAGACAACAAAGAAACATAGTTTTGTCTTATAAGCAGATGTTGTATCATACCAGGTCGAAAGAGTCATCATCCAACGAATCCTCTCTTTGAAATGTGACACCCGATCTGCCAAAATCACAAACCCTCCTTTAAACCGAAGTCTTGAGTGCAACTCATAACCATCAATGTATATCTTCTCACAAATTCTTCATGTTTGGTCACATCTAGGCAAATTCGCCTCTCATGCAGAGGTACATAATTATTCAACCAGGAACAGGTCAAACCTTGTTTGCCCAAGATACAGGCTGACCAGGTCTATTAATATTTCGCGGAATTTGAGGTTCTATAATAAGCTGCCTGGTTCTTTGAGACAGCTGCCAGCTTTGAGATTTACAGGACTACTCAAAACTGTTTTCATAGATCAATTTTTTTACAATGTCGATGTTTATTTTCACTGTTGTCCCTTCGACCTACGCGTCTTAGCGTTCATATTTTATAATTCTTTCAAACTTAAATTTTATACGATTTTCATTATGTTTTCTACTTTAATTTTATTACTTCTAAGTTCAATTAATTCTAAGTATTGACTTATCATAAAACGCAAAGTTGTTGATGATGAATAAAGCATAAAGCATTATAACATTAGACCTAGAACATAAGGTTGCGTGTCTTGTATGTACTGGTGTCCTGCACCCATATTCATGTTGGTGTGTTCTAATTCTCTTATGATGCAAAACTCAAGAACGAATTGGCCTCTTTCATCGGATTCTGGGGATCTTCATGAATCCGCCAGTAGACCGTTGTTATTCGTGAGCTTGCCGAGCCAGTTCCTCCCGGAGAACGAGCTTATCATGTTTTATCTGAAAAATCCTGCCCACTCTGGAGATCGGACCATCTGCCAAGTATCCGAAATTCAGTCACACGAAGTATATAGCATTGTGTGGTGGTATGACACCGGGCGATGGTACCGTATTCCACCTCTTCGATATATGTTGTAGGTGAAATTATTTTTGAGTTTAGCTGATGCTTATGTTTCGAAAATTAATTGAATTATTGAGTTCAATATCGTTCAGCAGTGAAGGTTATTTTTATGCATTTTATTTGAAAAATATATAATATATAATGATAGTGTGTGTTTGAGCCTTGAAATCGAACCCACAAGTATATTATCAACGTATCTGTATAAACAAGTACAATGTTTTTGTGCTCACTTATTATTAATCAAAGATTGTTCAGAATGTTCATAAAAATATCTGCTAATAAAGGGTAGAGTGGGAATCCCATGAGGAGTCCAGAATTTTGTTCGAAAAATTATGATTCAACTTGGAAATAATTTTGTGACATACAGGCGTCTTAAAAATTGAACAAGTCATCTATAATGTGAGGTGCAGTATTGTTTTCATCAATGATTCCTTTTATTTAGAGGCGGACAATCGTCCATTGGAATGTTTACATATTTTTTATATCAAAAGAGATAAATTTAGAATTGAAATTGTTAAGCGTCAAACATTTACATATCAGGTCTACTGAATTTGAAATTTTCTTTTGTGGATGACAGATGGGAGTTCTATAAATTTGTTTCAGATGCTTTCTGATTTACCTGAAGGTATGTTTATGTAGGAATAACTGCCTGACGGGTTTTTCCTCTTTGTGTAGTTTGATTAAACCATATTTTTTTTGGAGTAGTTTCCACTTGTCTGAATGTGCTAGATCTTTCGATTGTTCCAATTCTTATTTAATTTATTCAAGGATTTATTTTGTGGCATCTCTTAAGCTTTCTGTTACGTCCAAAGTATCGATACTGTCTTGCATTTTTACTTAGTACTTGTTTTTGTTGAGGCAGACTATACTATTTCCTCAATCAGCTTTTGTCAGTATTATATCTTCATTCTGTAATTTATTGAAAAATAGATTTTATTGTTTCAGTGTGATTCTGCCAATTGGATTTTCAAGGATTTCACTGATTTTTGTTTGTGAAAAATTGGATTATTGGTAATGCCTTTATATTTTTGGATGTTTAGTTAAACTTGAACTCCAACTAATACCTTTTTTTGTCTGGCTTTGTTATCATAAGTGGTTAATTTATGTCGTTTATTCAGCAGCTGATTTGAAGGAAAGGTAATCAGCCTAGAGTAGAAGTGGATATTTGAATTTTCTATGATTAATTATCATTTTGTATTCTAAGCATTCGAATTCGATGTTATGTAGAATGTGAAATAACTCAACTTGGACTGATTTGATGTATACTGTTGTGTTGTCTCGTATTTTGTAAAACTTTTTGTTTTATTTCTTCATCCACTTTTATTCAATTTTTGGTTTGATTTTGGAGGTGGTTTCACTATTGACACTAAGTTTGAATTGGCTGCAATTTGGGATCACTTCTCCTTCTTAAGCACTTGAAATAATAACTAACAAAAAAGTGGTAAACTCCAACAGTCTCGTAAATACAAAATAGAATGCAATGAATGCCCAGCAGCTTACGTAGCAAACAAGTGGAAATTTTGAGTCTACATCCAAGGAACAGATGAAAAAATTCGCAGTTTTTGAACATATCAAATCTAACAATCACAAATTTACATTAGATGATTTACAAATTCTCTACAAATGCAAATAAAGTGATAAAAGTGGATTTGTTGGAAAGTTTGGAAATACACAAACTTTGTAAATATTCAAAATTCACAATTCTCAATAGTCAACTAGAAATAAATCGCTTCCCACTTCACAACATTTAAAATGGGTTTAGTAAGCTCATTCTTGCTCACAACTGTTAACTGTAAACACTTGAAACTGTCGAAACCGGTCGTGTGTATTAAAAATAAACATTGTATAATTCATACAAAAGTGTTTCATTTTATTGGTTCTCTGAATACTTGAAAAATTCGTTCTAGTTGAAAATATATCTCAAATTGAATGTTTTTAATTTTCACGAACACTTATGTTCATTGTGAACAAAAAAAATGTTCAAGTAATTGGCGTTAAAATTTTTCGCTTCCTGGAGCTCTTCTTGAATATGAAGTTAATGAGTTCATGTCATAAAAGTTTAGAAAATATTGATACTTTCCTATGATAATATTTTAAATTACCAAAAGAGTATATTCATCTTAAAATGTTATTATAAACAAAATAACAATATTTTTCAAATGTTAATGATGTAACCTCATTAGCTATGTTTTCAAAATTGGCTACACCAGGAGACAAATATTTACGCTAATTATTTAAATTTTTTTGCTTCTATGAAGACGAAAGATCATGAAAATTGTACTGATTGAACATCGTCGAACTTTTGAGAAATTCACTTTAAGATAAATTTTCAACAGGAATGATTTCTCTAAGGTATTCGAAATATACCGTATTTTTTTTTTTATAAAACAATATTTAGACAATTTGTTTGAGGATGTCGTTACTTGATGAAAATCGATATACATATTTTCAATGAAATAAAACTAAAGTATTTAGATTTTCACTATATTAACATCATGTATCTGATGAAGCCACAGTGTGGTGAAATTGTTCATAGTTTTGTTAATAAAGTGAAAATCTAAAAACTTTAGTTTTATTTCATTAAAATACAATATTTAGGCTTTTAAAATATTTGAATTGTGGAGGCCGTTACTTGATGTAGATCCATGATATAAATGAGATAAAAAACACAAGGTTCAACTTTAATCTACACTTTATTTGAAAAAATTCGACGACGTTTCGCTGACTCAGCAGCTTTATCAAGAATGAAAAACAGAATGAAGAGTATGGTATTATAAACAAATCGTAGAACAAGTTGGATGAATAACAGGAAAATCCATACCGAGCCATTGTACAGTTAGTATGAAAGGTAATAAAAACTAATTAAACAAGTTAAGTAGGGGTGAGTAATTCACATCTACCTGTTCATTCAAAAGCTTGTCCGAATGTTTGTATCTATTTATTTCTAATGCTTCTAGGAGATCTAATTTTGAACTTTTTGATTTTATATGTAATATGTCAAAGTTTTTATTGAATGAATGGTTTTCTTTTATTAGGTGGTTTGAATAATTTGAATCAGATTTATTTTTATCGAAGCTACGTTTATGTTCAGATGTTCTTATGCCAAAACTCCTATAGGTCCTACCGATATAAATTTTATCACAAGAACCGCAATTGAGTTTATAGATTCCTGATTTACTTGATTTTTCAACACGAGATTTATTATTTTTAATATGTTTACCTAAGTTATTAGAAGTTTTGAAAGTTATATTAAGATTTTGTTTTACGAGAAAGGATTTAATATTTGTACTTGCATAACCGCAGAATGTTAAACTGTTGAATATTTTATAGTCTTTATGAATAGGATATACTTCATTTATTGCTTTCTGATACAGTTTCTTACGAATGATTAGATCTATCATATCCGGATTATATGAATTATTAATGGCTATCTGTTTGAGGATGTTTAACTCTTTATTATAATCTTCTACTGATAAAGGTAAATTGAGTAACCGATGTACCATGCTGTTTAAACAGCCAATTCAACACAAAGTTGCAGCTTTAAACAGCATGGTACATCGGTTACTCATATTTTGACTTTGACATATTACATATAAAATCAAAAGTTCAAAATTAGATCTCCTAGAAGCATTAGAAATAAATAGATACAATGGCTCGGTATGGATTTTCCTGTTATTCATCCAACTTGTTCTACGATTTGTTTATAATACCATACTCTTCATTCTGTTTTTCATTCTTGATAAAGCTGCTGTGTTAGCGAAACGTCGTCGAATTTTTTCAATTAAAGTGTAGATTAAAGTTAAAGCTTGTGTTTTTATCTCATTTTTAAAATATTATTCGACTTGACGTACTCGCTTTCAACCCCACCAGCTCCTGGTAATACTAACGAGCGATAGCCTATTTTCGGTATGAAATTGAAATAATAAATATTAGAGTTGAAGTTCTGGGAATTGAAAGTTCTTTATTGCAAATTTCCTCTTGTTTATAAAACCTTTTTTCGAGCTTCTTGAATATTAATAGTTTCTGAAATAGCGGCAAAAAACTGAATACGTCATTTTTCATCTTCAATTGCTTAAAACTTTGCAATTTTGAATATCGTAATATGTTTCCTGATCATAATCCCGGATCCAATAATCTACTGCTCATATTTTCAGAGGCAGTATCATTATTCTTCACCATTTCTAACTTTTCGACTAGACTATACTAACGTTATATCCGATGTGGAACTGACAAATCTTGAATCAAAATGCGTTATTTCAAAATAAATTATCCCAATAAAGACCTGGAATAGATTCCACTTGAATAACAAGGACATTACGGTTTCTACACCAGTTTTCATGTAGAACCACGACCCGGTTGTTATAAATTCCCTAAATCTACCCCTCAAATTTTTATTTATTACACTTGTTCGAAGCTCTCGCTCGAACTGCGTACCACAAAACGTAATAAACGATAACCCTAAAACAGGAATAAAGAAGGCTCGAGCTCTCTACACCAAAATACCTCGGTAAAAACCCAAATTGTCCGTGAATTACCTGGAATCCTCATCCGGTGTGTCTATCACACACAGTTCTTCTTCTTCCGATGCAGGCGTCACGTCGCAGGTTGTGACAAGCGTCCCCGGCGTGTCTGCTCCCACGTGATTTATGGGGCTTTTAAGTACGCTAAGGACCAGATCTTCTCCTCCGAAAGCAGCAGGAGAAGCTTCTTCCGGTCTGCGTTTAGATTATAGTTAATGTTGAAAATATGTGCTGAAGTTATAATTCGAGATGGGGTTTGTTCGATAATTAATTAAATTTAGGTAGATGACATTACAGATCCCGTTTGTGGTAGGAATGAGAAAAGATTCAGTTTACAGGGGATGTACGATAATAATTTGCACTAGGCAGAAATGATGTAGAAACAATGTGAGCAAATTTTGATGTTTCAATAGGCAGCAGGAAAAATACTCTATCTAGGAAAAAACGAAGTTACATAATATGAATTCGGCGTTCTCATCTTGATTAGAAACAAATGTAAGCTCAGCGGCTTTCCAGTTTTAATGCAACCATGCCTTTTTCTAAATACGAAGCATAAACGAAGTGACTTTTGTTAAATGCAGTTTTTTCTTTCCTCTTCAAGAATACAGGGAGATTCTGCAGGAAAGAAAAATATTTTCACTGGTGATAGAAGTTAACCGTGAGGTATCATGATGATTGTATCGCCGAACTCTAAAAACACCCGTACAGGGTGGACCAAATTCGATGGATTTAGTACGTCATACGAAATATTGCAGATAGAGAGAAATGATAACCCCCCAATCAAGCTCTATTTTCAAGAAAAACTGGTTGATGCAAACAGATTTCATCTATCTTTTTTAGTTTTTGAGTTATTCAGGGATTCTGGATTTTTCGAGATTTCCCAATGTGAATCATTTTGAAGTAAGGAAAAATATTTTCACATACTGCAGGCACTTTTTTGAGAAGAATGCAGGGACGTATTCAAAATATCTTTTTGTTGATAGGATTCTGAGTTATAAATCAAAGTTGTGTTTTTTCAAATACGAGCATGCTATATTAATTGCTTCCACTAATAGCCTCTCCAAAAAAATTCATATCTATTTGCTCGGAACATAGCAGATATTCAAAATTCTATGATAGGAGAGGTTCGTCTGTGATTGTCAAAGAATCCAGTTTTTCAATTCTGTGTTCACTTCTCAGAACATGAAGGTTTTTTGTTGAGAAATTTTATTTTGGACTTGGAAGACAAACAGTAATAACTATAAACACAATAAAGTGAATCAATAAAAAAATTATCTCATGAATTCGAAAACATTTCCTTTATTCAAAATGCAGGAGTTGCAACGTCTGGCAACACTTCAGCATGCGTTTCCCATATGAATGTTACTGACATTATACAAAATGCTTCCAAAGGATGAAATCTAGTCAAGTCTCGGGGACAGGCTGGCCATTACATAATTCCCCTAGTTCCTATCCAGTGAACACGGTTATTTCAGTCCAGCAATTAGGATACGTTGACGGTGCACCATCATGTTGAAAACATATATTTTCTCTTTGCCCTACTGGCAATTCATATATATATATATATATATATATATATATATATATATATATATATATATATATATATATATATATATGTATATAAAATAGCATTTACCAATTTACGATTATCTCAAAAAAGCATTTACCATTAAACAGGATGATTATTGGCGTTGAATATTCAACTGTCGATGGAAATTGACATCTGACGAATCGGCCATTGTTGCTATTGAAAATGGCATCACTTGGTTCATATATTAGGTCGATATAATTCTAGGTTTCCTGTAGGTACTAGTTACTGAGATTAAGTCGTCGTTGGTTATCACCAGGCATGAAAAATTGTGATTTTCCCATACCGAAGGGATTCTGAATTTTTTCGCCTTGAAAAGTCTTTGCCTTGACTTTGAATTGCCAGTTTTAATTACCACTTGACGGCATGAAATTTCAGATTGGACTACAACTGCACCTAAAACATCGACGATAGCATCTTCTCTATCTTCAATTTTGCGTCTCCTCTCAGGGAATTTATTGAAATAAGATTCTTCCACAGCATCCGAATCACAACCATTTTGTATACAAAATTCCAATACCTAATACTTTTCGTAATTTTGGAATTGAAGAGCCCTAACGATTGAGTTAAAGTAGAAATTTTCGAAAGAGCTAGAGAAGAATGACTTAAACTTATGACATAAATAATTGTTTTTCGAGAATCAATGCTATTTATTGAATATTGCAATTATTTCAAACACAGAAGTTAATGAATCTTCATTTTTCGACGTAGATAGACAAACTTCATCTACCATAGAATTGTGAATATCTGCGACACTCCAAGTGGATAGATATGAATTTCCGATATTTCAATAAAAGAGGCTGATGCTGAAGAAATAAATGAAGCATGTGATATACAGGGTGATACATAATAGTATGTCACAACTTGAGGGAGTAAATCTACGAACAATTTTAAGGAAAAAATTCTTATAAGCATAGGTTTGCAAATGCTTCGTTACGGTGCTACATGGTGTTGAAATTTCCGGAAAAATTGTTTTTTCTTCAAAACTAATGCAGTTTTTAAGATATTCAGCCCAAATTTGGAATGAAAGCTATTTTTTTGCAGCCTCTATCATTACACGTCCTAAATTTAAACTAGAATCTACAAGGTGTTTTCTTTTTCGGAGCCATGTCTTCTTTTGCCCTTTCAAACTTTTTTGCAGTACGCCATTGATCAGCGTACAATCAATTTTCGTCATTTCGTTCAATTTAGAAACTTTTTCGACATGTTTTCGTATCTCCAACCGTTCTCGATCAGAAAATTTTCAAACGATTGTATGCCTTCGTTGAATTGAATGCACTTCTAATTCAAACAATGACTAGTAGGCTTTGATGATTTTCTTCATTTATTTATTTATTTTGACAGTTGCTAAAGTTTAACCAGTGTTTGCTCGAATTGTTTATTAAATTAACGATTATTTTCAAGACTTTTGAAGTCATTGCTGTAAGAAAAAAGGGCTAATTTAACTAACGCCGAATTGGCTGATATCCATTACATGTACGGTCTGGCTGACGGAAACACAACAGAAGCTAGGCGATTATTTCAGGTGCGGTTACCAAATCGAGTAACAGGCGAACATTTTCAAATATCCACAGAAAATTGAGGGGAACTGGTACTTTTACTGCAAATAATCATTTAAAAGGTGCAACTCAAACTATGAGAACTCCAGATATTGAGGAAGCAGTTTCATATTCTTTGAATCCTCTGGGTACAAGAATAACTATCTGATTAGGCCATTTTTTTTGGAGGATTAACAGACTAAACGGTACCCGTTTCATTTCAGTCCGCAAAACTATACTTCGAGATTTTCCTTCAAGGAATTACCTTTATTGCTCGAGAATGTGCCACTTCTCGATGGTGAAATTTTCAAATATCATTATTGGGCTGAGAAAACCCTATTTGACGAATCATCATCAAGAACAATTCTCACTAAATGTCTGGGTCAATAGCACATTTTTGATTGGGCCATTTTTTGTGACTGAACGATCCCGCTTATCGGCAATTGCTTGAATAATACATTCAACAACCGATGGATAGATTGAGGTTCATGCCAGGGCACCAGCCATTTTAGGCCTCCTAGGTCCCCAGACATAAATAGTTTGGACTTAGACTTTTTCTTATGGGGATATCTCAAAACTTCAGTTTATACCACTCCAGTGAACACTCCAGAAGAATTGACAAATCAAATAATAACCTCTTGTGACACGTTAAGAAATATCCCAGGAATATTTCAAAGAGTGCGAGATAATATGCGAAGAAGGACAGAGGCCTGTATTCTTACAGGTGGAGAACACTTCCAGCAATTTGTTTAGTTTTTAATGTGTTTTTTTTTTATATTTGATAAGTTGTTTCAGAAGACGAGCTATCAAAATGGAACCAAATTTACCATGAGTATTACTATTTTTTTTTTATTTAGCGAATAACATACAATTCAAATAGTTCAAATTCAATGATTTTTCACTCAAAAACGGTTGGAGATACGAAAAAATTATAAGTGTCAAAAAAGTTTCTGAATTGAACGAAGATGGCGAAAATCGATTGTACGCTGATCAGTGGCCTACTGCAAAAAAGTTTGAAAGGACAAAAGGAGACATGGCCTCGGAAAAGAAAACACCTTGTGAATTTCAATTAAAATCTAGAACATTAATATCTAGGACGTTTTTTTTGCTCTCAAAAACTGCAGGAGTTTTGACACCCAATTTAACACCCTGTAGCTGCGTAACGATTTTTTGGACCTATGTTTATATGACTTTTTTTTTATTATGTTGCACGTAGATATATTTTGAGTTTTAACATATCATTGATGACAAAATAACACCCTGTTCGTATTTGGAAAAAACAAGTTCATCTAACTCCTGACATAATCTCATAGAGAGCGTATTTGAAAAATAAAGTTTTTTTCATAACTCTGACTTCAATAACTGATCGGTCAAAAAATCATAAATCCTGAATACCTGAATTCCTGAATAACTCAAAATCTAAATTACGGAACTCCGTTTCACCAATGAGTTCTCGAAAATCAAGCTCTAACGGGGACATTTTTCTCTATCCACAATGTATACCAAATCTCCGTACTAAAACATCGGTACATCGCCAAAATGAACATCAAAATGCTTTATCGTGAACGGGGCCATGTAAATTCCCTTCCGGATAAAATGTTCAAAATTCATAGGTTATTTCAATGTAGAAGATTTTAAGGTCCGCTAATGCGGACATAGATTTGCTCAGATTTATAAATAATGCTAGGTATAAAAGTTGGCTACCAGATAAGAATGAACAAATATTAAATTGACAGCTTATTTTTTAATTATGACCACATATGGCAAATCAAGAGTGTTGATTGCCCTTGATATCTCAAAGACCTTCGACAGGGTTTGGCACACAGCCTTGGTGAATAACCTAGTCGCATATGGACTTCCCGAAAAGCTGCGTTGTTAGATCAATAACTATCTCTTCAGAAGATCGGTTCAGGTGGTTTTAATGGTGTAACGAGTGAATATTTTCAGGTTAATGCAGTAGTACTTCAAGGCACCATAATCTCGCTAACTCTCCTTCTGTTGCAGATTAATGATCTACACAGAAAACAGAATATTTGGGTTTGCGCACGACTGTACCCTAGTGTCCTCATTTTCTAGTCCCTTAGTAACGAACATGCATCTACTGGGCATCACAGTCAACACTGGAGTTTGCTGGCATGACCATGTGTTAGTCATTGCTAAATTTGCTTCTGCCAAACTCAGTTTTCAGGACTCAACAGTATGTACTTCACGCCATCATAGCTAATGCTTTTATACAAAACACAGGTGCGACCTGGTCTGGAATACTGCTCACATGTGGGGGCTTCCGCATCCAAACATTCCTTAGTACCTGGAGATCAACCGTGATCTCCAGCCTCTCGCTTGAAGGCGGCAGGTCGATAATCTTTCTCTTTTTTATAGGTACTTCCATAGTAGATGCTCTGAAGAACTAAAAGGTTTGGTTCCTGAAAGAATCCAGTTCTAAAAAAAAACCAAGCTCGCGGAAAATCCTCATCTACAGACGGTCCATATGGCAACGCCACCTACCTCTCTCTATAAAAATTTTTCTGAGTGTTGTGTAACTCGCTTCCATTGAACATCATGCCCAGAAGCGAGTGAACACAAACATTCAATCATCTTGGACGGCCACGGCGGTGGCATGACGATCATCACCTCCTCCCAATAATTAAGAATTGAAAGGGAAGCAATGAAGCGATAAACAATAAATTGAAAGAGACATGGAAGATGAAGGTCCCCAATGTTTTTGAAAATTCTGTTATCGAAACTGTTGAATGGCATTTCGTTGAATGTGAAACCATCATTATTTGCTAACATTGTTCTTTATTCCACTAGCTTAGCGAGATTGAATGAAGGTTTAGCAATTATTAAAAAGAACTTGGGTATGATTAGCATTGTAAAAACACAAAACTCGATCGATTGACTTCAACAACATCGAGCCTGGCACCACCACACCACAGTTGATGAAATTACCGTAAAATCTACCGAACAAGCTAGCTTTCTCGGAAAACAAGAAACAACAAATTCCCGTCCTCTTCTCAGATTTACCTAATTCAAAACTAAAGCCTATAAACCATCTACATCATTCAAATCCTATGGGGGTATCGAGCACGAAACATTTTTGTATCTATACAAATCAGATTCAGAAATGCTCTTGTCTATAGAAATTCTACCCCTACAAATATAAGAATTGCTGAGACAAACCTCACATTAATAAAAGACCGGGATATACTCCTGTGTAATCGTTTTCTGGACAAAATCCTCTCCAATACTGGGTCTCAAATCTGTCAATATGCTTATAGCTTTTATGTTCATCAAAAAGTAGGAAACTGTATCTTCATATCTCTATTAAATTAGAAGTTACCATTCAAAGACAACTGATATGATACATCCCGTATAGTATGTAATTTAGTATTCGGCAATGCAATGCATTTTTTGGACACTGGCACTTCCTTGGAATGAAGAAGTGGCACTTCCAAATAGCATCAAAGTTCGACGTTTTCATTCAAATCGACCTTCTACCTAGATTTCTACCGTATGATGGAGATTGGATTATCCACAAATATTTTTCCCTGAATTTCGAGATTCGCGAAATTATGAATAACTCGAAGAGATATTAAAAAAATTCCTTATACCCCAATTTGTTCCCTGAAAAAGAGATCGGGAAGGGATACGTAATATTTCTTTAGTAATAATTTTCTCCTTAGCTGCTGTTCTGAAACATCGAAATTTGCTTACCCTGTATTTTCACATTTAAGAAAAAATTACACGTAACATTTTATGCATAGTGTAGATGCTACAATGATTAACAAATTATTACCACTGCACCAACGGAAATAGAAAACAAACCCCCATCCCCTTACATAATGAATAACCAACCTGATACACGAATGTCTTCTTGAACAGTCGTGGAGATTTCCGTAAGAATGATTCCTAGTGATTGGAACCAGGCTTAATTTTCTCGAAGTTCTGTATAAATTTTCCTGTTCCGACCGGTTCATCTCGCGGAACATCACAAATGAAAGCATTTGCATCAGTCTGTTAGCCTTACGGCCAAACTTTCTGCAATCTTCATTTTCCTCGTTTCATTGTCGTCTTGCCGATTAATATTGAGTGGCTGTTGTGTGCAGGAATCTTGCGTTGGTGTCGGCTGTGAAGAAACTTGGGGTTTTAAAGGGTACATTTATGTCATATTCTTGTACTGGTTCGCTTTTATTTATGATTATTCAATATTCCATTCCATCAATTACTAATAATATTTCTTTCTACAAATTTATCTTATATTATAATCATTTGAAACATATGATTTTATAATGGTTGCTATTATTATAAATATAACTCAAAATGTATTTTGTAACAATTAGAACGATTGTTACTCAGCATGAGTTTCATTTACTTTTGTCTTTATTGTAAAAAGGAAAAGAATCTGCCAACTATACCGATTTTAAATAAGGGAGTGATACAATTCTAGTTGACTATTGACATTGGTAAGTTTTGGGCTTTTACAAAGTTTGTTAATTTCAAACTTTTCAATTAATTATCATTCCTTTATTTTATTTGTGGACAATTTTTAAAATATCTAATATAATTATGTGATTTGTGAATTTATTATGTTCAAGAACTGCGGATTTGTTATATAAGGGGAGATGTTCTTTGAATATAGATTCAAAATTTCGACCTGTTTGTCCTTTGTACGCTGTTGGGTATTCATTGCATTCAATTCTGTGTATCCCAAACCGTTTGAATTCATTAATTTCTTTGCCTGGTATTGAATAATAATTTGTCTATGTTAGGACCGCTGGAAAAGGAGGTTGTTGAATTAAATATAAACAGACATTTGTTGATATTATTAGAGGAGGGGCTATGTAAGTTAAACGTGCGTTTTATTTTATGTTTTTTCTATAATGGAATATACACTCCCCACAAAAATTGTAGCATCACCCTACTTTTACGACAATATTATATAAACTTTTAGTTTGGTCATTCATGAGTCGCTTGGTAACTTTCAGAAGTGTAAAATAAGAAGATATCATTCAAAAGAGAAGATGATGGAAAATATCAACAATTTTCGAGTTAATGAAAAATTAAAAATTTCTACCATCTTCAAACATTCACGAAGAGACCAATTAACTAGCATCGAATGGGTACTAATCATTTTCAAAATCGAGTGTTTCCTCCCGGGCCCTGATTACTGCCAGTTTACACCGCGGAAGCCCCTCAAACAAATTTTGGATGTACTCTTGAGTCACTGACTTCCAAATTTCACGAAGCAGATTTTCTAGTTGTTGGAGTGTTCTACAAGGCATCCTGCTGAATTTCCATCCCATGTTGTCCCAAACATGTTCTATGGGATTCAAGTCGGGACTTCTGGCTGGCCATCTTGAAATATCGATTTCAGCATTTTGCAGACATTCTGTAACTACTCTAGCAGCATAAGACCGAGCATTATCATGCATATAAATGAAGTTTTCGTCAATCAATGGGCCAAAGGGTACAACATAGAGTTCAAGGATATCTGCGATGTATCTGGCCGCTGTTTTCTTCCATTATTCACTAGGACTAACTCAGTTCGACCATGGAAAGAAATGCCTCCCCACACCATTAATGAGCTCCCTCCGAATTTTCGGTTTGCCGACTATTGAATTGCTGATACCGTTCCCCTGTTTCGTGTTACCGATTAATTGCTCTTGAAATAGTGCTTCGGTTAACATTCAACAAGTCCCTTCTCTAGAAGTGTTACAATTCTTACCACTTCATGATCACTCAAAAAGCGTCCAGGACGTTCAGCAGCCATTACAATAAATTCAAAGATTTGAAAATCAACAAGAAACACAGAAAACTTGCATTAATTTTGCGTGGAGACTGAAGCAAAATTGAATGAATACTGAAAGTTAAATAAACTCACTCTTGTTTCAGACGTGTTTAAGATCATATGGAAACAAATGTTACTACATAGATGAGATTTTTTTCCCCTCATATGTCCAAAAACATATGCTGACAAAGAAACTGAGATCAAGCTGCTTAATCGATTGTGGAATTCAGAATACCTGGTGATGTGACAATTTTTGTGGTGTGTGTAGTGATTGAGAAATTCGTTGTTGTTTTTTGCATCTAATAGTGCTGTTTATGTGGAATTTTGATGAAATTTCTTAATGTTATTTATTTCTGTATTAAAATCGGTCATGGATAAACGTGTTGGTTTCTGTTTTAGCATTGAAACACCACACCAGTCAACAGTTTCCCTTGGTATGGAGAATTTGAACCGGAAAAGGGTTAGGCTCAGCGACGATCCAAGGGCAGGTGAATCAAAAATAGTGGCCACTCAAGAAAATATACATGAAGTGCCTAAGATTATCCAGGAAGATCGCCATGCAATATATCGGGGGATTGAGGCATCATTACGAATTTTAAAGACGCCAATACAAACAAAATTTGCACGAAGAATTGCTCGTGAAAAAGTTAGTTTCCTGCTGGATATCGCAACTGTTGACCGAGGAACAGAAAGCTGCTCGGCGGAATTGGTGTGAAAAAACTCTGAACTTTCTTGAGGGGGTATTTTGGTCTAGAAAATTGAAGGAATCAATTTTTTTGCATATTTTCAAAGCTCAGACTTTCAAAAATATGCTCTTAAAAGGATTTTTGACTTGGATATTAAATTATTGGATGTATCAATAGTTTAATAATAATATAATAATTAATAATTTGATGAAATCAAACCCATTTATACCAGCTTATCATCTGATGATTTATTAGAACGATGTTTAGGATCTGAAACACAAAATAATACTGTCTCTCACTGAAGCTCTCAGATTTGCTGTTAGACGTAACGAGCTGAAGATTAATATAATGGCACTCTGAACTACGAGCTCACAGATTTGCTGTTAGACGTAACGAGCTGAAGATTAATCGAACAGAGCTTCTGCTTTAGAAGAAAGAACTTCGTTTACAAAATCTCGATTTTCTCGAAAGAAGAGGTCCAATATATGGATATGGGATCGCCGATTAATCCAAAGTGAGTATTAAATATCATTATCTGAGTTATTTTACTTGAAATCTTTCTCAAATTTCATGAACGTTTTTCTCAAAACTCCTTTTATTGAGGTGGTTGACACGATATCTCAAGTTCTATTCGACCGATTCCTTAGGAATTTTATAAGAAACTTCTTCGTACATCTTTTCATCATTTGGACCTTGGATTTCAGCCAAGGTCCAAGAGATAGCGACATTTTTTAATTAAGAGTTTTTTATTTGTTCGATTTAGATCACTACGAGGGTTGGATTCATATCAACCAGGGAGCACCGTTTGACTGGCAACCCCCACTGGACCGGCCTGTCACTGCATGAATTTTTGACTTTTTTTAATTTTTTTATATACTTTGAAAATCAATAAATATTGCAAAAAAATGGATAGTAAAATGTCCTCAATTTTTTTTATCCTAGTTTGAAAAATACCAATAAAGTAGGGCTCTAGACCAGAATACCCCCTTTGTTATTGATTTCCGTATTGAAGTCTGTCATGTGTACTATGATTAAAATAATTCATTGGCATTGTTGAATTTGTAAAAGTTGATTTTCTTTATATGTTGTAGGTGAGATTATCATTGAGTTTAGTGATGATTATGTCTAGGTAATTTATTAAATTGTTTCATTCAGTTCCAGCAGTAAAAGTTATTTTAATGTGTATTATTCAGAAAATATTAAAACTTGTCTATTTGTTTTTGAGTCTGGAAAATCTACAAGAATATCATCAACGTATATGAATCGAAAAATAGTACGTTTTTGCGCCTACTTATTGTTCATTGTAGATTTCTCGAAATTTCATAGAAATATAGGTTAATAATATGCTGCGTACGTAACCCTTTGAATGTCCCGAGTTTTCTTTGAAAATTTTTGATTCGAATTGGGAATAATTTTATGACAATCAAAGATTAAAGAAAGCAAACAAGAATTGGAATAATCGATTTATCTATCACATTCAGAATGGAACGAAGACGAACTTATTTCAATGAATCCGCGAACTCCAAAAATATGAAGTTTAATCAAACTACACAAAGAGGGAAACTCCTGTTGGTCAGTTGTATCTTACATCAACACACCTGAAGGTGAATTAGCAAGGTTCTCAAACCAAATATTCAAGGAACTCACCAACTTCCATCCACAAACACATTCAGAATGGAACAAGAATAAACTTTTTCCAATGTAACCTCAAGGTCCAAAAATATAAGGTTTAATCTACACGAAGAAGAAAACTCCACCATGCCAGATAGATATTACATGAACACTCCTGAATGGTGAATTAACAAGTTTCAACCACAAGTTCATAGAACTAACCAACCTTCATCCGCAGTATACCAATTCAAATTCTGTAGATCTGATAGATAAACTTTCGACACTCAAATAGTTTTAATTTTAAAGTCTCAATTGATGTAAAAATATGTATCCAAACGAACAGATGAATGTCCGAAACTAATAAAAGCCGTCTTCAACCAAAATATTACTTCACCACACTAGAATTGAATCACTCCCCTACTCAACATTTGAAATACACACAACCAAATTTATATGGAATCACTCGGTATTTCACATTATTGATTGTTTTTAACCATAGATCTTTGACTACTTGTGAAGAATGAAGTTATTAGTTGTAAAAAAATTGGATAGTATGATAACAAATGTTGAATTATCATCACATGTTCAGGATATTGTACTCAGTCGTCACTGAGATTCGAAAATGAGAATTTCAAAATCTATAAAAGCCTATAATCATAATTGAAAATGCCTTACGTTGGATTGTCTGATTTGAAGAGGGGTCAAATAATTGCTCTCGTTGAAGAAGGGGTGACACAGAGGGATATAGCGGCCACAATCGGGCTATCACAGGGGGTGACTTCAAAAACCTACGCCGGATGCGTGGAGCTACAATCTCTGCAAAATAGGCCTAGAGGAAGTCGTAGGAAGGTTACTTCTGAAGAGTAAGACCGCTTTTTGTGTCAAATTTCAAATAGAGACCCTAGTGCGTCGCACACCATACTCCGAAGGCAATTTCTGGATGCAACAGGCATCAGTGTATCAGTACGTCAAAGACTTGGTTCAAGGGGATTATACAGCAGAAGGACCTTAAGAGTTCCAGAGCTAACCAGACAACAAAAAATTAACAGACCTAATATGTATATCGAGCACCAAAATTGGAATATTGAGAATTGGCGAAATATTCTTTTTTCGGATGAGACTAGAATTGGTGTTCGACCATATGACCGCCGGATTTGTTTTCTAAGGGGTTGTGGAAGACGAACTAGACTCCGAGCAGCAAGACAAATTCCAAAATACCAAGGGGGCAGTGTGATGTTTTAAGGTGGCATTATGTTAGTAGGAAAAACAGATTTGATTTTGCGAGTGTAACGGCTAGAAATTACGTGGATCTAGTGCTGGAGCCCATTATGAGACTCTGGCTTGGTGCGCACGGTAAGAATTTCACTTTTATGCAAAATAATACTCCTCCGCATATCAGCAACTTCGTGCGACATTGAGTTTCGTCAATCTCTTAGAGCTTAGATCTTAGAACTTTCATGTTAGAATTTTCCTCTTTAGCTTCTTGAATTTGTTGCATCTTGTAAGTTCTCATGTCCTTTCGTATAGCTTTCTTTATGTTTTTATTTAGCGCACTGTGTTCTTAACTGCATACACCCTTGCGGGTTTTTTTGCTAGTTCCTCCATTGAGCGCCTTCCCAGCTGGCAGATAGGGAAACGCCTCCCGAGAAAATGAAATACTCGGGGTGGACCAAAACTAGCACTCAGTGTCTGATTCAGAGTAAACATCAGCAAACAGCGTCTGTACCCAAATTGGGCGGTTGAATCAAAAACTTGCCAACCTGCAGGGCAAGCGTGGCGTTTCAAATGTCCGAAACCTCCAAAACAAAGCCATGAAATGTTCTGCGAGTGTAACGGCTACAAATTACGTGAACATAATGCAAGAGCCCATAGTGAGACACTGGCGAGGTTCCCACGGTGAGAATTTCAGTTTTGTGTAAGATAATGCTCCTCCGCCTACCAGCAACCTCGCGCGACATTAACTCGAAACAGAAGGGATCGCTATTTTGGACTGGCCAGCTTGATCTCCAGACTTAAATCCTATTGAACATTTATGGGATAATCTCAAAAGTAAAATCAGATCGCACCAAGATAATTCAAGAACCCTAATCCGAGCCGCCACAGAGGAGTGGCAGAATATCACCCCAGAGGTGTTCGAAAACCTAATCCGGATTCAGGCTTGTATAAGGGCACAAGGAGGTAATACAAGCTACTGAGGTCGAGAAAAAACACCGACTCCGTAAGAAAACAATTTTCAATTTTTTTACTTCATGCGAAAAGATTTTCTTATTTTCTTTCATTTGTTTCTTTCTCAAAATAAACCTTAATTTATTTCTTTCTTCAATTTAAATATCTCAAAACGGATCAATTCTGATAATACTTCGAAATTTCTAAAATCTCTGAGGTAATATTCAAAATATCAAGTGATTTCATATAAATTTGGTTGTGTTTATGTATAGTTAGCACATTCTTTCTAATAACTCTACACACTTGACAATAACGTAACCTTCGAAACCAGTCGTGTTCATTAAAATGAACATTGTGGAAATCAGACAGAAGTGTTTCATATTATTTGTATTATAATGAATTTCCACAAAATAAACCAACTACAATATCATTAATTGAAATATCTATATATTTGGAATCAGATTAACTAGCCCATAACAATTGTTTCAAACAGACATTTCATGAAAAATATTGTTTTATTGAATTTAATGCCAGAACTCTTCATGTCGCCTGATAGTATCGTAACTTTTTGATATGTTATAGCAAGAAGCACATTTCAATTTTCTCCTCGTAATATATCACCAACAACCTTGAAGATTGAATCCGCGATTCGAGGAAATATCGAATTATTTTGAAGTTCCCAAGATTCGAATTACATTTTAGCGGCTTTGACTGAAAGAACTTTTCGTCGCAATGATCCATTAAATCTCCATTTCCTACACTTTCAATCTTTCGAAAGGGAACGAAATTCGTTCAACGTGGTCGAAAAATAAAAATTCATAAAAAGCGATAACCCCGACTGACTTCCGCATCGTTTATCGATATTCTTGCCATCATTTCCATTTATGAAAGTTTGGAATTGTGTCAATGCTAGCCTTCTATTTATAGCAAAGCATTCGATAAAAAGTCGTTCGTTCTATTTGAATGAATAGAACTATAATGAACCTGATGACTCGGATCCATTAGGTCAAATGGCCATCTAGAAAATTTCGAACAAAACAATTTTCAAACATGGTTGCTACCGGAATTTATCGATTGTTACGGTCAGATTTTCATTGTTCATTAAATTTCAAACCAATACGCCTGTAGGGGATTCGAAGTTTAGATTGAAAAGGAAATAAATTCGAAGCGCTGTTTCGTTTCAGAAAAATTGTTCATTATCTTTTGTTGCTAAATTTAGTTAGTCAGAAATATGCATCAGATTTTCAGTTACTCAGAAATATGCAGCATATTTCAAGACTTCAAGTCCTATATATATTAGTCCATGCACGTATCGTTACCAATTCTACAGGGTGATAAAATATTTAGATAATTTGATAGAGGAGGTCGTTACTTGATGAAAATCGATAAACATATTTTCAACGAAATAAAACTGAAGTATTTAGATTTTCACTATATTAACAAAACTATGACCGGTTTCATTACACTGTGGCTTCATCAGATAGATACAAACTAATGAACAGAGTTATTCCTTATATATTAGTCTTATTTCCTACTTAATATTACAATAGGTATAAAAGGTATGTTGGAAAACCCATCGGAGTTGCTTACTTTATGAATTGAAAAGATTGAGTAAAGGAGAAGGATTTAGATCTAATTAACTATTAAGTAACCTACCTGAATTCTTTTCTCTGTTAATCTCTAGAATTTTCCAAAGATTGAGTTTTTGTTCATTATTTTCATTGTTAAAACTTTGAAATTATCAATTAAAGTTATGGTTTTCTTCAGTAAGTGATTAGAATAATGCGAATCTGATTCCCATTATTCCAATCTGTTCATTAGTTTGTATCTATCTGATGAAGCCACAGTGTGATGAAACCGGTCATAGTTTTGTTAATATGGTGAAAATCTAAATACTTTAGTTTTATTTCATTGAAAATAAATATCTAGATTTTTAGTTGCTTCTACATTTTTTGAGATATTTTGTTCAAATTTGGATATACAGGTCAATATTTTATCTACGAGTGAATATGGGAAACAGAAAGCGAACTCCAGGGTTTTCGGGACCGCTGATTACAATGAGAGGAGCAGTTAACACTCATCAGTTAAGATTCAAGGTCATTTGAAGGTCAAATCACGAAATCTCAGGAAATTCATACATACTGAGTACGCAACCATGTTTAATTCATTCGTGCGGCCTTTCCTAGAGGTCATTCAATGTTATTTCAGAAACATTCTAAAGTCTAAAGTTTTACTTACTCTACTCTACTTTTTTAGGTAAACATTTAGAGAACAGAGTGTTGGAAACGTCTGAAAAATTCACTTGTACGTGTATGACGCAGCATAATCCGCATTCAAGCTCTTTTAACCTTCATGACTTATGATTCAAGATCATCTGAAGGTCGAATCAAGAAAATCAACACTAAAAACCCTGTGAAAATTGATGTTTGTTTTCACGGCCGCAAAATACGAATTCGAGGAGTGTTTAATCGTGCGATGTTTCCTGAAGATAACTCGAAGTAATTTCAAGGTTTTTTGAAGATCATTTTAAAATTTTACGGAATAAAAATTTCGAGAACACCTAGAAAAATTTAATGAAAGGAAGTGTACGTTTCTGAGACCACAGTATCTCAATACGAGCTTTGTTGACTTTAATCACATCCGGTTCAAGGTTGTTTGACGGTTAAATGGAGAAAATCATTACCGAAAAATCGGAAAAAATTCACATTAATGTTTTGGGGACCGCTTAGTACGAAACAAGCATCAGTTCTTTTGTGCAACATTTCCTAGTAGTTATTTGAGGCTATTTCAAGATCATTGCAAAGTTCTGTGGGATCAGAGGGGTAAAGTTCAATCACATGTTTTTTCTCCCAGCCAAACTTTTCTCGGTAGTCCCTTCATAATTAAAAAATAGCAATTTCATCGATTTGAAAACCTTCACGTTCGAAATTTGACATGAATCTACTGAAACCTGTAGAAACCAGAAAAAAAAAGAAAAATATATATCCTGTATACGAGGTCTCTTCAATAAGTATAGTGTATTTTAAATTTACTCGGGCAACGTATATTCGATTTTCGCTTTTTTCTATGTTGTTAATTGGTATTCACAATCCTCACTTATGCTAACAAGCTCGTCCATTTTGAATCTTCAGTTCATTATTGACAGCTACTTAGCTAGGACGTATTTTGGCTTAATTTTTCTGGATCATAGAATCTGTTTCACATTTTCTATGGAAAACAAAACTGAGTGCATGGACTTATTCCGAATGTTGGCAGTGTCATATAAGGAAGCAATTATAGACCAACGCAACTTGTATCGGTTGTATGAAATGTTCTCAGGGGGACCAAAAGATGCGAACGATGAATGGCATTCTGGATAACCCATTACGTCTTTAACAGGCGAAAACACTGTGAATATTGTAGCATTGGCGAATTGTCGAATCGGCGTTAGGGAATCTAGTCTTCCGAAAAACTATGTGGTTGAATTAGTAGCTTTCTCTTCAGTATATCGATTCAGGTCGTAGTTGATGGTGTAACGAGTCAATCTTTTCAGATTAATGCATACACTTCGCAGTGATCCCTACTTCCGCCAACTATCTTTCTATTGAAGAGTAATGATCTATTCAACCAAAAACAGAATATTTGGGTCTGCAGACGACTGTATCTTGGTGTTCTCATTTTATAGTCGGCGTCCTTAAACTGTTGAAGAGTCGTACCGATGAAAATACCAAAAGTGCATGTTAAGGAATTCAGACTTGATGAAGATATCAGAGTGGGGTAAATAAAGTTTGTCTATTCTAATGTGAACAAGATGCACTCAACAACGTTCTCCAGAAAAATCCCTGCTCGAGAACCTTCTTTATCCATACAAGGACATCGCTCACATCGTTTCCACCAGCCGCCAAAATTAACAGGATTTGTAGAAAAACAAAAATTGGCTTTAGAATCATGACAACGCCCCCCTTCATACATCGTTGATTATTTGCAAATTTTCAGCAGAATCAAGTCATTTATATTGCCGGAACCACTATATTCCCCTGACTCGGCCCTCTATGACTTCCTCCTGTTGATTGTGAGACCTATGAAAGAACAATAAGAACAACATTGAAGGGACTGTTTAACAAGCTCATAAGTGTTTTCGAGATCGGAAGAAACATTAGCATGAATGTATTATATCCGAAAGGAATTACTTCGACGGGGACAAGATAGATACTCACGAATAATCAAACACTTTTTGAAAAATCGCAAAATTCATGATACTCTTAACAAAATTGTTTCTATAGCTGATAACTTAAATATTCTTTTCGATCTGCCTTGATAGCAACAAAGATAAGGAGAATTTGAATGAATGTGAGAAAGTTCTGTGGCTACGTATATTCGATTATCGATTTTTTTCTATGTTGTTATTCTCAATTTCCACTTATGCTGACAAACTCATCCATTTTGAATCTATAGTTCATTTTTGACAGCTACTTAGCTAGGACGTATTTTGGCTCACATTTTGTATGAACAAAACTGAGTGTAAGACTATTTCCGAATGGTGACAGTGTCATATAAGGAAGCAATTGTAGACCAACGCAACCAGTATCGGTTGTATATAATATTCTCAGGGGGACTAGAAGATGTGAATGACGAAATGCATTCCTAGAGCACCATTACGTCGGTAACAGGCGAAAACACTGTGAATATTGTAGCATTGGCGAATTGTCGAATCGGCGTTAGGGAATCTAGTCTTCCGAAAAACTATGTGGTTGAATTAGTATCCTTCTCTTCAGTATATCGATTCAGGTCGTAGTTGATGGTGTAACGATTCAATCTTTTCAGATTGATGTGAAAACAACGCAGTGATCCCTACTCCCCCCAACTCTCTTTCTATTGAAGATTAATGATCTATTCAACCGGAAACAGAACATTTGGGTCTGCGGACGACTGTTCTTGCTCTTCTCATTTTATTGTCGGCTTACTAGAACTGTAGAAGAGTCGTACCGATGAAAATAACAATAGTGCATGTTACTGAATTCAGACTTGGTGAAGATATCAGAGTGAGGCAGATTAAACTTTGCCTATTCTAACGTGAACAAGGTGCACTCAACAACATTCTCCAGAAAAGGCACTGCTGGAGAACCTTCTTTAACCATGCAAGGACATCACTCCCATCGTTCCCACGAGCAGTGGTATGACAGTTACCGCCACCTCCCAAGTGTTGAGAATAAAACATAAAGCAGCTGAGATCTGAAAATATCGATAAGTTCATGTTCAGCAACCCGTTAATATTGGCCAGGATGACGCAAATTCAGACTTGGTGAAGATATCAGGGTGGGTCAGATTAAACTTTGTCTATTATAACGTGAACGAGATGCATTCGCCAAAGTCACTGCTGGAGAACCTTCTTTAACCATGCAAGGGCATCGCTCCCATCGTTCCCACTAGCTGTGGTATGACAGATACCGCCTCATCCCAAGTGTTGAGAATAAAACAAAATGTAGCTGAGATCTAAACATATCGATAAGCTCGTGTCATTCGATTTTTACGATTTGGATATAGGAAATTTCTAAATTATGCCGAAAAACAGCAACCTGTTAATGTTGGCCAGGTTGCGCAGAGTCCGCGATTACGCAAATCTGCTTTAGAGGGAAATAACTAGTAATGAATCATGGATTCATTGTTATGACGAGGAAACCAAAGCTCAACCATATCAATGGAATTAGCCGCATGAATCAAGACCAAAAAATCACGCCTGATTCAGTCGAATGTGAAGACTCTCCCGCAGTTTTCTTCGATTGGCTTGTCCAGTCAATAAATGATATTCTCTGCAAGTTATGCGTAATTCGACCAGAGTAATTCGCCAAAATCACCCGGATTTGTGGAAGATCAAAAATTTGCTTTTGAATCATGACAACGCCCCTCTTCAAACGTCCTTATTTGCGAATTTTTAGCAGAATCACCTCATAATGCCGCAACCACTATATTCCCCTGACCTGGCCCTCTATGACTTCCTCCTCTTGATTGTCAGACCTATGAAAGAACGATAAGAACAACATTGAAGGGACTGTTCAACAAGCTCATAAGTGTTCTCAAGATCGGAAGAAACATGAGCATGAATGTTTTATCTCTGAAAGGAATTACTTTGAAGGGGACAAAAGGGATACTCACGAAGAATTAAAAACTTTTTGAAAAATCGCGAAATTCGTGATACTCTTAACAAAATTGTTCCTCTAGCTGATAACTAAAATATTCTTCTTGTTCTGCCTTGATAGTAACAAAGATGTAGTGGATTTGAATGAATTTATCATGTGAGAAAGGGTAAACGCTGGGAGTTTCAAAGTCTATAATTTTAATTTTAATAGGTCCTTTGATTCTTGATTCCTTATGGTTTTTGATCAATTTTCAATACATATTCAGTGCGCCAAGAAATTAACAAACAAAATCGAAAACTTTAATTCATTCAGAAGAAGTTTAGATATACTGCAGAATACTGCCAATTATCCACCTGCACTGAGAAATGACTGAAAATGATTGAAATGAAAATGGTACTCATTGAAATTGAAATAAAACTAATAATGAAAATGGTTAAACTTTTGGAAAATCCCCCAAAATAATACCGAATATTTTCACCTCTGGCGAGAATTACTACATGACATCTACGATTCATACTCAAATGCAATAACTTTGCAGCATTCTGATCTATTTCAATCAGTCTATTCCCTACCTCAGGGGTGATCAAACGGTCGATCGCGAGTGCTTCTTGAATAGATCTCGAGAAGAAAAAATTTTTCAATAATTAGGAACCCAAACTACAGAAATTTATTGCGTAATGAAATAACACTCTGCAACTACTACGTCGATACAAAGTTTATTATTAAATATACAAAATGAGTGCTGCCAAGAAATCTAAAAAGTATTTTTTTAATAACGATTGGAAGGAAGAATTTTTTTTAAGGTGAAAGATAAGTGCATTTGTCTTATGTTTCGTGCGTCAGTTGCAATACCTAAGTGTGGTAACTTAGAGAGGCATCATAAATCGGTTCATAAAAACTATGAGAAGTATTTTCCACCACAGAGGGAATTAAGAAATCGAAAAGTTGGTTATTTGATATCTTGTTTGAAAAAAGAACAAACCATGTTCACAAGACCTTCCAAACAATCAAAAGCTGCTATGATCCCGCAATTTAAAATATCTCATATATTGGCGAAACACAAGAAACCATTCGAAGATGGATCGGTTGTGAAAGGAGCATTTAATCAAGCGGATGAGGCTTCATTTTATTTTATAAATAAATTTTAAAAATAGAACAGAAATCATGTATGCTATTAGAGAACTTCAGTTGTCTCATCCGACTGTCACAAGGCGTATTGAAGTCATGAGTCAGGATATGGCAGATAAACTAAAACATGATATCATGAAATGTACATACTTTTCTTTACAGTTCGACGAATTCACCGATATAACAGACACTGCCTAGCTGTGTACTGTCATTTGGATGGTATTCAATGACACGTTGGCTAAGGAAGAATTTTCAACAACCACAAGCTACCAATATATAAATTAGTGGGCATTACAACCGATGAAGCACCAGCAATGACTGGAAACAAAAACGGTTTTGTGGCATTGTGTCGAGCTGATGAAGGTTTCCCTTCAGTTTTTTCATTCCATTGCATTATACATCAACAAGTTCTGTGGTCGAAAGTTTCAAACACAGAGGAAATTATGGGCATTGCAAAAAAAATTGTGAATTCCATCCGTGCACCTAGCTTGCAACGGCGGCTCTTTAAGTTTCAGTTGGAAGATAGGGAGTCAGCTGAACACACTGATTCAGTTCTTCACACGGACTTCAGGTGGTTGAGCCGTGCAAAATTCTTAGGTTAGACATGTTCGATGGAATTGAGGTCCAGAATTTGTGCAAATCACTCCATTATAGTTATTTCTTGATCTTGAAGGTAGTTTCTAACGATATGAGCTTTGTAAGATCTGGCGTTATTATGTATAAACAAAATGTTCTCACCCATATTTGCCAAAAATGGTACATGTTCTTCTAAAAGAACATACGTCTGAACAATCAGGGTTCCATTATTTATGATGACCAGATTACTGTGGGAGTTCAAAGAAATTCTTTTCCACACTATTATTGAGCTTCCACCAAAACTTTAGTTAGGTGGAAAGTTGAAATTGCTATATCTCTCATTTCGAAGTTTGTTCATTAGAGAATGTCGATCGCCGTGAAACAGACAAAATCTCTACTCATATGTGGACAAAATTGTCTCCCAGTCTGCTTCTTACCAATTGACATGTTCCTTGGAGTATTCAATTCGACTATTCAATATGATGCGATTAGATATGGGCCCCCCTGAGACGTTGTAGTATCATTTCAGTGCTAATTTGCACCCCACTGTTCTGACGGAGCTGCATATGAAGGTGCCTAGCAATAACGAATAGTTGTCTCAAGCAGGACATTCTTAAATCACAGTCATGCATCGCCATTGTTGCTCGTGATCGTCCTTTCCCAGGTCTCCTTCCATGCTTACCAATTTCCCTGTAGCTACGGATCATCATGGAAACAATTGAATGGGACACCCTCAACCCTTCGGCCATTGGTCCTTTAACACATTCTGCCAGCGTCAAATTTCATGATTTGTGTCGCATTATTACCCAAATGGAAATTTTCAAGAAAAACAAACGTTACGAAGGAATTGTTGTTATCAATATGTGGCGGTTTCTTGCAAAATCTGAATCAATTTATTTCATAATATTCCTCATGAGAGGGACATGTGCACTAAGAAAAAATATAGAATTTTGTTGGCATATGTCCGGACATATTGGAGAAAAACATGTGTTAATTCAGTTCCTACCAAAAAGAGATTTGAAATATTTAAATTGTGTGTTAATATCTAGGCAAAGTGTATATTGAAAGACATCAACAAAAATTCATAATCGCTCAGTTGTAGTTTGAAACCTCGCTGACCTACCTTTGATCTACATTACCTACCTAGCCGATATTGAAATAAAATACGCTTGAATTATACAATAAATAGCAACCAAAGTCATAACATTGAATTGCTTGCACAATTCAAATTCGTTTTATTTCAGTACATGATTCGTTCTCGACCCTGTTCTTCAATAAAAATACTAACGAATACATGTTTACTATATTGCATAGACACGCCCAAGTAGAAAGCATATATTGGTCAATTATACAGTACATTTAATGGAAAGTCAACAACTCTGGAAAACAGTAGAGGTCAGGAATTCTGATTTTCACCTTGATTTTACCGTTATTTGAACAAACTTGTTCAGAAATTGAACTGTTTGAATAAATAAAACTCAATTTTCATTGTGTAAGCTAGTCGTAATTCGTTATTTCAGGTCAATCATAACTTGTTATTTATGAAAAAGAAAATTTATCGTGATGGGATTCATTTATTCGAAACTTGTTCATCGATTATTGGAGAACGATGAAGAAAATAAATTTCATAGATGACTAAATATTATTTAGCCAGATTCTCCAGCAATTTCTCCAGATCATTATGTCTTCAACTTTAACTTATCTACCAATTCCCTGCGTTAAATGATGATTTCATTCATTAGATTGAAAGGAAATGAAAAAAATAAATTGAAAGGAATCTTATGATAGCAGAAGCGAACCTCAGCGTCTGTATGGTGTAACGCCACTCTGTACAGAGGGTCTCAAATTCGTTGTCATTGAATGGTAACTCCTAAACTTATAGAGATATAATGATGCGGTTTCCACGAAGTGGTGCTACTAGCATTTTCCAAAACGTTGGATTAGCACATATAATCCTATGCGATAGCCCACACGCCCGCTGGACCTGACAGTTCTTGCTGTTTTTGAGTGGGTTATTTACAAGAAAAGATCAATGTAACCCATCATTTTGCGATAGAAAATTCACGCATACTGACAGAAAATAACTGAGTAATTTACAAGTCAAACCCCACCATTTCACTCAATGCGCTACGTAGAATCCGACATTTATGCCAGTAATGTGTCAAACGAAACGGCAATTATTTTCAACAGTTTTTGTGATCTGTGACGGAGATTCATTCTGTTATTATCATATATAATCTAATCAAATTGTATCCATACGTTTGAAAACGAAAAAAAGTTACTTAAAATAAGAAAACTAGAACTTTGTTATTTTTTTTTTGTTTTCCATTATCAGGAAGCGGTTTTTAAATGTTTGAATAGTTTTCGAAGATTTTTTACAATCTTCAATAAACTACTGGGAAGCGAATTGTTTACCATCGAAAGACAAATGTTCCTAATTGATTGTCGATGGAACGTTAGTTATCACTTTCATGAAGTGAATAATCCATGGATTTTACTGATTCGAAGAATTTTTCACGACCACCTTTCCAAATATTGATGGAGGAAAATCCTGCTGTTTTCGTCTTGCAAAAAAATTAAACCTCTTAGTGTTATATCTATATAATAATATTATGAAGAGGGAAGATTTGATTGTTTTTTGTTTGTTTGCATTGAATAAGCTCTGAAACTACTTGACCGATTTAAATAATTCTTTCACTGTTGGGAAGCTACACTATCTCCGGTGTAACATAGGCCATATTAAATTTTCGAAAAAGTTAGAGATCCATACTGAAACTCCGATAATGTAATCCAAAGTGTGAAAATATTTTCAAAAATCTTTCTTATATGGCGTGCGCTGCAAAAATTATTAATTATAGAACAAAATAAAGTACTACGACTTTACAGAACATATAGTTATCTACAAAAATATTGGCACAGCGTATGTCTTACTATTATAATTTTGTTACAATGAGTGTTTTTCATTTTGAAAAATATATACAAATGCCACCGCTATAAAAGCTCCTTTATTTATACTTTAGAACTAATCCTTATCAAAATATATGACTTCATATTTAAATCTGCTTCGATACCATTGTACAACTTTTAAATTATTCAATTTGGTCATTCCACTCGAAAGATATCACAATTTTAAAGATTCAAGGAGGGAAGTCAATATCGTTTACAGGAAGCTCTTACTGAATAAATTGATCTACAAGAGCAGAGGAAGTAAAGTTAATAGTAAGGGCCTCTTTACATATATTAAAAATAAAATATAGAAAAACAAAAAGATAATACAAAAATATAAAATTAAATTAATATTTCATATTAGAATTTTCTTCGTCTCACTCTTTTTCAATAACCCCAAGTAAAAACCAAAAAGTATGTATGGGAATGTGTGTGTGTGTGTAAAAGTTTAAACTTTCGTTTATTATATTCTCTGAAAATTAGGCCTAGTGTTTTATCTCCACATTGAGGTTGTATTTCATCTATATCGAAATATTTTAAACAATCTCGTAAATATTCATGTGAAGAAGGGACAAATAAGAGAATTAGATATTCAAGGATATCCAAATAAGCTTTAGAGATACGTATTTATAATAAAAGAAAATTTTTATCTATAAACAAATATGATATACTGTTGGTTGGTAAGCGCTTTACTTAAGAAACAAGATTGGCAAGAAAATTATGACATGTGAGTGAGAGTATTATATGAATAATTTCATAACACACGAGTCGAAAGATAAAGACTCTTTTATCTTTCTTAATCTTATAAATAATGGGTGTAGAAAACTTTCAATAACAGAAAACACCTATAAAGCTACTAGGGACTATCATGAAGTATGAAACCTTTTGATATTAAAATAATTCATAATATCTACAGGGTGGTCCAGTTTCATATTTAAATCTACTTCAATACCATTATATAACTTTTTGAATTATTCAATATGGACATTCCATTCGAAAGATATCACAAGTTTAGAAATGTAACTTATTTGAAAAATTTCGCATGGTTGCCGCCCACACCGCTCAGTTTGACGGCACCATAATATTAATGACCGATATGGACGTCACTAGGGCACGGCAGGGTTTGTCAAAGTCGAGGAATAAAGTGTTGTGGCCGTGTGCGGAATTGAATAAATTTGGCAAGAATACATTGTCATCATATGCTTGCACCACCCTGTGGTAACCGTATCTTTCTTTCTCTCTTACTTTAGACATTACCATTCAACGACAACAAATTTGAGACACACACAGATATTGCTAGAAAAAATAAGTACGCCATTAATTCATGGAAAATTATATCCTTTCGTTGTCTAGAAAATTTCAAAATGCTATGAAAAGATCTCTAAAATTTCTCAGTAGGAACAGAATATTTCAAGTCATTCTTCGAATTTCATTCACTCGAACGCCTCTGATAGGAATACATATAAACTCTTTATTCGCGGGGTACATGTTTCGTAAATATGCCACAAATAAAGAAATCATGAATAAGGAATGGTAGTTCATATGGGTTTATAGGGTATACGTTCCTAGGTGATAAAATAAAAAATTAAGGATGAAGTTTTTTTCACCATATTGATTGTTATCTTCAGGGTTAGGCAATGATTTAGAGAACTTTGTATTTTTTTCTGACTTGGCAGTTTTTAATAGCTTCTTCAATTCTGACTGATATTCCGTAGTGGCATTAGCGATTTGCCTATTAAAAATAAGGCTTGGTTCCATAGGCGGATGAATTTTCACAAAGAAATCACGAAGCTCATTAGTCATTCTTAAACCTTCACCAAATTTTTTCAAACTAAATGTTACTTTTGGAGTACTTGTTGAGGCCTCGTCTTCAATTGGCTGTGAACTTCACATTTCCTCCAAGTCAAATATTCATCATGAGTTTCAAGCATTTCCTGAATGTCTCTTGATTCTATCTGTTCGAACACATTTCGTTCTATTTCATTTGCAGTTGAAATTTGAATTTGCACAGAGTCTGAATCCTTTTTCTTATTAGTTTCAATTTCTGGAACATAACAATTCTTGAACCAGTCACAAAAAAGCGCTTGTAACCCACGTTTTCTGATTAGCACACCAAAACACCGGCAAGTCGTTCTTTTTTTGATTTTTCAAAGCAAGAGGGCTTAACGATCTGTAAAGCAGCAGTGTTCTAATCACAAAATCTTCAGATGCATTAGAATATAGCAGCAATATAACTCTTTCGCTGCCTTAAATACTGTTATCGTGTTCATAAAGCAATCTAACTGTAGATCGCTGCAGTCCCCTCCGACCAAGAGTCTTAATCACAGATCACCCAGTAGGCCCTTCTGACCAATCTAAGCACAGAGCGTACTCTGGGCCTACCTGGACCGAGGATTTAAATATCCGTGCATCTCTGAGACTTACTCTCTTTTTATTATTGCTATTCTTTCACCGACCTCATCGAATTCCCATCGCCTCGTAGATCATCTGCAGCACGCGTTGCCACAAGTCGATGCTACGGATCCAAGCATCAGCCACATTGCCAAACCACCGTTGTTTCCCAGCGAACCACGTGTTTTAATTAATCTAACATTTACGTTTACAACGAGTATTTGTGTTAACCATCGACGTTTTTCCTTCGTGTGTGTGACTCCATCCCTGTAATACAGAGAAAGACTTTTCGCTTTTGGAAATAAACGTTTTGCTTGGCATTCCCTTCCAAAACACTGCAGTTTCGTCTGAATTCAATAATTGTCCAAGTTTGTTTCCTCCATCAGCTACTAGATTTGCAAATTCTTCTGGATATCTTTTTGCTGCAACAGTGTCTGCAGATGTAGCTTCTCCAACGGTTTTAATGCTATGCAATGATTATCGCACCTTAAATTTATTGAACCAACCTTCCGATGCTTGAAATCCTCCACTACCACCAGGTTCTTGAAAATGTGCATAAAGACGCTTTGGCTTCTCCCGGATAATTAGATCACACAGAGGCACTCTTCTTCGCTTGCGGTCTTCGATCCATAATGACAACGCCACTCCAATTTCTTTATTGCACCAATTTTTTTTCGTATCGAAACTTGTTTTTCAATTTTTTAGGTTACATGAATTGAAAAGACAACGATAGACACAATTATGTGTCGGATATTACCCGATCACAGTTTTGTTATCGAAGAAATGGAAAAATGAAACAATAGAAAACGCAAAATGGCTTTTTCTTAAGAACGGAACGTCTGATAAGTGGCAATCAACAATATACTTTATGCATTGAGTAATAAAGTCGCCTTATCTCAATATTTTGTATGTTTACATATGTCAAAGGAGAAGCAGAACCAATGCAGCGACGATATTATTTAAAAACATACTTTAGGCATAGTATGAGGCGAAAGCGGGGGAATTACGCGCACCTAAGGAAAAAGGCTCGGCAGAATTTATCTGAGCGTTGAAAAATCTTGAATATTTTTCCAGGTAAAGATACATATTCCCTGCATTTGTTACACTACTAGAGAAAAAATTACAGCTAACGACATGAAAAATACAAAACATAATTCATGAGTACCCGATTATGCGGAATTACCCTACATATTGGATAATAACGCGCGGGCCATGGGGTAATTCTGCGCAGATGAGAAAATTTGAAACGACCACAAAATATAAATTTTTATTAAAAGAAACGGAAAATACAAATTTTTTAAAAGTGACAACTGGAAAAGGAATGATGCTTGAAATAATGTTTTTAACGTTTAGTCATTTTCAATTTTTTTGTGTCCTAGTTTCAGACACAAATCACATGTATAGTTGACTGCTGACTCCCAACTACTACATTCTGCGTGATAGCAAAATGAACAGATAACACAGCGATACCAACTTTCCTTGTCACGTCCGAACTTGTGAACCACAAACGATGCAAACATCTAAATCATGGGATGGATCGGCATCGATATCATCTAGTTCATCATCGTCACATAATTGACTTTCATCACAACTTTCAGATTCCGAATCATCAAATTGAAATTTTCTCACTCCTGGTTTTTTAGTTGAGTGTGTTTTTTTGGTACAATCGGTTTTTCCACTCTTTCAGCCTTTTTCTTTCCATTCTTTTCCTTTTTAATTTCTTCAGCTTCTTTCTTCAGATTTCTTTTCTCCTGTTTTTTTCTCTAATACCGATTTCAGCAGTGTAGATGTAAATATCTCAGAATGTTGCTTTGCACGTGATTTATAAGTTTGATTTGTTTTCAATATTGGAACTGGTACTAGAGTTTCTATGGGTACATCTAATCCTTGATCTGTTTCCGATGATTCAGGTATCAAATCAACTGGAGTTTCAATATTGACTTCCGTTCGTTCAAAATTGATAGGTCATCTTCAGAAAATTTGTTCGGTTCAAAGGGCCATATTCCTGCAGTACGAAAGCCAGATATGCCTTTATCCATTATTGCAACTTTCACATATGCTTTATCAAAAATAGCAGCAAGTTCATAATGGGTAATTTTTTGGCCATGAGTTCTCAGGTATAAGTCACATTCTCGGTTTAAAGCATTTTTAAGTGCCCAAAAAAGGTTAAGTCGAATGGTTGCAACTTGTGGGATGTATGGGGACGTAGGGATACAATGACAATGCCATGACTCCAGCAAAAGTTGTTTATATCACAGGAAATATGGCTCTCATGGTTATCAAACATATGGAGCACGGGATCATCCTCCGTGGCTTTTATGTAAAGTTGAAAATGTTGCATCCACTCAAACTCAAGCAAATCTTCGTTAATCCAGCCATTCTTTGAGCATCTGTATATTTCCCCAACAGATCCATTTCTCGTCAGCTGGGCATTCATACGAGCCCTCGGAAATTCAAACATCGGTGGGATGAATCGCCTTACTGCACCAACATCACAGACCACTGTTACATTTTTTCCTTTCTCCCAAGAGATAACAGAGCCTACCTGCTTCTATTATTTTGACGCCAAAATGTTTGCTGGCTTCTGCATAGTCTAGACTCCCGTTTTGTCAACGTTAAACATTCGCTCTTCACGAAACTTAAACTTTTCAATAACTGACAGCAGATTGCTGAAAAACCGATCAACCTCAGGCTTATTGAATGCAGCAATATGGTTTACGCTGGTGCCTCCAGGCTTTCGGAGGCTGATTTGTGGATTACGTTTCAAATATAGATCAAACCAATCTTGACCAACCATTATTTCCTCATGGCTGAAACGGTGTTTCATTTTGTTCATTTCAGCAAACCGGTATGCTAAGCGCCTTAATTCAGTTGGCGTAATTCGAAAAAAAACATTAGCTAATTTTATGACATGATTAGCTATAACGTTTTCTTGTTCCTCATTGAAAACAGGCTTCCTTCCCATTTTCAATTTGTTACTCTGATTCGCTTTCAATTTGTCTTGAAGATTGCTTTCTGGAATATTCGAAGAACGACCTACCTCCCTCACTTTTCGGCCAGATCGCACCACAGTGAATGCTTCTTGCAGTGCATATTCCAGACATTCGGTCTTTTCCGATTTTCTGATGTACTCACGAGACATATTATGGAATCTGGAACAAGCAATTATGATTTGTGTAAAAAAATTATTTGCGCTGTATTACCCCTACGTACATCCGCGGTATTCATGGTCGATAACAAACTTATTATATTTGAATGTAAATAGCAGGCTAATTATTTAGATATAACAAGTGAAATCTGTATGCGAAATTTATATAAAACACAATTAATATTGGACACTCACCTCTTATTCAAGTTTGAATCGAAATTACTTCGAAACGATGAAAAACACACCACTCACCATAGCATATAAACACGTTGTGTAATTCAGCCAGCAGTAAGAGCGGTTATTCGGTAATTCACTAGTAGATGGAACCACAAGTCTGGAGTTTAAAAAAACTATTTGGTGGCTACGATAAGACTGCAAAATAAGATCTATTTTACTTTTTCATAAGTCAATTTGACGACGCGTTTACAAAGAATACTCAATCTCATTTATCAATACATATGTATGTACCGATGTTCCGATTAGATTCGCGAATAACGAAATCTTTAGCCGTGAATAGAGGAATTGGGTTGCATTTTGTTCATCCGCGAATAGTGAAAACGCGAAATTAAGAAGCGCGAATAAAAAGCTCTTACTGTATAGGGGAAATTGAAATAGCATAAAAGCAGATTGATTAACAAATCCAACATTTCCTGCTGATGAGCACCCTGTACTACGACAAACATGAATACGAATTCGATCATGATAATGTGCTCTAATCCACACCTACGTGTTTGCCTCAATAATAATTTCGATATTCACTAAGCCTGCTCAAATGTCACTAGATACAGAAATGCAATTTAATCCCTTAGCTGTTTAATTTCTTGGCGGTTCTCTAGTTGATTGCAGCAGCACAAAGCCGTAATTCAACCCGATACTCGAATTATAGTTAATGTATCATAAAATGTTGAGTAAGATACATATTCTATTCGAAATTGACACTAACAAAAATTTGGTAGATAAATGATGAATGCATTATTGAACAAAATACATTTAATCAAAATGTTACTACGCAAAATAATCAAACCTTCTCTACCAAAATGGCAATCATTATTAATTTCACAGTGAAAATGTAAAGGAATATTTTTCGTATTTTACAAGTAAAATCTATCTGAAAATTTTTCTCCTGAAAGTTAGATTCTGAGTTATGAGATAAAATCAATTTTTTACCTCGTAATACCCTGTATATTTTCGTTCGATTAGATTGGACTTTTTTCAAGCTTTGACAAAAAGGAAATTTTATTGCACCAAGTGGGCTGTGCACAGAAAATATTGACTTATGAATGAACTGAGAGAAATTCACTTGAGCAACTTACTGTCACATTTGAACTTTTTTTTTGCTGTGGATTATTTTATGCTACATTCGAATATGTCGAAATTTAAAATATGATTTATGAATTTGCTTCTCATTTCCAGTGGGAAGATGATAATTGAATGTGTTTTGCTCTTAAAATCAAGTAATCTAAATTTGGGTAATGAGGAAATGTTGTTTTGGTTCAATCAATTGCTTTTTTCTGAGTTAATACAAGGTGTCACACAAATTCAAAGGATGGTTCCTGATGAAATTCTAATGAAAATTTGTCAGAACCTGAATTTTTCAAAATTCAGAGACATTCAGGTCATTCAGGTACATAGATATCTTGTTGTATCTTGTTGTAGAAGGTGTCATTCGTAACCATAGTAAAATAATTATCAAGATGTAGAGATAGTTTTGATGCATAAGTTTCAAAATATCGATTTAGATGTGTCATTATGGTTTCGAAACCTTAAAGACGATGAATGAATTATTGAACAAAATTCATATAATTAAAGTTACTACGCAAAATAATCAAACACTCTCTACCAAAATGGAAAATAACCTTATTTCACAGTGAAAATGCAAAAAGATATTTGTGTTTTACAAGTAAAATCCATCTGAAAAATTTTCTCCTGAAAGTCACAGATTCTGAGTTATAGGATAAAATCAATTTTTGACTTCGTAATACCTTGTATATTTTCGTTCAATCAGATTAGACTTTTTTCAAACTTTTCAGATATATGGTATATCGCACAAAATACTCATCTCTAATATCATCTTGAAAATTTTATTGCAGAAAGTGGGCTGTGCACAGAAAATATTGATTTAAGAATGAACTGAGAAAGAATTTAACTTGAGCAACTAACTGTCAAATTTGAACGTATCGAATTTTTTTGCTGTGAATTATTATATGCTACATTCGTATATGTCGAAATTTGAAATTTGATTCATGAATTTGCTTCTATCTCTAGTGGGAAGATGATAATTGAATGTGTTTTGCTCTCAGAATCAACTATTCTGAATTTGGGTAATGAGGAAATGTTTCTTTAGTTCAATTAATAGCATTCTCCTAAGTTAATACAAGGTATTCTCCAAATTCGAAGGTTCTGATGAAATTCTAAGAGAAATTCGTGAGAACAGCAAGGTCTTAATTTTCAAAATTCGGAGATATTCTGGTTCAAAAATTTGATCCTTACGGGTTCTTAAATTATAATTTTCAACATACGAAAGAGATTGTGTATTGTTACCATAGATAGAATGAAATAGATATCTTGTTGTACAAAAGGTGACATTCGTAACCATACTAAAATCAATAATGTAGAGATAGTTTTGATACTTAAATTTCAAAAGATCGTTTTAGATGGGTCATTATGGTTTCGAAACCTTAAATTGAAAAGAAATTTCTTCTTTGGTGAAGAATTTGCTGATATCATCTATGTTTATTTTGTTTGCCATGGAAATGAACGACAATCTACTCGAGAATACCACTGAAGATTCAAGAGCGATTCTGTGCTGATGAAGTACATAGTAATTATGATCATTTCAATCAAGAAGGTCGAAAAATACTTCTGAATTGGCGTTGTTTCAAAGTTGTGAAAATTTATTAAAGAAAATAATACATCAATAAAATCATAATAATTAATTAGAACGAACAATTGAAACACTCCAACGTAGTAATATGTGAAAAATTTTCATGGATATCCTATTTTTGTTATAAGTAATGATACTAATTTCTGCATAACCCTTCTAAGCAATGGATTGATGACAATATTAAAGAAATTATTCAGCATGAAAAATCGCTCTGTCAAAGACACATTCATCGTAAGCCACTAGAGGTCTTCGAAATTCATAGAACCTTCTCTAACAATTAGCTTGCTTGATTGATTGATCCAAAAAACGTTATGAGGATAAAATGATAGCATCCAGGAATAGGAAAAAGTTTTATTAATTTATGCCCTCGATTCTTATTAGCGAGGTTACTATTCCACTGGTCATGGATCCTACAAATTTCATTTGACAAAATTCTCTAGAAACCTCCAATGCCCTAGCTGATCATCTTTACCTTGCTTTACCGGTGTCAAGTGGATACGAACGACATCGTTATTACCGAAGATATTGTGGAGAAACTCATATCTAAGAAAGTAATATTTTTATTCTACCCGATGTTGAATACTTTTTATGATTTGAAACCCCAACATAATTTCTCACATAATTTTGTAAATGGTGTTAGGTTAAACTTTCATTTCGCGACAACTCTCGACGGACTATCACCAAAATTTCTGAAATACTAGATTTTCAAAGAATCCCTTCAGTCCCACTGTTTACCTTCATCAGGGTTAAAGGCCTCTGTCACACCAATCTTCAAGAGTGGCGACAACACATCAACTACCGCCCCATTAGTTTGACTTCAGTTGCATCCAAAATTATTAATAAAATTGTCTCTGAATAATAGATCGATTTTTTGCTAGAGAACAAGATTATCCCTTCAAAGTAGCATGGTTTTATTCCCGTTGTTATTCAATAATAACAATTCTCCCTGAATGAGTTCCATCTTGGACCAGATCTATAGATGCGTGGAAGCCGGTCGAAATCATCAACCTTGACTCCTCCAAGGCTTTCAGCAGGTTTTCAAACCATCGTCATTCAGTGAAACTTGAACACTTTGGAATTCCGGCAAACTTCCTCTTGTGGGTGGGATTCATCTTCTTATAGAGATGTTACAAGTGGCGTGCCGCAAGGATCGATCCTCGGTCCTGGATTGTTTCTAATATATACACCATATCTGCTGATGATACTCAAATCTAACTTAATTTGCTGACGACACAAAATCTTCAACAACCCCATTAGTAATCAGAATCTACTGCAGAAGGATCTAGATGCTGTGGGAAAGTGGTATGGTATAACTGGCTGTTACCTCCAAATTTACTAAAGTGTATTGTACTCCATGTTGTGAAAAACAACCCTAACTACCTATACCACTGAGATTTACACGTTCTGCATGCGCCCCATCCTTGAATTTGGAAGACCAGTAGGGTGCCCGAATCTAAGAGCTGAAGCGGAACTTCTTGAGGATATTCAACGCCAAGCGACTCGCATTCCTTATAGCAGTTATGAAGACCGTTTAAAGATACTAGGGTTAGATATATTCGCAGATAGACGGATGTGATTTAACCCACCTGCTTCCACTAAATTATAATAGTTCAACCGCCTTGTCCCTGAAAGTTTTAAATGCAAGTAGTGTCAACCAATTCAAGAACAGATTCGACTTCCCTTTTTTCCATTCCATCTTTCCAGTATTCTCAATCACTATCTTTTATTTATTACGTTTGTACCTGTTGACAAATGTTTCACTTTAAAGGTGTGCTGCTTCGCATCGACACATATCATAATATAATAGTAATAATAACAATATGTTATGGTTCTGTTTGACTATGAACCCATTGTCTTCAATGCTCAATAGAACATGATACGGATTTAGGATAAGAGCAGATAGGAACTATCACATAATTTCGCATATACTGTATATGAATGACATCAAATTATATGCTTCGAACAAGAAGCAATTGGACGATCTGCTGAAAACTGTCAGTTAGTTCTCGGCAGATGTTCACATGAGATTCGGAAATGAAAAATGTAAGACCCTGAACATTCTAAGAGGGAAAGTCATAGATGGTAAAACACAACTTTCAAATGATGATATTTTACAGTGTATGAGGGATGGCGAAATATCTGGCATACCAACAAGACAGATTACTAGACCAAAAACAGTCAAAGGAGAAGATTCGTTCAGAATATAGTTAGCGACTGAAGACTGTGCTGAAATCAATGTTGAACTCTGGGAATCTAGTCAAAGCAATTAACATCTTCCCCATTCCAGTGTTGCTTTACACATTCGGAATAATAAGATGGAGTAAGACAGAACTGGATGATTTTCGAAGGCAGATCCGAATGGATGCTGACAAAGAACAACAATCACCATCCAAAACTGTCTGTGATATGAATAACTTTGAAGCAGAAATAAGGAGGACGCGGATTGATGGATGCTATCAACTCACATACCCAACAGATCAAAAATTCCAGAGAATTCTTCTCTGCAAAAGCTCGCACTTCTGACCTCCACAGAGTGGTGTCGTTGGCTGAAAAGTGGTATACACCTCTATAAATTTTGCCACCAGAGATGACCTGTCCTATCAAATACTAAGAATCAAGAGTAATCGATAAGAAAGGAATTGTATGGACGACATCACCATGAGGTTAATCAACCACACATCGACAACGAAGCTTCCAACAAATGGTTGATGAATATTCGCGGAAACAGAAGGATTCCTTATGGCCATTCGAGACCAACTCATCGCTACAAACAACTTCAAAAAATTTATAATTAAGGACGGCACATTACAAACAGATAAGTACAGGAAATGCCATATGAGATCGAAGACCATACAGCATATTACGTCCGGCTGCGAACAACTGGCCAATACGGACTAACTTCATAGTCATAATCAAGTGTGCAACATCAACTTGCGCACAAATACGGACTTCTGAATGCCTTCCAGCCATATTACAAGTATCAACCGTCGCCCGTATTGGAAAATTACTCTATCAGATTTTACCACGATAGGCCTGTTATCACTGACAGAATGGTAACGAATAATAGGCCGAACATAGTGTTGTATGATAAGATAGCGAGAACAGCAATGCTGGTAGATGTCGCCATACCGAATAATAACAACGTGCTGATCAAGTTCCAGGAGATAGAGTTCAAATACACAGACCTTGCTATTGAGATCAGGCAGATGTGGCACCTCGATAAAACAGATATCGTTTCGGTTATCATTTCTTTGACTGGGTTAATACCGAAAGTTTGCATGATAGCCTTAAGAAATTAGAATTGCATAGGACCTATAGAAATTCAAAAAGCTGTAATTCTTAATGCATCTATGATAGTACGAAAATTTATATCAAGTGTATTGTAATCGAGCCTATTCTCATTGATTGCTGAATCAAGGAAAGGTAAATTATATTCAGCTAACAGCTGAGATAGTGCACAAGTCCATGATAGTAATAATCATCACCCAAAATGACCGCATAGATGCATAGATTACATCTACCAAGTAGTGACTATAGAATAATGGGCATCGTTATTTCTAATTCTTTCGGCATTGTTTATCTATTCTTGAAAATGCTCGAAATTTGTTTGTCTTCGCTGTTGATGAGTTGTTTCATGTATCCCCATATATAGAACTCTAACAGGTTGAGATTTGATGGCCACGGTGGCCAAGCTACTGGATCGCCCCTATCAATTCACCTATTTAGAAAATATTCATTCAACCTTTCAATACCTATTCTTCCTTAATGTTGGTAATACATATTCTGAATAAAATTAGGCAGAACATCATGAATTAAATTGAACGAAGTTAATAAATGGCATTCAGTATATTATTTGAAATATGAATGGGGAAGAAGCTATTAGTATAAAGGCTACCATATATATATTGGCTCTCCTTAGGAAAGATCTTTGCCTAAACGTATTGAAAACTGTGATTTTAGTACCCGTGAGGTTCAGATTTGTAATGCTGAATATCTCCAAATTTAAAACAAAATAGGACCGTGCTGTTCCCACAAATTTGTCTTAAAATTGCTTCAGGAATCACATCTCAAAGTGTGTCATAGAGCTTAGGGGACACCCTGTATACATTAGATCTATGAATACGATTTACAATAATTCAAATTTGTTCCTAGTTGAAATATCAAATTCACACATATAGGTATAGAATTTGGGAAAATTGTTATTCTTAGACAAACTGTTCAATCAAATTCTTCAGAATTTGTTAAATCATTTCAACTTTTGATGCGAATGTAGCACAAAACGCAAATCACAACAAAGCACTGTCAGTTACAATCTCACAATTAGCTTCTCCAGAAAATTTCTTTCTCAGATCATTCATAAATCAATATTATCTGTGCATAGCCCACTTGGTGCTATAGAATTTTTCTTTTGTCGCAATTTCAAAATAATATTAAAGATAAATATTAAGTGTAGGCTTGGGAAAAATTTAAAAACTTGCAAACAATTCAATTTAATAAATCGAAAACGTACGTGTGTTGTATTGTGTAAATAGATATCGATTATAACAACGAATCGACTGTGCTGTACGAAAATTCTGAAAAGTTCAATATGAATGAGTATTATTGATGCTTTATTTATTTACGGAAATTCATCTTCAATGAAGATGAAATAAAATGTATTATGTACTTTTCAAACACGACAGGTTTCGACCGTCAAGTCATTCTCAAGTGGTCAACTATAGGAAACGAACTTACTTATATTACTAGACTAATTATAAATTCAGTAGTGGAGAGGTATTAATGTCGTGTTTGTGAAAATAAAATTGTGGAAAGTAGAAAATATATTTTACCTACTCTTCGTTGAAAATGAATTGCCATAAAATAAATACAGCATCAATATTACTCACGATTTAAAATATCTCCAGTGTAAAATAGTCTGAAAGATTTTACGTGTGAGTACTGAGAAATCTTAATTCATGATTCTACACGACCTTCGGCATTGTCTCTCAGACGAAATAATATATATTATAAATATAAATACATATTTATAGATAAAGTTAACAAATCAAAAATTTAAATTTAATAATCTCAATATATTCGTGTCTTTCATTATGCAGTATGGAATAATTCCCGACTTTTCCTGCATGCTATATGACCATGAGCATTCATTCAAATGAGTTTTTAAAAATTCATAAAGACGCAAACTACTTCACCACACTTTCTCTACATTCTACACTTCGGGTTTCATACTTTGCATAGTCAGCGTTCGTCTAAGTTACGAGATGACGAGTTAAGAACTCTTCCAGGAGAATCTCTTTCGAGTGGATTTAAGTGGATGAATGTTTTCATTGTAGGCTTTCCAAGATCCAACTTCAATTGGTGCTTACTTTCCCTTGGAATAATAAGGCTGGGGCGAATTAAAACAAGTTTCGCTTTCCGTAATGAGAAACAAAATTTAGGCATATTTAAAGGGTGGTCCTAATAAAGAGCTTCAGAGGATGCAATATTAAATAATGGGTAAATAAATTGAATAGTGAACTTCTTCCTCTTATGATTCAACATTCGATGATAATTGGTAAACCTGGAAATATTTTTGCTGTTAACGAACGGATCTTGTGCAATATGATCATCACAAGATTAATATAAAACGTGACGTACAATAATGTAAAGGAATAAAAGGAAAGACCTTACATAAGTTGGTCATATGTAGGCTCGATAGTTTCCCCAACAAGTTGAACAGAAAAACGCACAGCCCTACACCCTGTAACTTTGTTGTGGATAAAACTAAAAGCTTAAATTATTAATAACCCTGAAAACTTATTGGAACTTACTATAGTCAATATCTCTAATAGTTTACAAACTATCGCCTGTCGGAAATCTTTGATCATCTGTCACTAAAATACTCAACCCTTATCCAATTCCTGTGATAGTTCCAGCAATCACATCAAAGTTTGATTATAGTTACTAATTAAACTAAAATAGATAGAATAATTGAAACATCCCGAAATATAGTTTCGTTATCGTTTCTTTGTGATGTTGGTAAATTCACGGCCCCATTATTATATGTACAGTGCGTTCCAATATAAACCACTGGACCTACACCCTGTTGATACCAAATATCTTCAGAATTGATACTCAGTTTATCTGGGTTGGATATCATGAAATTATGGCAAGAACTATTTAATATCGAAAGACAGGTAACTGACCATTTGAATTTCCTGTAAAGAATAATGGTCACATTGTGTCCTCTAATTATATCCGCCTTTACTTTTGATTTTTGAGGATTTTACTTGTGAGAGTATCGTAGGATATTAATTTTAAAATTATACACGTCCTTCAGCATTGCCTTGCAGACGAAATGCTTAAATGTAATACATATCTATATATTAGATTATCAATCAAAACTCATATTTCATAATATTAATATATTCGTGTCTTTCATTATGTAATAATTTCCGTGAGTAATAATAATGGAATTCATTTTCAACGAATATGAGGTTAAACATATTTTATAATTTTCACAATTTTATTTTCACAAACACGACCGGTTTGGACCGTCAAGTCATTTTTAAGTGGTCAACTAAAGAAACGAACTTACTTATACCGCGTGTAACTGAAACTAGGGCCACCCCTGTAACTTTTTTTCTATTTGGAATTTTTTGATGAAATCTGGGAATCGGATAGAAGACAACATTTTGAATTTAATAACATTAATATGTTTGTAATTTCCGGCATTACGGAAACGATACCAACTTTCAATTTTCAAATGGGACAACCTGTATTTTTTTGCTAATTCTACTCGTTCATCTCATCCTACGAACTTTTGACATATTACGAACTTTTAACATATTTTTGAAAGAAAAACAAAACAATCTTCTTTTCTTGCAATTTTCATCTTTCGTTCTAGAAGGCTATGAACAGTGACAATTGGCTCAGCTCAACATCACGTATCACGAGATCACAAGATTGTATCTAAAAATTCAATTGTTCATTTTTTACGGGATGTCAAAGTTAATAACAAAAGAGCGAACAACGAAAACGAAATAATTATAATAGATGGTCAAAAATACCACCATTCTCACGAACCCAATATCGCAAACGATTGATGGTTCCCCTCAAAACACTAGATATTTGCGAAAATCTCCTCATAGATTGTATATCCCCCATTACGGCAACCGCCGCATTTCCATCGTCATTCACATCTCTGCTTGGATTGAGTTTTTTATTAAAAACGCATCCAGTGCCCACCGGTTTGCTGGTTATTTGGATCCCACATACCAAAATAATGACCAAAACACTTTCTCGCACAGAAAACTTTTATCACAGACACAAATAATCGTCAATTTTACAAATTACATCGACGAATTGGAAATGAGAATTTTCTTCTGAAATTCTTCTATAATTTTTTTTCTCGTGAAATACAGCGTTTTGTGTAATTGTTTTTTCTCAGAACGTACTCAAAACTGAATGAGTAATCAAAGAAAAATTAAAATAGGGGGTTACTACACACAACCAAATATATATGGAATCACTCGGTATTTCACAATAGTGATTGTTTTTAACCATGGTTCTTTGACTACTTGTGAAGGATGACGTTTTTGTTGTGAAAAACTGGATAGTATGATAAGAAATAATGAATTATCACCACATGTTAGGGATATTGTACTCAGTCGTCACAGATATTTGAAACTGTGAATTTCGAAATTTAAAAAAGCCTATAATTATAATTAAAAATGCCCTACGTTGGATTGTCCACTGTGCAGACGGATCGAATAAATGCTACCGTTGAAGAAGGGGTGACACAGAGAGATATAGCGGCCACAATCGAGGTATCACAGGGGGTGATTTCAAAACCTACTCCCGATACGTGGAGCTATAATCTCTGCAAAATAGGCTTAGAAGAAGTCGCAGGGAGATCCCTTCCGAAGAACGAGGCCGCTTTTTGTGCCAAATTGCAAGAAGAGATCCTAGTGCGTCACACCCCATACTCCAAAGGCAATTTCTGAAAGCAATAGGTTTCAGTGTATCAGTCGAAACGATACGTCAAAGACTTCGTTCAAGAGGTTTATACAGCAGAAGTCCCTTAAGAGTTCCAGAGCTAACCAGACAATAAAAAATTATCAGACTTAATTGGTGTATCGATCACCTGAATTGGAATATTGAGAAATGGCGACATGTTCTTTTTTCAGATGAGACTAGAATTGGTGTTCGATCAAATGATCGCCGGATTATGGTTTTAAGGGGTCGTGGAAGACAAGCTAGAATCCGAGCAGCAAAGCAAATTCCTAAATACCAAGGGTACAGTGTGATGTTTTGGGTTGCATTATGCTGGTAGGCAAAATAGATTTGATTTCGTTTACTGCAAGTGTAACGGCTTGAAATTACGTGGACCATAGTGTGACT